>BSBM01000023.1:20630000-20957500 GCA_027924585.1 Larix kaempferi
CCCTACCTTCTCTCTCTCCCTCTCTCATCGCCTGTCTCTCTCTCACCTTCTATCCCTCCCTCATGTTATATTTCCCTCAACCTATCCCAATCTCTCCATCACTCCCTCTCTCTCACACACTTTATGTTCCTCCCCCCTCCCATCATATTCTCTCTCTCTCTCTCTCTCTCTCTCTCTCTCTCTCGCCACCACTCCATGCATGTCTCCCACCAACACTTTATGTCCCTCCCTTCCTATCTCTTTATTTCATTCTATCCCTATCTATCTCTCACTCCCTCTAAATACATTCCTCCCCATTGTCCCTCTCCCTCCCTCGCTCTATGTCTCCCCCCCCCTTGTATTCTTTATTTCTCTCTCACATCCCCCTTGCCTCCATCCATTCCCCCTTGTCACTCAAGTCTCACTTTCAACTTATAACCCTATACCTCTTCAGAACCTATTCTACTCCTAATAGTGCTCTCAAGCTCCACTTCCCTTCAACCCCTGTAGCCCATCATGTTCTCATTCCCTTCATCTCTCCCCACTCAAGCTTCCAACATCCTTCTAAGCCCTTGACCCTTTCCCACCCTTTTTAAATATTAACCATAGATTCCCTTGACCCTTCCCCACTTCTTCTCAAATATTAAACAAAAATTCACTTGAGTCTTCCACACCCCTTCTTTCTCAAGTATTAAACATGTATTTTATGATTTAAATAACGCGAGCGCGTTTCTTAACTATATAATGCGTATGCGTTATGTAGTTATATAATGTGTGCGCGTTATGTACATCTAAAAGTGCGGCAATAATTTTGAATTTGGAGTTTGCTCGCATGTCAACAGTAATCCTACGTGTATGCTTTAGAGTTTGCTTCGGTAATTCCAAATCTGTGCAATGTTAATGAAAAACCAAAGCTAATTGGGTATTTCTTCCAGTTTCTGGAGAAGCCTGTGCTTAGCCACTCGTTACAATATGCTACACACATTCATTTTTGACGAAATCTTAGACACAAATAGCAATTTTTTACAGATTCCAAATATGTAACTTTTATTTTGAAATATTAATTTTTTCTATTTTCTTTCAATTTCTTTTCTGTCCTACTTCCTTAACTCGTGAAACACACTGTTAGTGTTTCTTCCATAACTTTTTCAATTCTCGATCATTTCAAAAAAAAATTGTATGGTGCACAAGAGGACACTAACCTCCACATTCTATGAAAAACCCATGTCAATATTTTTGCATTAAGACATTCAAAGGCTCTACCCACAAAAGAGGTACTATTTTCGAGGTTTGATCACTTAGACAATTATAAAAAAATTATAAAATTACTAATTTAATTTTCGAAAAATAATGGCGTACAAGTGCTATGTGTTCTTTACATGCATGCCGATTTTTGTAGCTTGATTCCATCATTTAGGCCCTCAAAGGATCAACCCAAAAAAACATATACCTTATCATTTGCCTGAAAAATAAAAAAAAGTGTCTGTTAGGAAAAATGAAACTTGACATAGCTATGCAAATTTTCAATACATAAAAGTTATATATTCGGAAATGTGATTCAATTTCCTAAATTTCATCTTTTTTACTCAATGCAATATATTTTGCGTAAGTAGCTCAAAAAATCCAAGTAAGTTAAGGGATGCCTGCTTTTTCAGTTTTCTATTGCATCTAACGTGCCAAAAGTGACCCTCATTAGCTTGCACTGACCCAAAAGAGAAATCTTTTTCATGGTTAACTTACTTACAAGCTTGAATGTGCCATGTTCTTTTGCATTGAATGAGTAATTATGTGTTCTTGATTCAATAGCTATGTTGTCAGAATGATATCACTTGATTGAAATCAAAGAAATCTTGAGTGAAATGAGTTAAATGAGTATTCTTGATGCCAAATCTTTTATCGAGTTGAATTTGAATCAAGATAATAGCAAGGCCCCATAGACCATATTTGTAAGATTATCACTCTCCCTTATGGGCCTTACATCATTTTCAAAAACTTTAGTGGCAATACATGTGATAAGTTGTTTTACGTTGTTTATATGTCTTTCCTAATAGCATGTTCTAGGAGTAGTAGTATGATTACTTTCAGTCTAAAGTATTAGAATAAATTGGAAATCCTGTGATAATAAACTAGGGTAATAAGGACATGAGAAACATCAAGTTCTTGAATTTCTAGAAGCTTGGCCATTATGATTCTCTTTTGGCCACTATGAAGACATTGACGGTGATGGTGATGGTGGTGACAACATTAATGACAAAGGCTTGAGGAATGGCAAAGAAGATGATGATGTGGATGGCTTGAAGAACACACATGGCATGAAGAACCATGGAGGTGGGCATTGGAGCCATTGGAACACCTAATGAGCCAAATGACCCATTCTGTGGTCATTTGTGGTTTGATGGGGCAGTGGAACCCTTGGTGATGGTCCATGCTACCATTTGATGATGGGCTTGATGTCCATTGAAAGCATGTTGATTAAATACTAAATGATTGATTCTTGATGGTGGAACCCACATTGAAACCCACATACAAATTGAATCAGCGCTTATCTAATGGCACTTACGATGGATGTTGAAGCCCTTGAACCTTGAAGATGTCCATATGTGGAATCCTTGATGTATGGTCATGAAGACATAATGTATTGTTGCCTTGGGGTTCTTGGAATTGTTTGTGGTCTATTGTTGTGGGTGTGATGGAGCCCTTTCCCTTATAATTGCTTGACGAAACCTTTGATGCTGAAGTATTTAAACATGATGATGTAGAAGCCCACAAAAAAAATGAGGAAGCCCTAAGTTTATAACGTGGCCTTTGATGTGGTTGTGTGAAGTCAAACCAAAACAAGCATGCAAATAAAACATTGTAGTGAACTATTATGTGTCCATTCAAAGGACAAAGTCGGCTCGACAATTAAAAATAAAAATAAAATGAAAATTACATAGACAGGTCGATTGAATATCATGTGATATGACGTGCATGTACAACAGAAAGACATGACGATCTAGATAGTATGAAGAGACTAATGATATTTTGGGCGACAGTTTGGTGAAAGGAGAGAATGATGTATTTGTGTATATCCTGGTTAAAATTATGACAAAGTGATGATGAGCAGAAAGTGATATAAATGTGGATATGTTTGATATCTTTAAAACAGAATGATAATTTGCCTATGGTTAATGACAGTTTGATGACAGGTTAAAGATGTGAATGTAGATAGAATATTGATATGTTTGAGAAGATGTTGGACATGATGAAACAGGGACAAAATGATGATTGAAGACAAGGTGCTGGCAACAGATTGATGAATGAGATGATTTGAATAATGACATGACTGTGATATGTATGATATGTGACAACTATGTAATCGTAAATACAAGCAGGGTCTTGTATCCATTTTCTTAGTAGGATCTAAGAAAAACTAGGCTGGGTCCTAGATGATGAGTTGGTGCTCATTGTATCAGTTGGTGCTGAATTGCCTCACAGTTGTAGCCGTTGAGCCAAATACAAAAGATTACAAAAACTATATCTAGTCTCGTATTATGTGTTGATGTGTTTCATTAGTTGATAGTTAGTTCATTGATGAATATGATGTGAATGTGAAATGATGATATAAGAGTTGGTGATTGAAGTTGAAATTAAATAAAGTATAGGCTCACTGATTCACCCCCCCCTCTCAGTGAGCATTATGTCTAACACAAATGTTTATAGTTTTGTTAGGTTTTCATGTTTGATAAGGTTTCATTTTTTTTTTGGGTGGGATTATACGAATTTATATCTCTCAAATAAATTAGACAATATTATAAACACAACTGTAAAATATGATGATAATATGGTAATTACTCAATGCTAATTAATTTGTAATTACTGAACACAAATTACTCGTAATTGGATCTAATTATTCAAAGTAAAGAAGTTATTTGTGTGTATGGTGCCACAATCTCCTCTGCTTCCGCCATGGCTCCATCGAGGTCAAAGGGACTGATGTCCTCCCACCTGGTGGGTAGAGACCCAGCACCGAATAACTGAACATTAAAACAAATAAAGTCAACAATGTGTAATTCAAAGTTAACTATATTAAACAATACGATATCAAATAAAATACAACAAATACTTGAACATTAAATAAAAAAATAGAAAAGCTAATCCATGAAGCTCCCTATGGCATGCTGCTGCGTATCACCATGGCAAGAATGACCACAGTGAGAACAATGATGTGTCGTTGTTCCAACAGAACTAGAAGGCCCCGCCTGGGTTCCACCTGTACCCGACATGTCTCGGCCACCACCCATAGACTGTGCAGTTGTATGTGTCTCATCGATGTCCTCTCAGCTCTGGGAAGACATGGCCACAAATTTGGTATGTCTAAGCAAGTCATGTGTGGCACGTCTGACGAATTCATGAAGCTCATCTAGACTGCTACCAAACCCGAGTGGCTGAGGAGGGGGGTTTGGCTCTCTCCTGGGTGCAAGAGGTCCTCTACGCGGGTTGCGGTGTGCCTGAGGTCGATCTTGGGCAGAGCCAAGACCGACACCCTGAAACTCAGTGATGTCAAAATAGTTGACATGGTACCCTAGCTCAAACTCAACCCACAATTTCCAAAAGAAACACTGTGAGACCTCCAAATTGTTGCACGGGGGCCTATCAAACACCATGAACCACCTTTGTCTCCAGTTATCTCTCCATGGCTGGTAAATGCACCAGTCCATGCAAACCCGAGGCCTCGTCAAAGCTGGAGGCTGTCCGGTCGAGGGAACTATGAACTTGCTATACAACTGGGCTTTGCTGATGTTGAGGTCTTTTATTTTCTCTTTGGACAACCTAGTGGAGTAGTGTTCCCTCATTCGAGCCCTGTATTGGCTCAAGTTTGTTCTCTCACCGTGTGGAATATTGATTGATTCAATAACGTTTTGAAGTGATGAAGCTAAGGAAACCCGAGAGGGTTCCCTGGGTCTGTTCAATTCATTACTTAGTGCCCTCAATTGATTTAAGTCTTGGTGTAATTGATCTTCATGGTTTTCATTGGGTTCATTGTCGGTTCCCATATTCTCTTCTAGAGGTCGGGTTTCATCGGATGGTGGTGGTTTGTTTGACATCTTGTTAGGTGTGTAGATGGCCTGCAATTAAATTTCCTTGGTTTATTAATGGATTGTAAATTTTTTTTTAAAATTAAAATTCAAATGGAAAACAAAAATAAAGACAAATTTGTGCTTTGAGGAGTACTTACCTAGAGAAACGGACAAAACCGTGGTGTAAGGGCGACTGCTTGGTGTTGACGACAACGGGGGTGCATGAGGATGCGTTCGCGGGGTTGAAGGTGCACTCGCGGGTTGGTAATTTAGCTCACGGGTTTGTCAAAAATGACAAAACCCGTGAGCTCTGTTTTTTTATTTATAAAAAAACAGAGGCGCGCACGCGCCACTAACGTGTGCGCGCCAATATGTGCGTACGCGTCAAGGGCGCGTGCGTGCCCCTTTTGTCCATGTGGGATGAACCACATGGACGTTCGACATTGCCGAAGCAGGGACGCGTGCGCGCCTTTGGAGGCGCGTGTGCGTCCTTTTTTTTTTCCGTTCGCGCGCCCTTGTTGCGGTTATTTTGGGTACCAGCTTCGTGTGGGTACCCTCATACACTAAATAGTTATCAAGATTACATGATTTTCTTTAAGTAAAAAGACACATTAACAATAGATGTAACACCCCACATTTGAATACCATAATTTAGACCACCTACCTCATAATCACACTAACTAGTTGTGAGGCACATTGTTGCTCAAATCATTGAAGATTATGAGCATCTATTTTGCATATCAACCCTTCTACTTATTTTCTATGTAGATTTTATAAATAAAAGGGAGAAGTTTTACTATGTATATATTATTATTTTATTCTTAGAATGATGACTATATGACACATTTTGAATGAACTTTTTTATAAATTTTAATATGTTTATTTTATTAAGTATGTATTTCTTTTTAAATTGTTATTATTATTTATATACTTATTAAATTTACTTATAGTCTTCTATTTTTTTAATATTTAAAATAATCTAATTTATAAATAATTTAAACCTAAATTTATTTTATTTTATTTATATTATAATTTAACTTTATATCACTTTTGATTTTCTGGTTATTAACTGTAAAGTATAAATATCATACATCTACAATTAAGTAACATTAAGTTAAGAAAGTTAACAACATCATGTAAAAGATGGAAACTAACACAGAGCCGAGGCACCGGGACAAATCATCTAACACCCATAAAATACATTGTATTTATCAACACAATTTAAAAGCATAATCTTGACTTTGAAATACCGATATAATACATTGTATTTAACAACATAATTTAAAAAAAGCATAATCTTGACTGTTGACTGTGAAAGTCCTTGATCAATCAACCAGCCAAATAAAGACAAAATTATCAATCACAGAAGCATAATACATTTCACTTGGCTTGGAATCACGGAAATCATAAGAAATTCATCTATGAGATATTGTGGAATGCATTTCAAATCCAATCAACTTTTATTAATTAGACTATAAATTAGAAATACATAGTCAACTTTTTGCAACTGTCAAAAGCCATAGTCAATAGTCTAAAGATTAGACAATATCACTTTTCCTATTTTACCTTTTTTTTATCATTTCTTCTCAAATTTTGACTAGAAATTTTTGAATATCAAATATAAGTTATTAAATTAGTATATTTCCAATGCCATAAGGGTTTTAAGTAAAGATTAGACAATTTCACTTTTCCTATTTTACTTTTTTTTTTATTATTATTTTTTCTCAAATTTTAATTGGAAATTTTTGAATATAAAATATAAGTTGTTAAATTTGTATACTTCCAATGCCACAGGAGTTTTAGGTAGGCTGAATCCATTTCTACAATCAAAACTGGATTATAAGCAGTGAAATTTTTTTATTTGTCTATTTTTGAAACACAGGAGTTTTAAGTAGGCTGAATCCATTTCTACAATCAAAATTAGATTATAAACAATGAAATTTATAATTTGTCTATTTTTAAAATACTAGAATCAAACATTTAGCCTAACATCAAAATCTTTTAAAAATTTGACAATTCTGTTAAGATGCTCTGAATCCATTTATGAGAAATGAAAAATTATAATTTGTCATGAATCAAACATTTACCAAAACATCAAAATCGTTTAATAGTTTAACAACTCTCTGTTAAAACCACTAAATTAAAAATCCAAAGCATAATAAAATACAATAGCTTAATGTTGCGTATAATACAACTGTAAAATCTGTGCAGCTCGTAAGCTTCTGTGGACTACGAAAAACACAATCACAGCAATAACTGTATGTTGCGTCTTCAACTCCAATTCTTAAAGATAAAAGCTGTACAGCGCAATGTCAAAGACACTTCTGACAGTTTTGTCTTCTCGGAGAAACATTTATAGCTCTTTGGCCCACACACAGTGTCATGTTATTGTTACTGACGTCGATAAGTGGTGTCACGAAGAAAAAAAATACTCCAATTCACAGTTGAGAACTTCTTTATTTAAACATTTGGTATTTTTTGGACAGTGAATGCATTCATACATGGAAGAACTACGTACCAAGTTCGGTACAGGAAAGTTTGTAGCAGAACCATGTCTCACTACGAAGAGCTATGTACCAAGTTAGTGCAGGAAATTTGTACCAAAGACCATGTATCACTCTGAAGAGTTTCGTACATGAAATTTTGTATCAGGACCATGTATCACTTTGAAGAAACAAATCCCTGAAGGACAGAGTGACATATGAATGTTCCTACATAGAATTGAAATGAACTATTTCTCCAGTCAAGCAAATCGCTACTGGGCATCAATCCAAAGATAATATCGTACCCTAAATCTTAAAAGTTGATTGGAGAATATCAATCTCATATGTTGATATAAAAAAAGTTAAATTTATTTTAATGGGTAAGAAAAAGCCATTATTGTATCCACTACATTTGGATATATGTATATCAATCTTTTATGTATATTTAAAATAAATATATGTTACGTGTTTGTTTTATTTACACAAGTTTATATTAATATTTATTATTCATAAAATTTAATTTAATAATATTTTGATATTTCATATATTATATTTTTTCAACCAAAACATTCTAATTATTTGATATGAGTGAATCAAAACTATAAATATATATTATATATTTTATAATAAAACTATATGAAACATAATTTTGATTATTATTAAAATATTTATATTTATATTAATACAATATAAATATATAATTTTGATAAATATATAAAAATAATTTTGATTATTATTAAAATATTTATATTTATATTAGTACAATATATGTATATAAATATGGTTGTAAATCTAGTATGTTTTTTTTATATATAATAGTTTTATTATTTTTTATATAATAATTTTAATATTAATATTATATGTAAATATTAAAAAAATTTATTAATATGTATTAAAAAAATATATTAAAACTATTTAGATTTATATTAAATTAACATATTATTATTTTTGTATTTTTTTAAATTAATCTATTTTACATTATTGTAAAAAGAAAATGAGAAATCCACTAGCCACAAAACAATAAGTTCTCATCCTTAGTCCACAAATGTTATATACCTATAATTTCAGTAATTTCTATGAACAAAATTATCATAACAAATGTTGAAAAAAAACCAACTATCATAAAATAAGTTGATGGGCACCTTGATGGATTTCCTCACCATGTTTTTTGGAGTTGTTGTTAACATCTCTTTGAACACCATGCGTGTGGTAGTTTTTACAAGCAAATTGAGTTTGGAATCCAGTCCCTTGGTTACCTTAGCTAATAGATTAAGTAAATGGCATATGTTCATTGCTATTGCTCTTGAATTTCATCCAACTACATTAACAACTCATTTGTTTCATCATTGATATCCAAGAATGTTTTGCCTAGAAATGTCTTAATTTGCGAGTATAAAATGATGGTTTTCACATATTTCATGTGTCGGGTTCTGTAGGTTGCATATATTACCTAGTACCCCCATGTCTTGCTACAGATCTTCAACACTCAACACCTCTTGTTCCTTCTTCACCCATGTTTTTGCTTTCTCAATGTCCTCTTGGGACTTGAATGCACTGCAAGGTAAACGGATTAGAGTGTGTCTTTGTGGTCTCCACTTCCTTCAACACACAGGGAATATAGGTTTGACCACAACCCTTTCCCCCTCAAAAACCCTTCCCCTTGTTAACCATGACTGCAAAGACCAACCATAAACAACTATTGCTAAAGGAATATATATGTTCCTGTTGATATTGTCCTCAATGAGGATCTCCCCAAGTTCAATTGTTCTTTTCCTACACCTTTGTCTGAAATTCCTCTTCTCAAATGCCTAAGTACCAGATGCTTCTTCACCTTCAACTTGGACAACATCTTACCTTGATACTCATCACCACTTTCCATCATCATATCGGGCTTGATCATGTTTCCCTCCTCCATTATCATCGTAGGTGAAGGTTATGTCTAAGTCGTCATGTTAAAACCAATCTCGATATGATTCCTCCACAACTTCTTTGAGCTAGAACTCGCTTGTCCCACCCTTTGGTTTCCATAATACCTTAATTCATCATTCGGAATCTTGCACCAACATTTTCTATCCCCTCAACCTCCTCACCACCTGTTCTTGTTCTTTCTGCTCGACAAGGTGTCACCTCCTTTGAGGCATGATGTCTAGGCTCCTATACAACCAATTGACGAACCCCTTCCACCTGATACACGGTGGATTATTTTTTTTAAGACCAACATACAATTACAAAATAATTACCCAAATAATGATACATAAGCCACAGTCATTTGACATCTTTACCATAAGCCACAGTCATTTGACATCTTTACCATAAGCCACAATCATTTGACATCTTTACCACTCTCTAATATAGAAGCACTTTTCAATACAACAATTATATCTTTCATACATGCACATGTACTCATGGGCTGGTGCAAGCTAATGCCGGCCACTCATGACGTGTTAGTCGCAATGGAGTTCTGGAAAAATAGAAATCTGAACGTCAAAAAGCAATATTAGAGCTACCTACACAACTTTTTGGAATATGGTGCAAGAAGATCAAACGTAGAAAATCGGATTACCTTCCGGAATATATAAATATTATTTATGGAAATTAAGTATAACTCCCAAAAATGGGGTTCTCCTAAGGTTGGCATGTTATTTTTTTAAGAAAATATATGAATATGTTTGCGTTAGCCCTCTGGTTCGGTATTCAAATGGTGGATTTTTGTTAAAAAAATTATATACAGTCGTAGATAACAGGCCGTTCTAGTGCGGCGTTATTTTTCCATATTGTTTATGTTAATTTTATTTTATTTTTTTAATTAAGGAAGTCAGCCCATCCCTAAAATGATGAGGCCCAGCGTTAGCCCTCGATATCATGGTCTTAACCTAATCATTCAACAATTCTTTTTTTTAGGATGTATGTTTTTGTGTGTACTTGTGTGGGTTCTTTTCCGTTTTCAAAATAGGTGAGCCAATAAAAAGTTATAGATGGAAGAAATAACCTACTCTTTGTGTAAGATTGACATTAGTGCAATTGAAATTAACTAAAAAATAGGAACAAATAATAGTTTTAATAAAAAATTACATATTCGGAATCTGCACACATAGTTCTACAAGTGTGTGCAATTTCATTTGCAGTGGACAAGTGTAGCATATGCAGAATCATGCTCGAAACAGAAGAAGTTATAGAATAAGATGTATTTTGTTATAAGATGTATTTTTTTATATTATTATATGTATTTTGGCAACCCGAACCTAAAACCATAGCAGCCAAGTCATCCACCATGTTGGTGGGAAACAAATTACCTGCCAAAATTTAAAAACTAAACTTGCGTGTGCACGTGTATTTAAAAAGCGTGTATGCACAAAATGGCATGCACGCGTCCAAGAATGCGTACGCCTCCAAATGCACGCACGCGCAAAATGGCGCGTGCACGTTGTTTTTACTAAAGTTTGAAATTTTCCATATTGATTAAATAATTTTAGAAAATATATATTTTTTAATAATTAATAATGTTTTAAATTGAATTAAATTAAATTTATATGATGAGGAGGAGGAGGATGGGGATGATGACGATGATGTTGATGATGATGATGGGGATGATGAGGATGAGGATGATGGGGATGATGACGATGATGTTGATGATGATGATGACGAAGATGATTATGACGATGACGATGACGATGATGATGATGGTGGTGATGAAGATCATGATGGTGGAGATGTTGATGAGGAACCTACAGATGCCAATGATGATGGTGATGGCGATGAGGATGTCGATGATGATGGTGCTGGTAATGATGATGATGATGATGAAGATGATGGTGACATGATGGAGATGTTGATCCGATGAGGAAGATGATGATGATGATGATGGTGATGATGATGAAGATGTTGATGATGATGATGATGGTGATGAAGATGACGATAATGAAGATGAAGAAGATGATGACGATGGAGTTGTTGTGTTGATGGGGAACCTAGAGATGACAATGATGATGGTGATGGTGATGGTGATGGTGATGGTGATGGTGATGGTGATGACGATGAAGATTTTGATGATGATGGTGATGGTGATGGTGATGTTTAGATGATGATCATGATGACGTTCAGAAGTTGATGATGATGATGATGGAGATGTTGATTTGATGAGGAATATGATGATGATGATGATGGTGATGATGATGGTGATGATGATGAAGATGTTGATGATGACGATGATGGTCATGAAGATGATGATGATGATGGAGATGTTGATGGAGAACCTAGAGATGAAAATGATGATGAAGATGTTGACGATGATGATGATGATGGTGATGATGATGGAGATGATAAGGATGAAGAAGATGATGATGATGGAGATGTTGATCAGGAACCTAGAGATGACAACGATGATGAATATGTTGATGATGATGATGATGGTGATGATGAAGAATATGGTGATGGTGATGAAGATGATGACAAGGAGGGTATCCACCTTATGTATATATTCACAAATATCCAAGTCCCTATATAACTCTCTCCCTTCGTTAGCCCTTCATCACAAACCCTATATGCCTTTATCCCTCCCCCCTACCCTCTCTATCTCACGTTGTATCCCTCTCTCCCTATCTCTTTCTCTAGATCTTTACCTGGTTATGTCCCTCACTCCCTTTACCTCCCTCCCTCTATGTCGCTTTCTCTCCCTTACACCATCTTTGTCCCTTCCACCCCATTGATTCCTCCTTCCCTATCACACACACACACACACAACCTCCCACTTTCTTTGTCGCTCACAACTCCCTCTAGTCTCTCTCTCCCCAACCATCAATCTCTCTCTCTCTCTCTCTCTCTCTCTCAAACACACACACACACACACACACACAAACACACATTATGTCCCTTTCCATTCTCAAACCCATCCCCCCTCCATCCATATCTATCTCCACCTTTCTCCCTCCATCCCTCACCATACCTTCTCTCCCTCCCTCTCTCATCACCTGTCTCTCTCTCACCTTCTATCCCTCCCTCATGTTATCTTTGTTGGTTGTGGAGCCAGATCTTTTAGTCTCATAGATGATATTGTATCAGCCGTGTTTGTACCCCAGTTTTATATGATATGTAGGTGGACTGTACACTCACCTCAACGGGGGGGGTGTGGGGGGGCATCGCTCCCCCATAGGGTTCCAGGGGGGACCATCCCCTTTGGCTGGGGGGTCCGGGGGCAACGCCCCCGAAGAAAATTTTTGGGGCTGTTTTCGCCAGCTGTTTTGCGGGCCCATGGTTTTGGGTATCCCGTGTTATTTTCCCATTGTATTTCCGTTATAAAAGAAAGACATTGTAATACAGCTAGGGTTGTTGATGTATTAGGTTTTATGCATTGTAAAGATCTTTGAGATCAGGAGAGAGACTGTGAAACAGAGAAGAGGAAGTGCAGTGGTTGTGTTGCAGGTTGTATCCCTTCGACTTGCTGGACGGTAATAATAATAAGGACTGGCAAATTCAGTGTGGACGTAGCCCAAGTTGGGTGAACCACGATATATCTGTGTCTCTCTTATAATGTGTATGTGTGATTATATTTGCATTTCTGTTTATTGTTATTGCTCTGCGATCCTGTTTTTCTAACAATCTTTCCCTCAAACTATCCCAATCTCTCCATCACTCCCTCTCTCTCACACATTTTATGTCCCTTCCCCCTCCTCTCATATTCTCTCTCTCTCTCTCTCTCTCTCTCTCTCGCCACCACTCCATGCATGTCTCCTACCAACACTTTCTGTCCCTCCCTTCCTATCTCTTTATTTCGTTCTATCCCCATCTATCTATCACTCCCTCTAAATCCATTTCTCCCCATTGTCCCTCTCCCTCCCTCACTCTATGTCTCCCCCCCCCCCTTGTATTCTTTATTTCTCTCTCACATCCCCCTTACCTCCATCCATTCCCCCTTGTCACTCAAGTCTCACTTTCAACTTCTAACCCTATACCTCTTTAGAACCTATTCTATTCCTAATAGTGCTCTCAAGCTCCACTTCCCTTCAATCCCTGTAGCCCATCATGTTCTCATTCCCTTCATCTCTCCCCACTCAAGCTTCCAACATCCTTCTAAGCCCTTAACCCTTTCCCACCCCTGTTAAATATTAACCATAGATTCCTTTGACCCTTCCCCACCCCTTCTCAAATATTAAACAAAAATTCCCTTGAGTCTTCCACACCCCTTCTTTCTCAAGTATTAAACATGTATTTTATGATTTAAATAACGCGAGCACGTTTTTTAACTATATAACGCATACGTGTTATGTAGTTATATAACGCGTGCGCGTTATGTACATCTAAAAGCGCGGCAATAATTTTGAATTTGGAGTTTGCTCACATGTCAACAGTAATCCTACATGTATGCTTTGGAGTTTGCTTCGGTAATTCCAAATCTGTGCAATGTTAATGAAAAACCAAAGGTAATTGGGTATTTCTTCCAGTTTCTGGAGAAGCCTGTGCTTACCCACTCGTTACAATATGCTACACACAGTCATTTTTGACAAAATCTTAGACACAAATAGCATTTTTTTTACAGATTCCAAATATGTAACTTTTATTTTGAAATATTAATTTTTCCTATTTTCTTTCAATTTGTTTTATGTCCTACTTCCTTAACTCGTGAAACACACTATTAGTGTTTCTTCCATAACTTTTTCAATTATCGATCATTTCAAAAAAAAATTGTATGGTGCACAAGAGGACACTAACCTCCACGTTCTATGAAAAACCCATGTCAAGATTTTTGCATTAAGACCTTCAAAGGCTCTACCCACAAAAGAGGTACTATTTTCGAGGTTTGATCACTTAGACAATTATAAAAAAATTATAAGATTACTAATTTAATTTTCAAAAAATAATGGCGCACAAGTGCTATGTGTTCTCTACATGCAAGCCGATTTTTGTAGCTTGATTCCATCATTTAGGCCCTCAAAGGCTCAACCCAAAAAAACATATACCTTATCATTTGCCTGAAAAATAAAAAGTGTCTGTTAGGAAAAACGAAACTTGACATAGCTATGCAAATTTTCAATACATAAAATTTATATATTTGGAAACGTGATTCAATTTCCTACATTTCATCTTTTTTACTCAATGCAATATATTTTGTGTAAGTAGCTCCAAAAATCCAAGTAAGTTGAGGGATGCCTGCTTTTTCAATTTTCTATTGCAACTAACACGCCAAAAGTGACACTCATTAGTTTGCACTAACTCGAAAGAGAAATCTTTTTCATGGTTAACTTACTTGCAAGCTTGAATTTGCCACGTTCTTTTGCATTGAATGAGTAATTATGTGTTCTTGATTGAATAGCTATGTTGTCAGAATGATATCACTTGATTGAAATCAAAGAAATCTTGAGTGAAATGAGTTAAATGAGTAATCTTGATGCCAAATCTTTTATCGAGTTGAATTTGAATCAAGATAATAGCAAGGCCCCATAGACCATATTTGTAAGATTATCGCTCTTCCTTATGGGCCTTACATCATTTTCAAAAACTTTAGTGATAATACATGTGATAAGTTGTTTTACGTTGTTTATATGTCTTTCCTAATAGCATGTTCTAGGAGTAGTAGTATGATTACTTTCAGTCTCAAGTATCAGAATAAATTGGAAATCCTATGATAATAAACTAGGGTAATAAGGACATGAGAAACATCAGGTTCTTGAATTTCTAGAAGCTTGGCCACTATGATTCTCTTTTGGCCACTATGAAGACGTTGACGGTGATGGTGATGGTGGTGACAACATTAATGACAAAGGCTTGAGAAATAGCAAAGAAGATGATGATGTGGATGGCTTGAAGAACACACATGGCATGAAGAACCATGGAGGTGGGCATTGGAGCCATTGGAACACCTAATGAGCCAAATGACCCATTCTGTGGTCATTTGTGGTTTGATGGGGCAGTGGAACCCTTGGTGATGGTCCATGCTACCATTTGATGATAGGCTTGATGTCCATTGAAAGCATGTTGATTAAATACTAAATGATTGACTCTTGATGGTGGAACCCACATACAAATTGAATCAGCCCTTATCTAATGGCACTTACGATGGATGTTGAAGCCCTTGAACCTTAAAGATGTCCATATGTGGAATCCTTGATGTATGGTGATGAAGACATAATGTATTGTTGCCTTGGGGTTCTTGGAATTGTTTGTGGTCTATTGTTGTGGGTGTGATGGAGCCCTTTCCCTTATAATTGCTTGACGAAACCTTTGATGCTGAAGTATTTAAACATGATGATGTAGAAGCCCACAAAAAAAATGAGGAAGCCCTAAGTTTCTAACGTGGCCTTTGATGTGGTTGTGTGAAGTCAAACCAAAACAAGCATGCAAATAAAACATTGTATGTGAACTATTATGTGTCCATTCAAAGGACAAAGTTGGCTTAGCAATTAAAAATAAAAATAAAATGAAAATTGCATAAACAAATCGATTGAATATCATGTGATATGACGTGCATGTACAACAGAAAGACATGACGATCTAGACAGTATGAAGAGACTAATGATATTTTGGGAAGCAGTTTGGTGAAAGGAGAGAATGATGTATTTGCGTATATACTGGTTAAAATTACGACAGAGTGATGATGAGCAGAAAGTGATATAAATGTGGATATGTTTGATATCTTGACAGTAGAATGATAATTTGCCTATGGTTAATGACAGTTTGATGACAGGTTAAAGATGTGAATGTAGATAGAATATCGATATGTTTGAGAAGATGTTGGACATGATGAAACAGGGACAAAATGATGATTGAAGACAAGGTGCTGGCAACAGATTGATGAATGAGATGATTTGAATAATGACATGAATGTGATATGTATGATATGTGACAACTATGTAATCGTAAATACAAGCAGGGTCTTGTATCCATTTTCTTAGTAGGATCTGAGAAAAACTAGGCTGGCTCCTAGATGATGAGTTGGTGCTCATTGTATCAGTTGGTGCTGAATTGCCTCACGGTTGTAGCCGTTGAACCAAATACAAAAGATTACAAAAACTATATCTAGTCTCATATTATGTGTTGATGTGTTTCATTAGTTGATAGTTAGTTCATTAATGAATATGATGTGAATGTGAAATGATGATATAAGAGTTGGTGATTGAAGTTTGAATTAAATAAAGTATAGGCTCACTGATTCACCCCCCCCCTCCTCTCAGTGAGCATTGTGTGTAACACAAGTGTTTATAGTTTTGTTAGGTTTTCATGTTTGATAAGGTTTCATTTTTTTTTTTGGTGGGATTATACGAATTTTAATCTCTCAAATAAATTAGACAATATTATAAACACAACTGTAAAATATGATGATAATAGGGTAATTACTCAATGCTAATTAATTTGTAATTACTAAACACAAATTACTCGTAATTGGATCTAATTATTCAAAGTAAAGAAGTTATTTGTGTGTATGGTGCTACAATCTCCTCTGCTGTCGCCATGGCTCCATCGAGGTCAAAGGGACCGACATCCTCCCACCTGGGGGGTGGAGGCCCGGCACCGAATAACTGAACATTAAAACAAATAAAGTCAACAATGTGTAATTCAAAGTTAACTATATTAAACAATACGATATCAAATAAAATACAACAAATACTTAAACATTAAATAAAACAATAAAAAACCTGATCCATGAAGCTCCCTGTGGCATGCTACTACGTATCACCATGGCAACAATGACCATAGTGAGAACAACAATGTGTCGTTGTTCCAATAGAACTAGAAGGCCCCGCCTAGGTTCCACCTGTACCCGACATGTCTCGGCCACCACCCATAGACTTTGAAATTGTCTGTCTCATCGATGTCCTCTCGGCTCTGGGAAGACATGGCCACAAATTTGGTATGTTTAAGCTAGTCATGTGTGGCACGTTTGACGAAGTCATGAATCTCATCTAAACTACTACCAAACCCGGGTGGCTGAGGAGGGGGGTGTGGCTCTCTCCTAGGTGCAGGAGGTCCTCTAAGCGGGTTGCGTTGTGCCTGAGGTCGATCTTGGGCAGAGCCAAGACCGACACCCTGAAACTCAGTGATGTCAAAATAGTTGACATGCTACCCTAGCTCAAACTCAACCCACAATTTCTGAAAGAAATACTGTGGGACCTCCAAATTGTTGCACGAGGGCCTGTCAAACACCATGAACCACCTCTATCTCCAGTTATCTCTCCATGGCTGGTAAATGCACCAGTCCATGCAAACCCGAGGCCTCGTCAAAGCTGGAGGCCGTCTGGTCGAGGGAACTATGAACTTGCTATACAACTAGGCTTTGCTTATGTTGAGTTCTTTTATTTGCTCTTTGGACAACCCAGTGGAGTAGTGTTCCCTCATTCGAGCCCTGTATTGGTTCAAGTTTGTTATCTCACTGTGTGCAATATTGATTGATTCAATAATGTTTTGAAGTGATGAAGCTAAGGAAACCCGAGAGGGTTCCCTGGTACTGTTCAATTCATTACTTAGTGCCCTCAATTGATTTAAGTCTTGGTGTAATTAATCTTCAGGGTTTTCATTGGGTTCATTGGGTTCATTATCGGTTCCCATATTCTCTTCTGGAGGTCGGGTTTCATCGGATGGTGGTGGTGTGTCTGACATCTTGTTAGGTGTGTAGATGGCTTGCAATTAAATTTTATTGGTTTTTTAATGGATTGTAATTTTTTTAAAAAAATTAAAATTCAAATAGAAAACAAAAATAAATAAAAAATAAAGACAACTTTGTGCTTTGAGGAGCACTTACCTGGAGAAACGGATGACACCGTGGTCTAAGGGCGACTGCTTGGTGTTGACGACAACGGGGGTGCACGAGGACCCACTCGCAGGGTTGAAGGTGCGCTCGCGGGTTGGTAATTTAGCTCACGGGTCTGTCAAAAATGACAAAACCCATGAGCTCTGTTTTTTTATTTATAAAAAGACAGAGGCACGCACACGCCACTAATGCGTGCACGCCAATATGTGCGTACACGTCAAGGGTGCGTGCGTGCCCCTTTTGTCCACGTGGGCTGAACCACGTGGACGTTCGGCATTGTTGAATCAGAGACACGTGCGCGCCTTTGGAGGCGCGTGCGTGTCCTTTTTTTTCTGCTCACACGCCCTTGTTGCGGTTATTTTGGGTACCAGCTCCATGCGGGTACCCTCCTACACTAAATAGTTATCAAGATTGCATGATTTTCTTCAAGTAAAAAGACACATTAACAATAGATGTAACACCCCACATTTGAATACCATAATTTAGACCACCTACCTCATAATCACACTAACTAGTTGTGAGACACATTGTTGCTCAAATCATTGAAGATTATGAGCATCTATTTTGCATATCAACCCTTCTACTTATTCTCTATGTAGATTTTATAGGTAGAAGGGAGGAGCTTTACTATGTATATATTATTATTTTATTCTTAGAATGATGACTGTATGACACATTTTGAATGAACTTTTTTATAAATTTTAATATGTTTATTTTATTAAGTATGTATTTCTTTTTAAATTGTTATTATTATTTATATACTTAATAAATTTACACATAGTCTTCTATTTTTTTTAATATTAAAAATAATTTAAACCTAAATTTATTTTATTTTATTTATATTATAATTTAACTTTATATCACTTTTGATTTTCTGGTTATTAACTGTAAAGTATAAATATCATACATCTACACTTAAGTAACATTAAGTTAAGAAAGTTGACAACATCATGTAAAAGATGGAAACTAACACAGAGCCGAGGCACCGGGACAAATCATCTAACACCGATAAAATAAATTGTATTTATCAACACAATTTAAAAGCATAATCTTGACTTTGAAATACAGATATAATACATTGTATTTAACAACATAATTTAAAAAAAGCATAATCTTGACTGTTGACTGTGAAAATCCTTGATCAATCAACCAGCCAAACAAAGACAAAATTATCAATCACAGAAACAATTCATCTAACATCTATGTAATACATTAAAGACAAAATTATCTATCACAGAAACAATTCATCTAACATCTATATAATACATTTCACTTGGCTTGGAATCACGGAAATCCTCTATTTATAATACGTTGCTGCTTCATTTTCCTTCTGTGATAACTAATGCTTTGAGGATGGGCTGAGCTACCAAACCCAACATGTTAGCTAGGAAAAACAAAAATTTACTATGGTTTCAGATCAATAAAAACAATTTTATTTTTGTTTAATGCCATAAGAGTCCATTTTTTAAATGAAAAACTGTATAATAGAAAATGAACTCTAATTAGAAAGCCACAAAACTTTCAAATTTGTTACTAAATAATAATTTTTATTAATATCAAATTTATTTTTATCGTCTATTAATAACTAATTTGATATTAACCAGTGCCGGATACATTGCCCCTTGAGACTTACAATATCTGAAATACTTCCAATTTTTCTAACACAAAAATTTGCACCTTCCTGTGCCGTTGAAACTTACAATATCTAAAACATGTATACAATTTTGCCACACAAATCCACCCGCATGAGCAAATTCCAGTTTCTGCATTAAACATGGCTGGGTTCTCTGCTGGGCGATTTCATGGTCGCTGGGATAGTTTCTGCATTAAACATCGTTGAGTTCGCGGCTGGGCGATTTCATGAAGTTCGCTCGGATAACGTATTTGTGATACGCAGCAGCTACAGTAGCTCCAATAAGAGGACCAACCCAGAAGATCCACTGCAATGTACCCAACACTGTTTAATTCCATAACTGCAATACCCACAAATAGAAAGAACCAGAAAGTAAATCTGTACTATGGAAGAAAAAAAATGAAAGAGATTATTGTTTATTTTTACATGGTCGCCCCAGGACTTTTTATGGCCATAAATCACAGCTGCTCCAAAGCTTCTGGCAGGATTGATGCCCGTCCCAGTGATGGGAATTGTAGCCAAATGTACCACGAAGATAGCGAAACCAATTGAGAGCGGTGCCAGAACCTGTGTCACAGTACATCAATATCCATTAATGAACAAACCATATATAATTATATATAGAATAAAATGGCTTGCTTCATGCCTGTTGGAGAAATGTACAATGATATATAAGGTACAGGCTAGTTTCACATCAAATTCCTTCCCAGTTTAACCTAAATAGGTATAACAATCATCCAGAGCCCAAGCGCACCATCCCATTTCCTAACGAAATAATCAGGAACAGTATACGTTTCATTTTTATTTTTTCACGGTGGAAATCCCATCTCCACACAGAACATAATGATATCTCTCTTCTCTAGTGCTGATTCTTAGAATGGGCA
This sequence comes from Larix kaempferi, assembly GCA_027924585.1. Classification (NCBI taxonomy): domain Eukaryota; kingdom Viridiplantae; phylum Streptophyta; class Pinopsida; order Pinales; family Pinaceae; genus Larix; species Larix kaempferi. The sequence goes on from BSBM01000023.1 coordinate 20,650,778, forward strand.
GATTACAAAACAGATTAGGTCATACTGTGGTCAATTCACAAGTGATTGTGCAAGGAGTCCAAAAAATGAAGCTGGGTAGAACTCAGGACATGTTAGGTCAAGTTACTTACTTTGATAGTTTCTATATCCTTGTTCTGTATGGAAAAAGATAAATTGCAGTATGGAGTTACTTAAATGCATATGGGGATCTAAAAACCTATTACACTATCAAAATTTGTAGCAATTTTTCATCAATGCATTCAATGAATATTGAAAGGGGTTGTTTACTCCACGTTTACTCGGCTCCTTTTGAATCTGATGCTTCTAGAGATGAAATAATATAATAGTTGCTGTATTCAGATCTGGAAGAAGGTAGAATATATACACGTACAGGGACGTGAGAGTCACGGGCGTTGCTCTTGGGATCTGTTGCAGAGAAGACGGTATAAACCAAGACGAAAGTACCAACTATCTCTGCTGTAAGGGCTGTTTCATCAGCATATCCCTTCGCCACTGAATTCGCTCCTCCTCCGCCTGTAGAATAATAAGTCTGCTGCAACGCCTTCACCATTCCCGCCCCGCAGATTGCACCCAAACACTGTGCAACGATGTAGAAAACCGCTCGATTCAGAGTCACCTTCCGCGCAACAAACAACCCAAACGTGACGGCGGGATTTATATGCCCACCTGCACCAATATTATATAATTTTCTGGGATCAAACATCAAGGAATTCAAGAAGAAAAAGAATAAAAAACAGGAATGAATAAGATAATATATATGGCCACCTGAAATTCCAGCGGTGCAATACACGAGGACGAAGATCGTTCCCCCAAAGGCAAAGGCAATACCCAGGGTGCCTACCCCTTCACACGGATTTTTCTGGTTAGCCTGCCCGATGACGGTTCCAACTGCAACATATAGAAACAAAAACGTGGCTACGAACTCGGCTATGATGGCTCTGTAAAACGACCAGAGATAGAATTCTTTTTTATCGAAAAGCGGAGCAGAAGGGGGGTCTTCGTACACGGCCTTCCCGGCCTTCCCTGATCGTCCTAATTCGTTCTCCATACTTAAATATGAACCCTACTGCACTCTGTTATTTCTCTATTATGATACTCAACCAGTGCATGGAGAAACGATCAGAATTACCTCTATTTATAGTTCAAACGACTGATGGTAACCAGAGATCCATGGACCGCCATGACCTCACATAAAAATATCAAATCACAGTGAAAACGCCTTTACCCTTTTTTTTCTCTCCTTTCATATTGGTATTGGTCCAAGTAGGAGTTAATGATTCAATCATCACTAAATTTAATTACTTTTCTCTTTGCCCGTTTGTCGTACACACAAACTCAAGCTTTGCTTCAATTTTTTTTCTCTTTCCCTATTTGTTTTTAGTGAATCAACTTTTACCAAAATTGATTTAAACTTCACACTTTCGGTGTCATGCAATTTATTTTGTCCAAGAAGAATTATGTTGAGTTAAAGTGCAGACTTATCATTTCATATATCGTCAAAAAAACAATCATCTGAGTGTTGCAATTATTTTTCAAGAGTGATTGTGCAATCTATGAATTATGTTGAGTTAAAGTGCAGACTTATCATTTCATATATCGTCAAAAAAACAATCATCTGAGTGTTGCAATTATTTTTCAAGAGTGATTGTGCAATCTATGAATTCTGTTTCCAAGAACAATTATGCAGAAGAATTATGTTGACTTAAAAGTACACTTATTATTTTATATATCTTCAAAAAAATCATTATCTGAGTGTTGCAATTCCAAGAGTGATTGTGCAATCTATGAATTCTTTTTCCAAGAATAATTATGCAATCCATGAAGGTGAGCATTATTCAGCTTGCTGCAGGTCATTTAATGTTGTGGCAGCAGGTTCATTGATCATACTTGAGATCCAACGGTTAACAAGCCTACTACAGTCATGTTAAATGACCTACATCATCTAAAAATGGATGTGTACAATTTCTATTAATAAAATAAGTATTTTTCTAAAATCCATTATAAAACTGAATTCTTTTCTTATTTTACAATAAAATGAATTAAATAAAAACTTAATTCTTTGAAAAATAATTACTCATATCATTTTCAGTGAGTGAAACATTGTTCTGGCTGATATTTAAGTTCATATTTATGTTCTTTGAAAAATAATTCCTCATATCATTCGCACCGAGTGAAACAATGTTCTTTCTGATATTTTATATACTTAGACATTTAAGTTCAGATAAATTCTATGTCGTATATCTGTGATAGTATAATTAAGATAATTTGCACAATAATTAAAACATTGTAAAACATGTTTTACTAGGTTAAAATTTGAGAAAATTTGTTAAAATTGTAAATATAAGTTAAAAAATATATAAGTTGTTGATACTACATAATTAAAAAATAATGAAATTATTTAAAAGCTTTGAATCTATTTATATATTCAAAAATGTAATTTAAGAAATAAAAAATTGCAATTTAAAATGAAAAACAATTTAAAAAATAGAAAATTGCAATTAGACAAACTAAACTGCTTCATTTTCAATTTACTATTTATATAAATTTAACAATTTTATCTTTTATTCTTATTCAAAATGATATGTAAAAAGGAAATGATTCTTTGATAAAGTTATCATGAACCTTAGATATATTATTTTCATGTAACAGTTCCACTAAAATAACAGTTTTATTAAAATGGTTTCGTTAACCGTAGTTTTTAACTGTTACACTAAAATAACAGTTTTATTAAAATGATTTTGTTAATTGTAGTTTTTAACTGTTACACTAAAATAACAGTTTTATTAAAATGGTTTTGTTAATTGTCGTTTTATTAAAATGGTTTGTTCATGGTGATATGGATAATGATATAAATAGAAAAATCCTATTTTTATTTACAATCGAATTTAAAATCATATCGGAAGAGGAAATGTTTCTTTGATAAGGTTATCATGAACCTTTGATATTTTATTTTCATGTACAACCGTTCCACTATGAAAGCAATTTTATTAAAATGGTTTGTTCATAGTGATATGGATAGTGATATAAATTTAAGAATCCTATTTTTATTCATATAAAATCATATTGGAAGAGAAAATGATTCTTTCCTATAGTTATCATGAACCTTAGATATTTTATTTTTGGTAACATCTGTATTAAAATAGTTTGTTCATAATGATATTTTTGGTAACATCTCCATTAAAATGGCAGCTGTATTAAAATGGTTTGTTCATAATGATATCAGTGAGTACGATAAAATTATTCGTTTGTAAAGTTGCTCATGAATCTTGATATATCGCTACAGGTTTACAGGTTTCCTTATCAATTATTGCGTAACGTTTTCTTTCTGGGCATCTCCCAATCTTTTACGAATTATGATCCATCAAACATATGTGAGAGAAAGTACATTATACATATCAAACACTTGTATCAACTTCAAATTTGGAATTGACTGGAAATCAATTCCATTCGGTGTTCTACCCTAATCATCGTTATACATTTAGTTTCACCATCCACCAAAACCTGAAAACCTAAAACTAATAAAAAAGATTCGAACCATACATTTTGATCTGGCCCAGTTCGGGCGGGTCCCAATTGAACAGATTCGAACCCTAATTTTCCATTTCACCGAGCGCCAACCAGAGCTGGACGTTTTGTCAGTTAATGAGACAACGCCCTACCTGTAACAGTAAAAGTAAACAATGTTTCAATTTTCTACAAATTACAACACACGAGGAAGACTACATAATGCGCCATAGCCAGAACATAGAAGCTACTGTAGATTTTTTTAACCCGGGTGACTCGTTTTCTTTTCATGTTTTCCTCTGGGATTCTAATAGTACTGTCTGAATTTCTTTTTCCCATTCTAATAGCATTGAGCCGATATTGATCGCCTAACATGGAGTGTGGTAACCTGTCAAATCTGGCATCTTTTGATGGAATGGATCGCTAATCCGTGCAGCAACAATATCAAATGGAATAATCCCACCCCGACATATACAAATCTGAAGCTATTTTCCTTCCCATCTTGTTAAAAACTGTTCCCTGTGAAAATAATTGCTCGGAATATTTCGGGATACCATCCATGCCCGGCGTCGATGACATCCGCCATCGAGTGTGGCAACCGGTCTCATCCGACAGCTGTTGACACAATGGCTATCTGCTGCCTGTTAATGGATCCCACATATCATATCACCGATTATATTTTTTGTGTATATCTTCTCAGCGGTCTCAGAGCTGGCGAAATCTAGCGTGCCGTTCACGGCGCGGGTTTCAAGCCTTTGGTAAACACGTGACTAGGCTTGCCGCAGATTAGGGATTCAGGGTACGCTCATTGGCACAGAGTACTCTCTGCAGCACAGGACAAGTACATGTCAGTGGCATCTCTTTTACACACTTTTACATCACCATCCAACACTCTGGCAAAATCCTTGTCAAATAAAATAAATCTTTAGCATCCGTATGAGATTCCAAATTTGAACTCAAATAACTCTTTGAACGTTACCAACTCGGCGTGGGATAAATGGCACTCAAATCGCCTTGCTTTTTTGGTAATTTGTTCTGTAGATTTGGTTATAAAAATCGGCCAAATCGTAGTTCCATTCTATTTACTGTAGAACTATGCCATGGAACTCTGCCTCTAGTGGTTTTGGCCCATTTTAAAACACCCAGATCGTCCAAATTCCAAAAAAATAACGAGAAAGGATGAAACTGTGCCTGGCCTAAAAATTTTCCCGCATCGATAAGAAGCAATTTGAGTGCGAGTTATCCCAACCAACCCTACCAACCCACGCCAAAGCATTAATGCTGATGTTTCTAGCATTGGATAAAATCAATTCAGATCAAGGATGCATTATACATTATTGAAAGAAACATTTAATGTTGTACTCATGTATGATTAATATTCATCAACTTCCTAAGGCATTGGATTTTATTGGATTTATTGGTAAAGAGTTAGAAGCATTTAATGTTGTATTGATGGATAGTTAAAATTTATCAATTTCAGAAGTGATTGGATTCATTGGTAAAGAACTAGGAGTTTTTCACTAATGAGCAAGGTGTACATATAAATGGATCAAATTCTAGCGTATAAGCATTAAATTTTAATAACATATATACAACATCCTATTAGCATTTTCCGAAAGAATCAAGGAAAGCTTGAAATACAATCATTACAATAGGGCTCAACAAGAGCATCATGTCACTTACAAGAATTGAACCTGGGTGGGGAGGGCAACTTCCTCCCAACCACCCAAGCCACAACCAATGGACAACATTCTATTAGCATTAAACACATTTAAATTCCAATAACATTTTTTAACATCCCAAAATATTGGATTCACTTGTTTTCACAAGTAAGCAATATGTACATATAAATGGAGCTCTATATGGAGCAACCAAAAAGCCTCCATTTGCCCCAATCTCGCACAGGAACAATTGCTCAAATCAAAATTTCCACTGCTCAAATTGCAATTTGGACCATTTGGGGAGTTCCAAAATTCAATTTTGGTTCTAAACCTCAAACCCTCGGAAAAACGGGGTGTTTTAGTGGTTCTTTATCCTAAGCACATATAAATGGACCAAAGCCCACCCTCTAAACATTAAATGCAATTAAATTCAAATAACATTTTTAAGATCCATCAAGGTTGGAATTTGACCCGAGCAAGATCATTCCCAAAACTATTTTTTGATAAAGCATGCTTTCACGCCCAAAGTCGAAGGTCTACCATCCCAGCCACCCGGCCTATAGCAAGACCCACAATCAAAATACATCTCATAAACACTATAATGGTTATTGCAATATTAGTGAGTAGTTTTATTTGTTCACCCATTATATTCTTGATAGGTTACCTTTTTTCCATTTGGTAAGCCTAACTATGGATTTTTTTCTTTTTATTGAATTCAGTCATAAATGACTAGTTATATAATGTACAAGAAAAAAGTAAAAAATAAATAACTTGGGAGACCATAGATTTCCCAAAATTGCTTTAAATTCTAGTCAAAAGTGCCTAAGGCTCAAGTGGGGTATTGATGAAAATGTCACTTTGAAAAATATAGATGATATTAAAATTATTAGTAATTGGAGGTTCAAAGAAAATTATCGTTGTTTTAACTAGCTATAGTGCTTGACCTTTCCTAAAACTTAGTGGGTCAAAACTATTAGATTGCCTACTTACACCCACATAAGATATTAGTTTCAAATTTTTTGTTACGATAGGAACCTCCCTAACCTTCTATCTCTTCAAAATTATAGTAATTTAGAAACACCTCTCCAAGATCTTTGAACACATAAATAAAACTCTATCTTATCAAAATTATAGTAATTTAGGAACACTCCTCTCCAAGATTTTTGTACACAAACAAAACTCTAAACCAAATCAAGTAGTTCCTTACTTTTAAGATTATTATCCACCAATGTGAGTGAGCTATGGTTTGGGCCATATGGATGCATCTAGGGATATAATGGTAGCGAGATTGGATCTCTGGACCCCGTGTCAAGCGAGTGCCAACCCAACTCTAGTTATGAGTTGTCAATCCCCCTAGTCAAAGAAAAAGAAAAGATTATTATCCACCAAAATTAGTTTAAGTAAACTTTAACCATCATCCTCATTTCAATAACAAAATTTGTGACTAAAAGATAAAGATCCATCCAAAATGTAAAAAAATAATAATAACAAGTAAAGCTACAACCAAAATCCTACACTCATTAGTGGCGAACATTTGAATGTGTACTAATAGATTTTGAAAATGTGGTCGTTTAACGGGAAAGCTTGGGTAGATCTACCAAGCATTGATAGTCTGCGTGCACGTCGTTGTTTTGAAGATAAAAATTTGGATTATGATAAGCGATTTTGAAAATTCACGTGCTCACATCATTGTGTATGTTTTTTAATCAAAAGAAAAAGATTTTGGATTAAGATGTGAGGATTTTGGATTCATGTGGAATTCTTTGATTAAAAGATTAAGACGTTAAATTCATGCGTAAATCTTTTATTAAATTAAATGGTCATCATGATTTAATATGTTGAATTTAGGTGTAAATCTTTGATTAAAAGATGCAAATTTCAGATTTACGCGACTTTAGGTTTACGGAAATTGTTGGCTTTGCTTTAAAATTTAGATTAAAGTGTAATTTTAAATTAAAAAAAGATTAAAGTGTAATTTTAAATTAAAAAAAGTTTAAGATAATATGATTTTCGATTGACATGTATATCATTGATTAAGATATTGGATTCGTGTAACACCCCAACTCATATGGGAGGATTCACGATGAGATATTATTCAATGGTGCTTTGTACTTGAGTGAGTAGATTGAATAATTAACATACACCACTACTTTATTTGTCTACTTTAGATTTGTCTACTTTAGTGGTACATGCTACTATGTTACTTTATTCATGTAGCACTCTTTATGTACGTAGTGTTATGGTACACATTATCATAGTGGTGTATGTGGCATCTTGATTTATTTTATATAACATATTATAAATGTTATTTTGATCAAATAATAAAGTTTAGGTTTGTTTGTAATGAAATGTGTATGTCACAAGTTTTATAGTAAATGAGAGTGTTCAATGATTTAAGATATTGTAGGATGAAAGAATTTGTAAACTTTGTGATACTAAGAGAATTGAAGATGATCAGGGGAGGCACGTGCGAGAGAGGTCATTTATGACCCAGGAGGAAAAATTATCAAAACCCATGCGTGGGGATTGAGAAAGCGCATGAATAATTGTGTTGAATGGGTCGCATTGATGCAAGGGATGGAGTGCATGCACAAACTTTATCTTGAATAATTTAATGTCCTTGTAGACTCTCGGATAGTAATTCAATCCATGAACGATTTTCAAAGTTCTAAGGAGGTTAAGAATGGTTTCAAAAAAGAATTGCAAAGTTTTTTTCCAAATACTTCTAAGGCCTCCTTCTTCCACATCAAAAGATGCCATAATGGGAAAGCGGACCAGTTGGCAAATGAAGGAGCTAGGCTAAAGGAAGGGGTTTTATCCCTCAACAATCTCCACCCCCTTGTGAAATGGTTATGCGCTCTTCGATGACCGACTTAATGGATGTTCTAACCAAGGCATGGTGGTTAAATGCAGTGGTTTTCCTCCATTTGAGTTGCACACCAGATGGATGGACGATGTTTCAAGTTGGCACGGGAAGTTCTTATCATATTATGCCTACATTTACTCTTCATTCCCTGGTTCGTGCTGAGCATTATGGTAAGCGATACGAAGACCTCTGGGTTATAATGGTCACCCCCTCGACATTCTCAGAGTCTGATCTAGATTTTGGAAGCTCTAGATGCTTCTTGCCTCATTGCATTGTTCTGAGAACCTACCAGTCATAGAGGATTTTTCGGTGCAGAAGCACATAGTCATGGCTGAGAGAGATATCTCTTCGAGGAAGGAACTGAAGGTGCACCACCTGGAAGAGGATTTTTGCTTGAAGTATGTCATGCATGAGATCAGGGGCATCAAGTAGGACATGTCGGACCTTAAGAAAATGGCTAGGTTTGTTTTTGAGGTGGCAAAAGCAAGCCTGAAGGAGTCTAGGAAAACTGGTATGGATTTGTCTCGTTTCAAAACTCGTTTGGAGGATGTCGAGATTGGCTACAGAGTGCAGACTGGTGAAGTAGAAGAATTGAAGAAGAGCATCACAAAAATGGAGCATGTTCTGAATGAAAAGCTTGAAGGGGTGAGTGGAATGACTGTGGAGCTGCGTAGGATCATCCAAGAGCAAAGCATGAAATCTGTTGAGCGGAATGAAGACCACTTCGTTCAACTGAAGGAGATATCGGAAGAAATGTAGGCTGATGTCAACGGTCTGTATCGTGGGAATAGCGAGCCATCGACGGAGCATGCAACGGCTTCCCCAATGGATGATGCATATGTCTCTTAGCCAGAAATCGACAAAGACATTATCCAGGAATGAGGCCATATTCACTCTTTTTGTCTAAGTTGTTAGATATTTTTTTGCATATTATTAGGAGGTCTATTCATTAAAGTCTATACTGTAAGAACCGGCCATTATCAATGCCAACTTAAACCTATGCCATTTTAATTTGTGGCCACTATAGAAGCATTTGAAATTTCAACTGCCCTAATAACCTGGGAATCTCAAATAAAAATGCAAATTAATTTGACACTTGTAAATTTACATAAAACGTAAAGTGAAAGGTGAATTTCCGGCAGACCGAATTTGAAATTCCAGGCCTACCACCGTGCATAGAGATTTAACGTACAACATAACTTTTAATAAAACTCTCTACGCCACAAGTTCCTTCCAAAATGGTGTCCACTCCAACGGCATTCGTGAATTTTGGGATGAAAAGGTCTACACGTTTCCATTAGTACATGTCCACACATAATCTATTCGAAAGAATCCACATCTTTAAGATTTTTTTTCCATTTAAATGGCAGTATAGATTTATGTTAATTTTTAATATTAATATTATAAAATTGTATTAAGTAGGATTGAATTGAGTCTAGTTTAAACTTTAAATAATTAAAGTAGGATTGATATGGGTGTAGTTTAAACAAGTAAAATTAGCACCAAATGTGCTTATACCTGCTTTTTAGAAATGTTGTAATGTATTAGTTATTTATAATCCAAAGTTAAAAAGTTGAAATAATGATGAAAATTAAACTAAAAGTAGGAGAGAAGTGACACCTACTACTTTATACCTTTAAAAATGAAATAGAAAAATGAGTCAAATAGTATAAATAGTAGTGCTTATGTAAAAGAAAATAATGTTTATTTAAAGATGATCATTAAAAAAAATTAAAATAATAAAAAATTAATTAATAGATAACTATTGTACTATTTTTATTGTTATTTACTTTTATTATTTACTGCCACTCAAAAAAAAAAAAAATAGTGTTACGACTGTTATTTAATTTTAGTATATAAATATAACATCTCTTCATAGCTTTGGTTGATGAATAAACTTGAATATCGAATAGTAGATGGAGAAGGTATCCTTGTACATAAGGGGCGTCAACTTGCATTTAATTAAGGCAATAATGAACGTGTCATATGAAGTTGGATCTGTAATAAGTAGGGACACATGCCAAGAAAGAGCATGGTACTGGTATCTACTTAGTCATTATCGAATTCGATGTCCACATCATGTTTTAGGGGAGGGATGCCAGTTGTTGGACACCCCATGTGGCTCCCTCCCCCACACCACGCTGGCACCTCGGCACATGGTGTGACCGGGCCCAGCTAGCAGCGCCACGCGTCGTGGTAGGTGGGCGCCATAAAGCGGCCTTTATGGCACACTTTTTTCCCTTTCCCCGGCACTTTTCCCGCACTTGGTTTTTCCTCCCGTGTATTCTTGCTCGGGCCCTGTCCGTGGTCGCTCTGCCACCCCAGTCCCTGTTCGCTCCTGCTCTGGTTCTTGGCCATTCCGGCTCTGGTTATGCTCCACTCCTGCTGTGCTTCTGTGATGTGGCGGATGGGTGGTGCATTTCTCCCCGACGGTTTATGTTCGTTGCTGCGGTTTGTTCTGTCCGTTGGTTCTCCTGAAGATGACCCTCGCCTAATGCCCGCAGCGCACCATATGCCCATGGAATCGTCTGTAGCGGACCCTGTTGGAGGGTTTCGTCGGTTCAGTGGTGGTGTTGTTGGGTTCCTACTCGACTGGTTTTGCTGGTGGCGATGGTGGCTTCCATCACGCGTTCGAAAGCTTCGTTCGGTGGCGCTGGTCCCGTCCTGCTCATGCTTCTTCGGTGGCGCTGGTCCCTTCCTCTTCACGGCGTTGGCTGGTCCCTTCCTGCTCGCGACGGTGGCGATGCCAGTTCCTGGTCACACTTCTTCAGTGGTGCTAGTAGGTATCCTACCAACCATTCCTGCGTCAGTGTTTGTCAACACTCTCAACCTTCTGGGGATTTCGTGGACCATTTATGCTGCTTTTATAGGTTAAATTCTGCATTTCTTGGTTGTGAATTTGTGAAATTGTGCTCTTCTGGGTTGTGAATTTGTGCATTTCTGTTTCGGAATTGGTTTGGTCCCTTCCTGCTCCCGGCGGTGGCGATGGTGCCTTCCTGCTCGCACTTTGATTTGGGTTTGAATTGTTTGTGGTGGGTTTACGTTGCGTTTGTGGCAATGGTGAAATGCATTTCGCATGTGGGTTTTTATGTGGCATCGACGGTAGTGGTGAACTGCATTCGCCACAGCATGGAATTGTGATACTGTTAATGATGTTTAATGAATTGTTAATGGTGAATGATGAATAATTAATTTGTTTATGTTGCAATAGGGTTTATGGTGCAGTAGGGTTTATGAATGTTTTAGTGTTTATGAATTTATTAGGGTTAAGGTGAATTCGTTAGGGTTTATGAATTGTTGTTGGCTAGGGTGTGTGAAGTTGTTAGGGTTTATGCAGAATTATCATGCAAATTTGTTATGCAGAGTTATTATGCGAAGTTGTTATGCTAAAATATTGAAGGTTCTATGGTTTACATTGTTGTATGGTTTATAAAAATTTTAGGGTTTATGAATTTAGTTCCCTGTTGGTTTACGTTGCAATTTTAGGGTTTATGAATTTAGTTCCCTGTTGGTTTACGTTGCAATTTTAGGGTTTATGAATTTAGTTCGATGTATGGTATAAGGTTCTATGGTTTATGTTGCAGTAGGGTTTATCAATTTGGTTTGTTGTTGGTTTTCTGTTGCAATCATCGTTTGGGATGAATTATTGAAGTTTCTATGGTTTATGTTGCAGCATGGGTTATAATTTTGTTGGGGTTTATGAATTTAGTTCCCTGTTGGTTTATGTTGCAATCATAGTTTGGCCTGAATTATTAAAGGTTCTATGGTTTATGTTGCAGTAGGGTTTAACAATTTGGTTTGTTGTTGGTTTATGTTGCAATCATCATTTGGGCTGAATTATTGAAGCTTCTATGGTTTATGTTGCAGCATGGTTTATAATTTTTTTGGGGTTTATGAATTTAGTTCCCTGTTGGTTTATGTTGCAATCATAGTTTGGCTTGAATTATTTAAGGTTCTATGGTTTATGTTGCAGCAGGGTTTATAATGTTTTGGGGGGGCTTATGATTTTAGCTCCCTGTTGGTTTATGTTGCAATCATAGTTTGGCCTGAATTATTGAAGGTTCTATGGTTTATGTTCCAGTAGGGTTTATCAATTTGGTTTGTTGTTGGTTTATGTTGCAATCATCATTTGGGATGAATTATTGAAGTTTCAATGGTTTATGTTGCAGCATGGTTTATAATTTTGGGGGGGTTTATGAATTTAGTTCCCTGTTGGTTTATGTTGCAATCATAGTTTGGCCTGAATTATTTAAGGTTCTATGGTTTATGTTGCAGCAGGGTATATAATTGTTTTGGGGCTTATGATTTTAGCTCCCTGTTGGTTTATGTTGCAATCATAGTTTGGCCTGAATTATTGAAGGTTCTATGGTTTATGTTGCAGCAGGGTTTATAATGTTTTTGGGGCTTATGATTTTAGCTCCCTGATGGTTTATGTTGCAATCATAGTTTGGCCTGAATTATTGAAGGTTCTATGGTTTATGTTGCAGCAGGGTTTATAATGTTTTTGGGGCTTATGATTTTACCTCCCTGTTGGTTTATGTTGCAATCATAGTTTGGCCTGAATTATTGAAGGCTCTATGGTTTATGTTGCAGCAGGGTTTATAATTTTTTTGGGGCTTATGAATTTAGTTTGTTGTTGGTTTATGCTTTTGGTTTTTGTTGCGGTGGGATGTTAATAGTTAAAATCCAAGACTGCATCATACAGGGGATGGATGCCAGTTGAGAACAATGAATTTTGTCCATTGTCTCATCTTATTGGAAGAATACACATAATTCAGTTGTTCATATCATCCAGTGTGCCAAATTGGCTATTGTTGATTGGCTTTTTCTTTAATTACGACTGTACGGAACACAATTGGCTATTGTTTTAATTTACAACTGTATGATGCAGTTTTAACTTTTAACTATTAACATCAAATGGGGTGCTCCATCTTATCAGGTCATTACTTGCATTATGGGCCAATAACTTGCATTATGTGCAAAATAGAAGAAGTTAAATTTTCAATTTTTCCTTCTGATTTGGTTGTAGGTATTTTGTTCAATTAGTTGTTGGGTAGAGCATAGCATGCATTTATGTTGATTAGTATGATACTGTATTTAGGTGTAATAAGTCATGCATGAGAGCCCTCCATGGAGAGAAATTTGGGCATGTTCCCAGTCAATTAGCATCGCATGGATGGGTTTCGCACCCAGGTAATGGTTCAACCCCATTCCTAACTGTTACTTTAAGGAATATAGAGAAACATAAACCATAGAACCTTCGATAATTCATCCCAAACTATGATTGCAACATAAACCAACTGCAACATAAACCATAGAAATTTCAATAATTTAGCCCAAATTTTTCCTCTTCAATAATTCAGCCCAAAGTACTGCAACATAAGCCATAGACCCTACTACAACATAAACCATAGAACCTTCAATAATTCAACCCAAACTACTGCAACATAAGCCATAGACCCTATTGCAACATAAACCATAGAACCTTCAATAATTCAGCCCAAACTATGATTGCAACATAAACCAACAAAAACTAAATTCATAAACCCTAAAAAAAGTTAATGAAATGTTTAATCAGAGAACATTACAGCTTGATGTTGAAAAGATGAAATTGTATATTAAACCGTATGATAAACCCCTGATTACAATGCCACAAACATTGGGGAACGACATGACCTAGGATTGTACCCAAAATGGTCTAGGATTGTATACAAAATGGCCATGTTGCAGTAGTTAGACCCAGTGATTACAAAATCCACATTGCAATGTGGTCACAATAAAAAAATTGGCACCCCTATATGACACCCCTATGCTTGATGTCCTCCAAGATCTTCAGTGCCCACTATTGTTGAGTTTCCTGCTTGAGGCAGGTTGGTTGGCCTACCTAACAATGGCTGATTAGGTTGTGGTTGGTTGCCTCCATATGATATCCAATTTGCTTCTTGTATCCATGGAGGAATTGAGTAGACACAATGCACACTTGTGCTACTAACCCCTACATTAGGTTGAGCCCCCCGATAATCATACATATGTTTGACACTTGCACTGGTAGGAGGGAATAAAGTGGGCATGTGCACTTGTTGATAGCGGGGGACTTGGATGTTTAGGAGGTCTTGGAAACATGGAGTATTATCTGCAAGATGTTCCAATGTGTTTGGCATCATCCTACTCCCCTCCACTCACTACTACATATGGGCAGATTGTTCCACAAAAATTTTCCACGTTTTCAACATTCGTAGGTTCAAAAAATGTTTTTTTAACTTTTTTTTTGTCAGGGCCGAAAAATCGTGGCAATATCCACGTTTTATAAAGTTCCACGAACATTCGCCGATATAGGGACGAAAAAATATAGGTTTCAATTTTCGTGGCAACAGGGACGAATGTCAAGCTATATAAACTATACACTCTCACCATGATTTTCACATTTTCTTTTCTTGCGGCACATTGAGCACGGATTTTGGACTTGCGGGGTGATTGTATGAGCTTGGATATTCTGCATAATAGCTCTGATTTTGAACTTGCAACGTTAGTAATGTGTAATTTTTTGTCTATATTTTTATAAGGGTTAGAGTTTAATATTGTTTAGTAATGAGTTGGCTTAGGTCATGTTAACTTGCTTTTTTGCCTTTCTAATATTTTTTTCAAGAACTTGCTATCATGGTCATTTAACTTGCTATATTTTTTTCAAGAACTTGTTTTTTTGGCTTAGGTCATGTTAACTTGCTTTTTGAAAATGGCATATTTGAAATTGTTTTCTCTTGCAATTGGTACTATCTCTAGTGTATTTGCGGTCCTATATAACATTTGACATACATAATGCTTGGGATCTATTACAATCCTTTCTTCTATAATATTGGTTAAGAGCCTACCCTCTTTGGTGGTCAAACTATATGATCGGGTCTTCAAACTATACAAGTAGTTATCAATTTTCCAATATTTTTGGTTCCTTAACATTTGACATTTACCATTTTTTTTATTAACCAACTAGAACCACTTCTAATTTTAGTGCTCTTGATACAATGCATTCCTAAAAATATGGAAAGAATATTTATTTAAAATTCCAACCACTGCATGGGTACAATCTCCCTCCAAGTGTTCACATTAAACATTATATTATATTAACTTACCATCTTTCCATTCTCAATTCACTTTCTCACAACCAACTTATAACCATCTTTCCATTCATATTTACTTTAGTCTTCATGTTTTTCTTTATAAATATAGAAAATATTGGATTATAATATACTATATTCAGAAATGTACTTATAATATCTAATGTAATTGACAAGTTATTGTTTTGCATGGTGTAGGTAAGACAATTACTTGTACCACTACAAGGATTTGTCACTATGAATGAAAATGCAAGGAAGCTTGCTCAGTTTAGAGTTGCATTAGATGCGAGAGGAGATGGAAAATGTTATTGTCCTTGCTTTGATTGCAGGGGCTTGCAAAAAAGAAGACTTTTAATAGAAACAACTGAAAGACATTGTAGGGATAAGGGGCACGCCAAAGGGGGTTATGAATATCGTCCCTTGGTAAGACTATTTTTGGGGTTCAATTTTTAATATATTCACTGTAATATTCATCATACCTGCATGAATTTTAGTAAAATGTCTTATTTTTTTACTATATGTTCTATACAAACTAATTTTTCTATGTTGTTTGTAAATTTATAGACAATGCCCCCAAAATGTTGCGTTCCAGAGAATTATTTGCCAAGTACTAGCAGAAATACTCATTCACGGCCTGACGAACTTCTACATCAGAATATTGAAGATGATCAAGTAGTTATTTCTGATGATATAATGGATGTAGATAACATTAGTGACACAAATCAGGAAGATGAGATACATAGATTGATCCAAGACACATTTTCTCCAATGGATGAGAACAACCAGGATGATAGTGATGATGTTGATCCTCTACTTGAGAAGTCACGTCAACCTCTTTATGAAGGCTCAAAAACAAATCTGTTATCTGCTATATTGTTGTTATTGAACTTGAAGGTTTTGAATGGATTATCAAACACCTATATGACACAGATACTAAGGTATGTAATTTGTTCTTTTTTATTTTTGTCTGCATGTTCACAATATCTATATATAGAAAGGGACCAAGGGTTGACTTTTTTCCTATATTGTTGCTATTGTTATCTAATGTGTAAAGTTTGGATGCGATATTGATGATTAATATTGTTTTCATTGATTTATTCTTTTGATCTTTGTAGATTGTTAGGTGATTTTCTATTACCAACTTCAAATATTTTACCACGCACATATCGAGGGATATATGTCATTATGAAAGCATTTGGTATGGAGTATCAAGCTATTGATGCATGTCCTAATGATCATATCATATACTATGGACAATATGCATTAGAAAATGAATGCCCACAATGTCAAACAAGTAGGTATCGAACCGATAAAGTGACAAAAAAGGTGCCTCAAAAAGTTCTTCGTTATATTCCAATAATACCACGTTTCCAGCGGTTGTTCAGGTGTCAAAGTATAGCACAGTTTATGGATTTCCATGCAAAGAACAGAAGTCGCGACGATGTTCTTCGAATGCCTGCAGATGGTTCTGCATTGAGATACATCGAAGAAAAGTGGCCAATTTTTAAAGAAGGTCCTCATAATGTTAAACTTTCTTTGGCAGCTGATGGTGTCAATCCATTTGGAGAGCTTCGTTCTACCTACTCAGTGTGGCATGTTTTTGTTATAAACAATAACCTTCCTCCTTTGATGTCGATCAAGAGAGAGCACACAATGTTGGCAATGATTGTTCCAGGTATTTAATTAACAGGTATTTTTTTAATTGAAAGTCTAATCAGTAAATATTTCATTGATTTGTTTCATGCATGATAATTATGTATTTTATATATAACGACATATAGGCGCTAAATATAATTAATCATGTATGTTTGACCAATTAGGCAAGTACCAGGTTAAAGATATGAACGTATATCTTGAGCCTCTTATCGATGAGTTGTTGAAGTTATGGGCTGGCGTCACTATGTATGATATTTCCAGACCAATCGGGCAAAGACGATTTCAATTCCATGGAATACTTGCATTTACAATTCATGATGCTCCCGGGTTAACACATTTTTGTGGTATGTTGTTACTTTCTTTTGTTCCTTAATATTTTATATATTTGTTGATAATATCATGCATTATTTTAAATTTTAATGCTAATTTGCTACACCAATTCATATATCTTGTAGGTATTCAAACCAAGGGTAAATTTGCATGTCCATTTTGCGGTCCCAAGATAAAATCTCATCGTTCAAGGAGTTTAGCAAAGGAAGTGTTCGATGAGTATAGGCACTTTCTGCCTAAGAACCATAGTTATCGAACTACAGACAAAGAAAAATTTAACGGTAAAGAAGAGAATGGAAAAAAACCACAAAGAATGACACCTCACCTATGGAAGGTGGAATATAATAGAAACCGTCAAGGTATGCCAATTTGTTTTTTTGTATTGAATTATGTTCAACGCGATATGTTATACCATTATTGATTAATTGGTTTTAATTTGATTTTGTTGATGTTTCATGAATGTCATTAAGGCACACAGGGAATCAAAATTTACCCGATTCAATTCAGTAGGTTGCCATACTACGAGCACATGCAAATAGTTCATTTGTTTGACAATATCGGGAAGAACATAACAGAAATGTTATGGTGAATATTAGATGGAAGGACTGACAAACAAAGAATTGGAAAGATTTGTAGTGACATCCAAGAATCTAATCACGCATTGCAAAGTGTGATCATTAATTCTAATGGCGATGGCCGTCAATAGAATATTAGTCTTCCTTGGTGCTTGACGGAGCAACAGAGCAATATTGTAAGAGAGGTCATAAAAAATATCAGGTTTCCGATGGGTTTTTCGTCAAACATAAAGAATATCTTGACGAAAAAAGGTGATTTTACAGGGGTTAAAACACATGATTGGCATACATTCATTAAGGTAATCATTAGTCTATAATATATTTCATTATCAGTATGCACTATTTTATTAATTTTATTCTCTTATCTAGAAATAAATATTAATAATTATGTGTTTTTTGATACACTATGTTCTACCTTTGTCTCTCCCAGACGACTTTGACAACAACATAAAACATATTATTTATGTTCTTGGAAAATACATGAGGTAAGTAATGTTTTTACTTGGAAAATGTACTTGGTCTGTGGTCTGTAGCAGAACTTATTGACATATAATATGTTTTTCCCGCAAATATTATATATGCCTTGACATATTGTTTTATTGCATCATTTGTAGGTGGCTTTCATCAAAAGAAATCCATAAAGAAGATATAAGGCATTGGAAGAGAGAAATTCCCCGACTAATGTGTAAAATCCAACAGTATCTACCTCCAGCATTTTTCAATGCACAAGAACACTACCTCATACACCAAGTTGAGGAGATTGAATTATGTGGACCAGTACACACAAGGTCGATGTGGATGGTGGAGAGGCAGTTGAAGTCATTGAAGGATTTTGTTAGACAAAGAGCACGTCCCGAGGGTTATATGGTTGAAGGATATATGGTATATCAATGCATGGTGTACATTAGTCAATATCTACCTAAAATAGCAAAAAATATGAATGTGCCTCGCATTTGGCATCTCGACTCCATCAACAAATTTGAAGGGGAGGTCCTACTGGGGAGAGGTACATTGAGGATTGTGAAAGGTAATTATTATTATACGTTAATGTTGAATTAATATGTTACACATTTATTTTTTCCAATTTTATATTATCATACTGTTTTTTAACTCTTTTTAATAATTATGCATTTTCAACTATATTAAACTATGTTCCTTTAATGATGATCTAATTAATTATGAAATTGAATTGTTTTTTATCATATAGTTGGTCGAGTGTGGGGTGCTTTACATTTATACATTGCAAACAACCTTGATTGGATGGAGCATTGGATAAAAGATTGTGAAGAATTCTTCGGTAGGTTATCATGGGAAGGGGTCAGTAACATGATTAAAATATCTCATCGTCTTCGACATCAAATTCCTAACCTTACGTCGCAAAGGGAAGTTGATTTAGCCTATGGTTTAAAAGATAAAAAGGCAAGTAATTTGTTTACCCACATTTCTTCTAGTTACTTCTATCCATTTTTCCAATTATTACATTTCGTTTGTTTAAGTTTTCAATTATATTTACTAACTCCTATATGATGTTTATTAATTCACAATGTATTTGTAACATGTTGTCAATGTTGCAGTTGAAACATCACAAGGCTATGTGGTGTAATGGTCGTAAATTTCGTATAAAAAAGTTGGATGATAACAAAAAAACTCAGATTGTGGGATAACTATAGTGTTTAAGGTCACCAATGTTTCCTCTAGAAGTGATAGACATCCAGAAGAAACCGAGAATAGGTACTATGGCTATTTGGAGGACATTCTTGAATGTGATTTTAATTCCTTTAAAATAGTTTTGTTTGAAGTGAAGTGGTACAGGCTACGAATGCATGAACGTGATCCTGAAAGAACTGTTATTGAGCATGCTAATGGATTTACCATGGTTAATACAAGGACATTTGAACCGGGTACAGAGCCTTATGTTCTTCCAAGTCAATGTGAGCAAATCTACTACTCTGAGGTACCAAGTAAAGCAGGTTGGTCATACGTTGTTTGTTACGATCCAAGAGGAAGACCAGTAAAGTATAATCATGTACTAGATGATGAAGATAATCAGGGAGAAGAAGAAGATGATGATGATTCAGATCAGGCTGCAGTCAATGTGTTAGATGAAGAAGTTGAAGAGGTTGATCATGCAAATGTAGCAAACGATGATCTCATTGACGATATGGATGACTATATTAGCGAATATGACTTTGATGATGATGAGGATGTGAATGATCCTTTCATCAATATCTATTCAGAACCAGACCCTGATACAGATGTTGAGTTGGATGAAGAAGAAGATGAATGATATTTAATTGTTGAAAAGTTGAGGTACGCAATGTTTATAGGTTAAAGTAAATGCACTCACATACCATATGTTCATTGTATTGATTAACTTGGTTATATTTGAAAATTAGTTTTCTAATCTTATGTTCTACATGTGCATAAGTGTGGGTGTTCCTCGAGGTTGTAGTGGTAATGGTTTGAATCGAACATGTGTCGATTAACCAAGACACAAAATCAAGTTATAAGATTTATGTGTTATTTTTTGGGATATTTCAATTACTAATTAGTGGATTTGTATAATGTAAAGAAAAGTATTTTTTTTCTTAATTTTGAATAATGTATAGAATAATTAATGTACCAAATGGGGCCAACGTTGAATTTTTTTCAATGGGTGGTTGTACGGACTAGAGTTTTGCATGGTTATACAGCTAGACACATGTAGTGATGGTATGGGAGGGTTTCTAGACTCAATCACGTCTCACACTAACAATTTGACAATAAAGCAATCAACCTATAGAATAATTAATGTACTGAATGGGGCCAACGTTGAATTTTTTTCAATGGGTGGTTGTACGGACTCGAGTTTTGCATGGTTATACTCGACACATGTAGTGACAGTATGGGAGGGTTTCTAGACTCAATCATGTCTCACACTAACAATTCGACAATAAAGCAATCAACCTATAGAATAATTAATGTTCCGAATGGGGCCACCGTTAAATTTTTTTCAATGGGTGGTTGTACGGACTGGAGTTTTGCATGGTTATACTAGACACATGTAGTGACGGTATGGGAGGGTTTCTAGACTCAATCATGTCTCACACTAACAATTCGACAATAAAGCAATCAACCTATAGAATAATTAATGTATCGAATGGGGCCAACGTTGAATTTTTTTCAATGGGTGGTTGTACAGACTGGAGTTTTGCATGGTTATACTAGACACATGTAGTGATGGTATGGGAGGGTTTCTAGACTCAATCATGTCTCACACTAACAATTCGACAATAAAGCA
Source organism: Larix kaempferi (assembly GCA_027924585.1). Classification (NCBI taxonomy): domain Eukaryota; kingdom Viridiplantae; phylum Streptophyta; class Pinopsida; order Pinales; family Pinaceae; genus Larix; species Larix kaempferi. The sequence goes on from BSBM01000023.1 coordinate 20,671,762, forward strand.
ATCAAACTATAGAATAACTAATGTACCGAATGGGGCCAACGTTGAATTGTTTTCAATGGGTGGTTTTACGGACTGGAGTTTTGCATGGTTATACTAGACACATTTAGTGACGGTATGGGAGGGTTTCTAGACTCTATTCGAGTAGATGTTTGCACCTCGGGAGATTTGATCCCTCTCGGCGCTTGATAGAGCCTAGGATTTGGATCTTTTACTCAACTTGCTTTACATATTATGATGATGATTATGATGATGACGATGATGATGGTGATGTAAGTGGAGATGGTGATGTAAGTGGAGATGGTGATGATGACAATGACATTGACATTGATGATAAAGATGACGATGATGTGTGGGTTTTATAAGTGTTGTGGGTAACACGTTATGGAGACGATGACGGAAACGACGACGACAATGATGGTTTATAAGTGTTTCTCATTTGGTTTATATGCTATATGATTAAGGCTTAAGAGTTACAAGAGACACAAATTAAGGCTTATATGTATTGGTGTTGATAAAGGTTAGATGCTAATAATTGTAAGAGTAGCGGGATATATATTGTTGTCTAATAGATGTTTTCAAGGGTTAGTATTTTAGGGTTATATGGAATTCAATAGAACAATAATATGCTTTATATGGTTTTCATGGTATGCATTATAAAGTTAAACATTAAGCATGGTGATAATGGTCATAGTGGTAAAATATTTTAATGTTTTAGGTTACTAGTGTATAATGCTACCAAATTTAGGTATAAGACCCAACACCTTGAGCATTTGTTGATCGACATCAAATTCATTATTAGGAGCAGTCAACAATTTCTCACCAATAAAAATGGATTTTTCCCTATCTAGAAAGCATAGTGCCTACTCTAGCAAAGATAAACGGACCCGCTGACTAAACAACTGGACCATGGCCCTTGGCATCATAATTCTTGTTGTTTTTATCAAGTGATTCATTTCCCTAGTTTTTATAATGTTGGGGTAAAATTCCCTTGACGTGTCTAAGTTATGGTTATAAGTTGTAAGGAAAGCCTTTTTGAGATCCTCTTCTTGTTTCTTCTCCAACATACCCAAAATGCAACATACTTCCATTTCCATGCCCCTGATTTCTTTCACATAGTCATGAATTTTATTGAAGTTTGTCTTCCTACCCACGGTATCTCTCCATGCAGCACCCATGCAGAAACGTGAGTTTCCTACCTCTTGTACCTTTTTTGCTGACTCAATCACTACATATTTCTTCATGAGATTTTGACCTTTCACCCTAGTGTCATCTCGAGATGACTAGGACAATATGCACAATCTTAAAATTAAATATAAATAAAATTAAAAATATAAACAAAATTAAATAAAATTAAAATTAAAAATTAAATAAAATTAAAATTAAAAACAAACAAAATTAAATAAAATTAAAATTAAAAATAAAAACAAAATTAAATAAAATTAAAATTAAAAACAAACAAAATTATTAACAAATAAAATTAAAAACAAACAAAATTAAAATTAAGTTAAAATAAAATAAATTAAAAAAACAAATAAAAATTAAAAACAAATTGCAAAAAAACACTTACCTCGGCCCCGCGTTACCCCTGCTCGAACACTAAAAACTCTTGCAGTCTGCGTTTCCATAGTGATGAGAACCTTCCCCACGTTGCCGCTGCTCGAACACTGTTGCAGTTTGAGAACCTTCCCCACGTTTCCGCTGCTCGAACCTTCCATAGTGGTGAGAACCTTGGCCTATTGCCCCTACTCGAACCCTGTTGCGGTCTACTTGAACACTGTTGTGGTCGGCTTGTTGCTCCTGCTTGAACCCTAGCCCGTTGCACCTTAGCAATGCAACAGGTGAGTTTCCAATGTTACTATCTCCATTTTTCATCTGATGGGTAAAACTAATTATTCAACACGACTCATGTTTAGTAGATTTTGGGCATAATTCATCCATAAATTTTAGGGCATATTTCCTTGTTCTCTTCACACCTTGCCATGTTCTCTTCACGCAAGTGGGCATAAATTTTAGGGCAATTGTCTCACCCTATTAGGGTTCAAAGATTCGCTTATGTTCTAACCTCTAGTTCCATCAGATTTTGGGGAATCATGGAGATTTTTAGAGAATTCTTGAAAGACCATTTGATATTTCTTGATTCGTATAGAGAGTTGTTCATAGACATATAGTATTTGAATTTGGTTGTAAGGTGTTTCCTCCATGCATTTCCCTGTAATCCATGAATTCAAAATGGCATTTCCTTGTATAATTGGTTAGGTTGCAAGAATTTTGATTGAAGGACCAAGCCCCACAAAATTAGGTTGTAGGAAGTGAAAGACATATGCAGACCAACAAGGTTAGACTGTGTGAATTTTGAATATCTGGAGCCGTGGGTTATTTGAAAACTGGTGTGGATACACAAGGTTTAGCTGCAGACCATAGAAAAAACTATAATGTCAGGTTACGATTTTTGGAGAGAAAGGATTTTGACATGTTGTGGAATATCCAATGCAGAAAGTATGGAGAAGTTGAAGCAACATACAACAAATTGAAGATAAATAGATTAGAAGTTGAAGAGTTGGAAGATTAAACGATGACTTTTGTATTTTTTGTATCATATGAACTAAAGGTACAAATAATTGAATGCCTCTTGTAACAAAGTTTGAGAATGGAGTCTAATGAAATTAATGTATTGTTTTGCAGTGCATCTATACTTAAGTGAAATTAGTATCTATAGCATTGCACCTCATCTCTTTTTTGTTACATATGTAATGATGTTTTTCTTGTTATGTGTTGTGCTATTTGTTGTGGTGTTTGTATTTTATGCACCTACGCAACTAAGGTTTGGTTAGTTGTGGTAGGCCAAATAGAGTTTCAAAAAGAAATTTAGTTGTAGATGTGCATAAGCCCTATACTGTGATATCCAATGATAATGGCATGGTCTACCCATATCGCGTCCCTTATAATAATATATCTACCAAATTCAAAGATCTCACATGGTCTAATAAATAGCAGAACTCAATCTATCATTTGATACAATGAAATTTCAGAGATTTTAATCACAACTTTAGTTCATAAAATTTCATACAACTAGGGGAACATACCTCCATGTAAATTTCAACATCCACAAGCTAGAATCAACATGCATCAAAGAGAGAAAAAGTCAGGACACAATTGCTCAATTCATTATTATTAAAGGTTAAAAAGTAGTTACAGTACATGGGGGATCCAACCCCTTCTCCAACTTCTGAAAACACCTTAAATAGATGGTCTCTTGGGGATGAGTTCCCTCCTTGTGTGTGCCTAAAATAATGTAACTACTTAATTTGATTCTCCCTCATGTTGCCAATGTTTTCCTTGGGAAATACACCATCATGTTGCTAATGTTTAGGTGTATAACTACTCACTAATGCACACTTGATCCTTACTGAAGTCACGAAATGCATCATTATGTCTTGTAAATCATTGTCTTCTTGTCTATATTTAGCAAAATCTAAAAAATGATTTGAGATTGCATAGCCAAGACTCCACCTTGACCCCATTAACAAATCTTCCAAACTTTAGGACTGAGATATTTTAGTCCAACTAAAGGCATTGTTAGGAAATAGTTATAGTTATTGATATATTATGTTGAGTACATTTGAGGTGTTGGTTGTTGTTGTAGGACCTCGTGTAGATTTTTTTGTATACCCTACTCAAAATGCCAAAGATTCCCTTTGTAGGGAATCATATGGTGGCCTAGCATTCACTAAATGAGGACATCAAAGTCATGCATCATTATGGCTTGTATCATTGTCTTATTGTCTCGATTCAATAAAAACTACTTTGTTAAGAGCTTACTAAGTAAAACAACCCTTGGCTACATATCATGTTTTTTCTTCACTACTATTGAAGTTTCTGTCTTGAATCTGATGGGAAATTCAACAACAACTGGTGCAATCATTTCTTGCTTCATACTCAATTGCTGTATAATAAAGTAAACACTCGGAAACCTATAATTACTGTAAATTTTAAGCACCAACTATGGTCCAATTAACATGAATTTGTCAAAGGGATCCTTCCTTGTTTGTAAAATTTGGGGTGTTCTTATTTCCCACACCAGGTTTCAATTCCCCAAGTGATATGTTTGTCCCTTGTGGTACTATACTATCTACATTAAAAACACTAAAGGCTAAGATTCTCCCTACAAGCACCCACTTTCTGAATGCCTTAAACATTTCTGAAATAGGACATTTGAATTTTTGAATGCTTTAAACCTTTTAACTTATTCGATATTGTGTTTGTAATGTGTTTTGATTCTAATTTGTATTGAATATTTGTAAATGTTTTAGTTTCTAAATTTTATTTGATCTATATGTCTATATTTTTAAATTTAAATTTATTTTTAAAATATATATATATGTATATAAAACGTGTACTTAGATATACACATAATGTCTGAAAATAGTCTTTGAAAATCAAATTTCTCATGGCCATTTGAGTGCCAAGTAGGTACCACCAAATAGGTATCTGTCAAATCTATCTTCCTCAAGTGATGATGAAGATATACTTGGAGAGGTTGAAAGTGAGACGAGTTGTACTAGATCTACCAGTTTTATATCAACTAGATCAGAAAAGATAAGGAAAATATTTCATAGACGCATGAAATATTTTATTGCCAATGGTGGGTCGTGTAATTATGATGCTGAGAGCATAAGAGACATTGATTTTCCATTGAGGTATAAACATATAGTGCAACGATGGGTACCTAATATGCTACCTCAAGTGGACACAGATTTCTTCATCAATGGGAGGATGTATCGCATCGCTCCTTCGTCCTTACATGGATTGGGGCTATTTTCCATGGATGGAATAAAGGTCCACTATGGCACTGTAACTGAATTGATGGAGTATGTAGGACCACTATACAGATACAATAATTGGTTGATCTTGGTCCAATATACTCGAAGTATGCGGAGATACGGAGTTGCCACGAATTATATTCAAATAGCAGAAAACAATAAAAAACAAAGGGGCGACTATGTATATTGATGGGAGACCAAAAGCGTTCGGAAAAGTTGTTGGCTTTATAAATAGTACACGACCAGTGACAACAAATAAGCTACCAAATTGTGAATTCAAGGCACACGAACATCATCGTATATTTGTATGTGCAATAAAAACAATACTTGCAGGTGAAGAGTTGTTGATCGATTACAACTTAAATAGAATAGATGTGGCTTCAGCGGTCCAGGGGAACTGTGGACCGACAGAAACTATGCCTCATCAGGTAAATGCTAAATGTAGTATCTGAACATGACTACAATACCTAAATGTTTCATTTTTTATGTTAACATTCGATTTCCACTATTGTCATTCGATTTATTCATGCTTATTATGAATATTTTCGTGTGATTACATGGTGATTACATTGCTATGAATATCTCATTTTTGTTTATGATGCATTTATTGACTATTGACATTTGTTTAGGGTGATGGTAGTGGAAAGGCACATGCTTTTTCAACGGTATAGGGTGACCGTGGAAGGTCGGAAACTATGCCTCGTCAGGTAAATGTTAAATATAGTAAATAAATATGACTAGAACAACAAGATGTTCCAATTTTCGTTGTTAGCATTCGTTTTTTCAGTGCTTATTGTTAATATTTCCATATGAAAGTATGCTTATTAAACTGTGGTAGGAGTCTGCTCATGGCCATGGAGCAGAACATGTATCTTCCACTTCTGAGGTAAAAATTAATATTAATGCAATATCTCATTTTTCTTTATGTTACAATTATTTAGTATGAGGTAAACATTTATTTATTGATTGATTGTGTCAGTGTGGCGCCATTGGAAAGGCACCTGCTGCTACCATGGTCGAGGGTGAGCGTGGAAGGTCACACTCTGTGGCCCGTTAGGTAATTGTTTAGTAAAATAACTAAATTTTTCGATTTAGTATGTTAACATTCAATGTCCACTATTGACAACCACATTTTTCTAAGCTTATGATGGACTACTGGTTCATTTTTATGAAATTATGATGGATTACTGGTTCATTCAGGACCGTGGAAAGGCACATGCTGCTTCCACGACGACGGTTCATCATGGACACTCACCAGCCATAACACTGCGCCAGGTAAGTGTTAGTGCATAATAGAGACTTAATCTTCATTACAATATCAATATTTGAATGATGTTAAAATTATATTGCTTAACTTAAATTATTGTTTGATGAATTTAGTCACATGGACCCGATCTGGGTGATGAGGGGTATGAGGAAGACATTTTGTATTCCATTGACCCACTGCACACTTTTAGAACAACCTTGAAAAAGGAAAACATAGAAATGCTTGCCTTGGCTCGCAAAAGGCCCTTGACGCAAGAGAACAGGGCAAGGAATCAACAACTGCAAGATGAAATACAATTTTATGGGGTAAGTGGCATCTTCACAAAAAAATTTAAGCTATGACATGATTTCATATCTGATATTATGTTTTTTATTTTTCCAAGTGATCTAATAAAGTAAAGTTTATCGTTTTTAGGAGTTTTTAAAACCCGTGACTACAGAACCTGCCCCGACAGGTATAGGTAGCAGTGATGATCCAATGAAGCAAAAAAGAAGCAATGTACCAATGAGGCTTTTTGGCACTCCTGCGGTTGGCCTCGAATCCATTGATGACGGCATTGATGAGAGAGAGCATGATGCCATGCCAGAGCCTGATGCTATGCCTCGGCATGATGAGACGGAGCCTATCACTCCACATGACTCTGGAGATGAACGTACTATAGACAAACAGGATAGTTTTCCTGGAGCAACACGAGTTAAAAGCACTGGATCACTCGATCTCACATTTCTGGTGGATTTTGTTCCTATCAATATCCAAAAGATTGCTGGTATTTATTAATTAAATTAAATTCATTTTAATCATGAAATTGAAATAGTCATACGTTGAAATTATTTTAAATTAATGGATTACATATTTAATTTGCAGGAAACAATGTATTCTACAGGCATTTGAATGACAAAGCCTTGGAGCTGTTTGGCCCCACCATTTGCACATGGTGGAATAGCCAAGATAGCAATAAGAGAGATGAATTAATGGACCACATGGTCAACTTGTTCGGCAATACTTTCAACAGGAAGGTTGTTGCAAGGTTAGCCGGTGAGAATTTGAAATATACGAGGGCCCAATATAGGGAAAGATTGCAAGCTGACCTCAAGCATGAGCGCCCTCCCATGGTTCCGGAGAAAGAGTGGAAGGCACTCATAAATGATGCAAAGGAGAACTTGCTTAAAAGACAAGGAAAACAACCACGACCTAGTAAAGCAAGGTACAACATATATCATCTTTTTACTGAAATAAGCTCAATTATTTTTTTCTTTTTTGTTTTAAGTGAGATTTTTGATATCTAAGGTTTTCAAAATTTTCATACATAGGCTACCTGACACCTCCAAAGAAACCAAGGCTAGAATGCAAAAGCACGGGCAACATAGACTGGGTCGGGGTGGCTATAGAAAACTAAGAGCAAGAATCGTAAGTATTAAATGATTAATTGTTGGGAATATTTATTTAACAATACCGAACAAATATCGGATTTTGATACTGGAAATTTGGAAATGTGTTATCATGCATTGCAGGGAAATACGTTCCAAGCTGCTGCCACCAATGAAGACCTAAAGCTTGGTTTCAAGTTTGGTTTTAAAAGTGTGGTTGAATATTGGAAAAGCTTGGGGCAGAATCCAATCTCCCCAATGACGCAAATGCAGGTAAATCACCAATGGTAGTATACTATTATAGTCTATTCAGTACTTCTGATTATATCACCCATAACTAAAAATTTATGTTTGTTTTTAAGCAACAATGCAACCGCAACAGTGAATCTAGAGGTACATAGCAAGTACCAGTTGATGCTGAGGTGCACATGTCCCATGATAGTGAGGAGCATAGTGTCCATTCTGGTATGTATGCTTTGGAAATAGAAATATCTACTGTGATTAGATATATATATATATCCTGACGTATACTTATAAATTTTCTCCTTTCAATGAAAGACCATGCAGTGCAGGAACATGAACTGCAAGAGGAAGCAACTATACCTCCAATTAAAACCCCAATTGTCACATCTACAACGACTGGTAAAGAGAAATATTGTAATTTAAATAAAAAAATGAAATATTTATTTCAATAATAGTTCTACGTCATATATATATGCTAATTTCCGTTGTTGCAGTTCACACCCCTACAGAACTGCCTCCACGCCTTGCTCAGCGACGTACAAGAAGTGGCATAAATGAGGGCATGGAAACACAAACAATAATAGGAGATATCGCAGTAAATACTACGCCATTGGATGATTGTGATACCCCACTCGCAAGTTTTTTACATGCAAAGAAACATAAAACAACGAAAAAGTAGATGCAACATAAATTCATGATTTGTATTTTGATGGATGTTGATGTTGTTAGTATGAAACATTGTTAGTATGCTACATAGATAACTTTTATTTGGTATAGTTACGAGGTACTTATCTTTAATTTGATGCTCTAAGGAATTTTCCCATTTATATGTTTTATTTTCTTAGAATTTGAGTTTTAAATTTAAATGTCATCACAAGTCTGAAACATTGATTCTGTTTATATTAGATATATTAGATATGTTCATCATGACTTCGATCATCATCACTCTTTATAATTTGATTACTGCCCATTACATCTCGAGGACCAATTTCAGCACAGGGACCAGAGAGGAGTGCTGAAGTTGATAGAGATCAAATTTATGTTGTAAAATCTTGTATTGTTGCTTTAGCACTATTCAGAAATAGTACCACAATTCAGATCTGATTTTTGGTTAAATGTTGACGTGGAGATCTTCAACTATACCTCCGTTATTGTTATATGATCGATATGTTTAATTTATTACACGTTACTGAAAGAGATGAAAATTATGTTATAAAATATTTTACTGTTGCTTTAGCACTGTTCAGAAATAGTACCGTTTTATCATTCAGCTGTAGAACTGTTATGTTACTGTACCTTTCTTTCATTTGTGTGTTGAATTGTTGTAATATGTGGAGTGTGTAAACCTGTTTGAGTTCTGTACTTAACTTTACATCTCAAGGACCAACTTCGGCACGGGGACCACAGAGGAGTGTTGAAGTTGATAGAGATCAAAGTTTATGTTGTAAGATCTTGTACTGTTGCTTTAGCACTGTTCAAAAATAGTACCACACTTTAGATCTGATTTTTGGTTAAATGAGATCTTCAACTATACCTCTCTTATTGTTATATGATAAATATGTTTATTTTATGACATGCTACTGAAAGAGATGAAAATTATGTTATAAAAAATTTTACTGTTGCTTTAGCATTATTCAGAAATAGTACCATTTTATCATTCAACTGTAGAATTGTTATGTTACTGTACCTTTCTTTCATCATCTGTGTGCTTAATTGTTGTAGTATGTGTACTGTGTAAACATATTTGAGGTCTGTACTTAACTTTACATCTCGAGGACCAAATTCAGCACAGGGACCAAAGAGGAGTGTTGAAGTTGATAGAGATCAAAATTATGTTATTAAATCTTTTACTGTTGCTTTGGAACTAGTCAGAAATTTGGATGGTAATTGTGATGAAATTTTGCTTTTGTAGACCATATTCCTAAATTTAAAGGTTAAACAGGTGGATTTTATTGTTTATAGTACAAGGTACTTAACTGTTATGTGATGCTATCAGGATTGCATAGAGAGAAATGATGGATATTTTTATTTGGCATCCCACCACCCTTCCTTATACTGTGATGATGAACTTTCAGGTTATATGGAACGTCTGTACATTTGAGAGAGATATGACTGGTTGTACCTTCCCCACCTTGATTGAGCTATGATTGGTCTCATAACTTTTTAAAAACCACCTTGTTGAATTTTTTCTCTTATAGAGTCCTATGGTTGTTTGGCGACATTTGGAGTAACTTTTTAAAAACCACCTTGTTGAGTACTTGAGTAACTTTTTAAAAACCACCTTGTTGAGTACTTGAGTAACTTTTTAAAAACCACCTTATTGAAGTTTTGCTCTTATAGAGTCCTATGGTTGTTTGGCGACATTTGGAGCATACCCTTGGTTCTAAGGGTCATGGGTATTCTACTACCCACACCTATGTTATGACCGTTGGTTATATTTTTCTTATTTTATGACCAATGTTTATATTTTTACCCACACTTCAGATCTGATTTTTGGTTTAATGTTGACGTGGAGATCTTCAACTATAACTCACTTATTGTTCTATGATCGATATGTTTATTTTATTACCTGTTACTGATTGAGTTATTAAATACTTGTTGTACCTTCCCCACCTTGATTGATTTATTATTGGACTTGTGGTACCTTCCCTAAGACTTGTGGTTAATGCGGTCATTTACCCTCCTTCATTTTTTTATACCACCTTGTTGAAGTTTTGGTCTTATACAGTACTTGACTTTGTCGAAGTTTAGAATTTTTGTGACTTAATTTATGTTGAGTTATGTACTGTGCTTGACTGTCATTGACCTAATCAACTCCAGTCATTTCTCTCTCTCTCTGGTTTGTACACACCCTCTTGTAGGGTCAGTTGGTTCCTAGATAAGACTGGCCTCTCCGAGGCACAATCAGTCTTTGTTGAAAGTAACACTTCTGAGTATATTTTCAATAATGGTTTCACACCCAGCTGGTTGGTATCTTCAACTATATCTGTATTACTGTTATATGATATACATGTTTATTTTATTACATGCTATTGAATATTAGTTTATTGTTTTAGTTTGCTTGTCATTGTAAGCAATTATAATCTGTTGATATGGCAGTTATGAATATACCAAAGAGCATGTGTTAAGAACTTACTGGTTGTACATTTGGAGTGCTTGGTTACAGGAGGTAAGTATGCATGTGAAACTTAGTGATTATGCCACATATCCAATTCTAGGAGTGGGATCTATCTCACTCCAAATAACATAAGGTGATATCCTTGAGCATATTGGTGTTTTGTATATCATGATGTGGTAGTGTTTCTGATGTTTTCTTTTTCTTGTTGGGTGCTTTCCTTATAGACACTAAAGAAATACTGGATAGACAGGTTTGGAATCCAAATATTGAACTTGTTCGGTTGTTAGGTAAAATTTTTGCTACAAAGGAGAGAAAGGTTGCACATGAATACTTTCTCAGTTTGGAAGCTTGCAATACAATAGTCCTAGATTATTTACTGTGTCTATTGAATTATGCTGCTCACAGATGTCTACTATTTAAAATCAAGTTTGTGGAAGACTAGAGATAAATGTTTTCTAATGTTTCACTAGTTTTTGTGAAATTGTTTTTGAGCGTATCCAAATTCTGAATTGGAAACATTCAACTTTTAAGGTGTTCATGGGTCGTACTTCTAGGAAGAATGCACATGGGATTGGAACATGTAGCTTGCTTATCTCTCTTGTAAATAGTCATCTTTAGAAAAGGTTTTGGCTTGTACATATAAATAATTATCCCAGTCAAAATATAATATTAAATTCAGTTCCTTCTTATGAATTTGCATGATACAACAGATGCAATGATCTCCACTGGATTATCCAAGGTCGGATATCAGTATGTGAATATAGGTAACTTAACATATTTTATATCTCATGTGTTTATGCATTATAAACTCTTAATTTAACATATATATAGGTAACTTAACATATTTTGTGTTTGGTACATTTGGCCAGATACAATACATGCCGTAAAACAATGCCAGGTTCACTTGGACACGAGGAACAAGATGCAAGCATGTTTGCTTCATGGGTAACTTCTTGTCCATAAATTTTCTTGTCTCTTTGATAGATTTGTTGAAGAATGCCATCAGTGCAATACTGAAAAATTATTGGATTCCGTGATTGCACGCATTTGAGTTTTATTTGCATGCAATCTAAGTTATTTATTTTAATGGAAGTTGTAATCAGTTTACAAGCTTGAAGAAAATTAACAGCCCTTACTGGTCTTTGGGTTTCCATCACTTTTCAAATGGTTTCTCTTAAATAACCTAGTTGCACTTATACTTTTATGTATTCAAAGAAAAAGTACTGGTGGATGCATTTATTATCTCACTTCCTGATACTTGAAATTGTTTATGCTCTTAATTTTATCTTAATCTTATGATAATAAGATGAATAACCTTAACCTTCTTTTTCTTAAATCAAGGGTGTAATCGTTGATATTTGGAAGGTCCTGTCTTTTTGTGTAATTGTGTTACTTCCTTTAATGTGGGCCACTGATTGTGTATTGAACTGATTGCCACGACACCTCAAATGGCGGTTGCAGCTATGGTTACACCAATATGTCAAGCTGTCGTTTTGTTTGGAACTCGATGCAATCTGCCCTGTATGGTGGAATTGGTACATCCCAGAATTATTTATGATTATAGTGAATTTTAGGCAGCTGTTTCTCCAAGCAATTAGCGATTCTACTCCAACATGATTTCTAATGGCAGCAATTTACAATTTTGTTTGGTGGTTCCCTGAGATGGCAACTATGGTTTCAATCTTGATAAAATTGTTTTTAACAATGAAGTGGCGGCATTGTTCAGCTCTGTAACAGACTTCTTGTCTATCGAATGTGTCAATCGATGATTACTTTAGGCTACTATGTCCACAAAATCCTTCTTCATTCTCTGACTATCACGATTTGATTTCTTCTGCTCAACTTGGTAATTCTTCAATTTGCAACGGAGTAATCTTCCTTCAGTGGAATTTCTGAATGGCCAAGGGCTGATTGTGGTAAAAGACCTGGAGATTAGAGAAAATCTGATATCGTGATTTGGCAAAATGCTGTATCAGGCAAGGTCTGATTAAAAGAATGGCCAAAGACTAGAATCAGAAATGAAGCTCTGATACCAACTGAAATGAACAAAGGTTCATTTACTAACAAAATATCCAATATTGGGAAGGACAAAGGACAGAAATCCAAATAAGACAAGTAATAAATATAACTGAATGGCATAGAATGAATGATAGATGACAACAATGTCATGTACAATATACTTATACATATTGACTAGTCACCATGATTAAACAGTCATGTCCTTTAGATAGGTCATGTCCCTTAGTTAGAATATGACACTTCATTTTATTATTATTATTATTTATTTGACGCTTACATATATATTATTTTCATTACAAGGTTCAGAATGATTTATTCTAAAGAATGTGAGACCCCAAGGGATCCTAGCACTAAACATACTAAGGATGAATCTGGGAAAGCCATCATTGCAAGCATGACAATTTGTAAGAAATCTTATTTATCTAACCATACAAGCCCCGATATTTGTTTTGCGGCTATGCATTCTCAAGGTATATGGCAAAACCCAAAGAAAGCCACTAGAGAAATTTGAGATATGTTAAAGGATCATTGAGCTGGGGACTGTAATTTTCCCAGCGTGATGAGACTCTGAGAGCATGTAGTCTGTAGGATTCATTGATTTTGACTCAGCTAGATGCGTGGATAGCAGCAGATCCACATATTATTTTGTATTCAATGTTGGTTCAACAAAAGTTAGTTGGAGCAACAAGAAACAAAGCACAATTGTTTAATCTTCAATGACAGTCAAATACAAAGGCATGTTGAATATAGCATGCGAAAGAGTTTGACCGAGAATTGTTTAATCTTCAATGAGGGCCAAGCATGGGAAGAAGTCTGACTGAGAATTGTTTAATCTTCAACAAGGGCCAAGTACAAAGTTGCCTATTTTGTGGAAAGGCACATGCTGATGGTTGTGGGTATGATAAAAAAGTATTGCATGATACCCAGGTCATCCATTCAGTAGCCATTAATGAAGACTCAAGAAGAAATATAGAAGATACATCACAATTCCAAACCCAGCATTCCCCACCAAAAGATGACTATTTGCACACCAAAATATAGGAAATTAGAACTTAGAAGTACAATCCTTAATGATTTTATCTTTGGTATCTTGAGGTACTTTTTGGTCATGTTTTGTTGCATGTCTGGAAATATTATTGATCTTGATAGGATTTTCTACATATTTTTCAACAACATATTTAATATTACTAGGTACATGGCATTCATAAGTGTTTTTGCTAGGGATTGTAATTGCTTGGCCACTTGTATGAAAGGTGATGCTATCTTTGCCTATCAAGAAAGGAAGATGATAGTCAACAAAATCTTAGAACCTAGGACCAACATTTGGACATCAATCGCTTTTCCTTGGGTACTTGCAAATGTGACAGCATTCTTGTGACCATAAATTATGTCCAATGACAATCTAGTTTGAATACACTTGTCTCTTGGTTGCATATTAGATCAAGTGAATTCCCCCCCATGATCAAGATGCTTTGGTATCCATTTGGGATCAAACCCTTGTAAAGTAGCTTTGCATCTACTCTAAGCCACTTTTTCATTATCAGACAGAGAATGACAGTTCACTCCTTCCTGGTCACCTTCATTTCACCATATTCTAAATCACCCCTAGAATGTATTCGGCATTCCATGAGGAAGGAGCAGTCTAGTTCCACAATAATCATTTACTGGATTGCATTGGGTGCATATCTGAATGTAGTACATACACATCTTGCCCATATAAATAAATGTATCCCATACACATCTGTGCAATGAATCTAGACCATGATCTAGTAGGCATGTCTAAAAGTTTGAGACCAAGGAGCAAGAAGAACCCATGTACTGCTACCTTGTTGATGGTATGTAGACCAAAAGGGGCATCACCAACCCATCCTAGTCCTAAGCTCAAAACGAAATGTCCTCACTTCCTGAAGGAAGGAAATATCTGACTTCACATCATGCAACATATCTCTCACAAGCATGCTCCTACCGGGGATAGACATCCCTATCACATTCCATGACAATGGTGACAATTACTTTGGGAATACCTTGCATCAAAAGTGAACCAAAGCGATTTTTGGGCACAAAATGTCCCATGGTGATGGCTTAGTGAGTGGGAGATTGCCTAGTTGCATCCTTGTTAGCCCTGTGATGTGGCTGAGAATACTCATTTACTGGCTTTCTTTGGATGGACTAGGTTGAGTTTGAGATCCCCTCATTCTTGACTGCTTTACTTGCCATTCCTCATCCATATTTCAATGTTGATCTCAAGCAGGTGATGATTGCTAGAAGGTGGATCCATACCCTTATCCTAAGAAGAATCTTTAATAGAATGATTTGAGGAACAACATCGACATATGGGTCTCCTCATGGTCTTGGCATTTGAGTAGTTGTCGGGGCAAAGTCTTGAGGTAGGTTAGAAGTAGGCTAGCCTTAGGTGCTGAACAAGGCTTTCTACTAGGGTACCCCCTTATCTAGTAGTCTTGAGCTTGGTAAGCAAAGCAAGCATTCAATAAATTCAAGTATTTCACCTTCTACGAAAGTACCCCATCAACTGTATATAACAACATATTTTGGTAAAATGGGAGCGTGGGAGTGTCTCATGTTTTGAGGGAGAAGTTCTCTATTGTGTTTCCTTGCATCCCTTCTAAAAGGGCACATGGGGAAATATACCCCTTGGAACACCAATGTCCTGGGAGCATGGGGAGCATGGGGAGCATGGGGATCATGTACCCTAACATTGGTAAATAATTTGATACGTTGAGGCCACTTTATGTTTAGATCCACTTTAACAAAAAATCTTGGGTTTGAACACGGTTGTCATCACTAATTAGTACCTTGCAAACATATCAACAAAGGGCCTCATGTCAGCTGAAGATGGCATACTCAATATAGAGGGAATATTGTGCTTAATTAATGTTCTTTGAAGTTTGGATTGAAGTCATGTCTCCAAGACTGGATATAGGGAAATGGCCTAGCTATTGTTCATGTACCAAACTACAAATCATACCTGACAACCATCTCAGAATTAAAAGGAAAGCAGAGTTATCAAGAACCAATCCCCTTGGATGAGTTCAATGACTAAAGGCTTCTTCATCCAACATTCTTCAAAGGAAATATGATATGACTCTTCCTTGCTCCAAGTACTTCCACTGTTCTGTATGTTCAACAATATCATCAAAAAGGAAACTGGTGCTCTCATCCTCCTCTCCATGAATTGCTTCCTCAGGGTCCACGAGATCCATCATTAGGCTAATATTCTCTTCATCATCAGCTACTGTCTCTGCTACTGTCTTTCTTTAGGCAATCACTGTGACACTTGTATTTTGAATTTCCTAATAGCATTGACTTGATCTTCAATAGACCACTAACACTGATTCAACGATTGCCATTTAGGATTTTTTATTTTTTCTAACACTTCGAGGTATCGTCGCAATATCGACAGATTCCTGCCACGAATTTTCATGGATACAGAGACGTAGTTTCGTGGATATAGAGACGTTGTTTCGTGGATACAGAGACGCAGTTTCAAGAAAGCATAGAAATGTTTCCCGCAAATGCTGAACCTGCCATGAAAGTTAGTGAATCTAATCATCTCTATTGCGACGAACTTTCATGGAGCTGTATAAGATGTTACCACGCAGATGTTGAACCTGCCACGAACATTCGTTGCTATAGTGACGAACCTCCAATTTAAGTTCGTCTCTATAAACACGAAAGTTCGTGGTAGGTAAAGCATTTGTGTGGAAACATATAGATGGGGGGCGTTGATATATCGACAAAACTTCGTGGAAAAATTAATTTTCCGAAGATCTGAGGACTGTTGCGAAGGTGACACATGGCCACTGAGAAACGTTTCTATTGCCACGACGGGGAATCTTCATCCCTATATCCACAAAGTTGGTTCCATGAAAAAATGAACCCCAGATCGTTGCAATAGGGACGAAAAATCGTGGCAATTACAACGAAAAAACGTGGCAATTTTGGCCATATGTAGTAGTGACTATGTTTGCATCAATGGCAGAACTTTCTGCCACCCCTTGTTCTTTTTGAAGAAATTGGTGATCCTTTCTCAATTCCTTTTCCTGCCTTGCCATTTGTTTTTGATGAGCCTTTTCTTATCTTTCTTTCTCTCTTTCAAGCCTTTCTTGTGCTTGAAGTTCTGCTGCAGCAATCCCTGCAGCCTTCTTTTCTTTAGCTAAGTCCCTCTTTTTCTGCTTTAAATCCTGGATTTCAAGTTTCCTATGCTCAGACTCAACCAATCGTTTTATATAGTCTTCTGAGGTGAGTAACTGTGAACTTCGGCATAGACGAAGATTGTCTGTTGTTGCTTGCCTTTTTTTTGATAACACTCTCTCTACTGGCAGCTTTAGGAACCGACCAAGCAACTGGCCCTTCTTTGGCACTTGCTGCTCCTTGATTGACACTTTCCTTTCAATATTTTGGTCAATGTTCTCCTGCTCTATCTGAACCATATTGTCCTCTTCAACTGGAACCTTATTGTGGACACTATCTTCTTCTAGGTTTCCATTGTCCACAAAATAATGAACAATTTCATCTTCCAATTCTGTTGGTTGTGAAGGCATGTTCATGCTTTCTTCATTGGTCCTTGAGACAATATTTTTGTCCAAATTCATCGTGGCTTCTGCCAGCCATGATGGTGGGGTAACTTGGCTTGGAAAAGTCAATTCTCCATTGCTAATTCCTAGTGCATGATCAACGTTTGAATTGACATGATCAAAAGCAGAAGTTGCAACTGTCTCTTGCATAGAGACATTAAGAAGATCAGAAGCATAAGTTGCAGCTGTCTCAGTTGGTGTAACAACCTCCATGTTACTGTCAATTGGTTCAATGTTATATTGTGTTTCACTTACCTGTTCTTCTTCATCACCACAGTATGGTCCTCCTTGAGAGAGGGATATCATATTATCAGCAGCAACAACGTCTTCCTCTACTTCCACATCTTCTTGGCCATCAACATGTGCTTGGACATCCCCTTCTTCCTGACCATCCAGATCAAATGCCTAGCTACAACTAGTATCATGCATGAGAGCCTCAGAATTCAGTGGCCATATTCAAGTCCTCTTAAACCCAGCCTTGATATTCGAAGGTGTGAGAGCCCTTTTAAAGGCTTTACTTGCAAGATCGGCTAGCTCAAACCTTTTTACCTCCACCCATGGATTCTTTGCCATCCACGAGGCTCTCTCACCCTTGAAATAGTTCTTGAAAGGCCCGAACACACTGACATCTAGGGGTTGCAATTTGTGAGTGGTATCAGCAAGCAGTGTCAACAGGTCGATGCCCAAATTGTTAGCCTCCTCAATTGTTTGCACAACAATGTGGCTTCCATGACCATCTAAAACCAGCAGGTGTCTATTTACAGGTGAGACACCGCCTGGTATAGATGCAACAAAGTGAGTAAGCCAATTCAAAAAGAGTTCTTTGGTCATCCAAGCATGGGGATGTGCAGCCATGCATGCACCTGGTTCACAATTCTGTATATAGTTTTTGAGTTGAGTCTTACCTTTAAATAGATAAAATCCAGGGATTGAAGCACCAATTGCATTGACACAACATAGAATAGTGATCCACTCCCTGCTCCTAGGAAAAATCTTTGGCACATTACGACTCCCTCTCTTAGCAATTACACGCATGCCACAGTTCCTTCCTGCCTGTAAACCTGTTTCATCACAGTTCCATATATGGTCTGGAGCATACCCATGTTTCTTGTATGCACTAGAAAAGGTGGCATAGAACCTAGTTAGAATTGCAAGGCGTAGATTTAGAGCCCTGTCTCTATCTAGGCCCTCAGCTGTATGCAACACAAGGTATGGATGCCTTTTTTTAAACCCAAACCACCATGTCTTCTTTTGTCAAGCCTCTTATTGCACTGATTTTGGTGGTTGAAATTGTTCCTGGAACTGTGGTTGGAAGTGGCTATGTGGTTGATGGTGGGACAACAATGTCCTCTACCACCACATTGTCATTCCCAACAACATTGCTGGGAGCATTGTTGGCATTTGAATGATCGACCCTCTCCTCGTTCGATGAGGTGCAGCGTAGCTGGGCACCCCTGCTCAGTCGATGACTTATTCTCCTTGCATTGCTGACTCTTGCCATGCCTGCAACAACGTGCACATTTAGAAGGGAGGTTGATTATGTAGAAGAAACTAGAAGTTGATATACCATAAATATAAATAACAGAAATGGAAATAACATTACAAGGGAAGCTGGTTATATAGAAGGAAACTAGAAGCTGATTATAACAGAAATGTAAATAACATAAATGGAAATAACATAAACAGAAATATAAATAACATAAACAGTAACCTGATTATACTATGCACACACTTCTGATGGTATGCCTCCACTGTGCACACACTCTACAGTTCGAATTTCTGAAATGCAACTGTGCACACACTCTGCAGTTCGAATTTATGAAATGCAACTTCAGTAAGGCTTGTGGTTCATTTATAGTTGTTTGCTGTTAAATTGGATTGGTAGGAAGGTTGCACATGGATTGCAATCTCTAAAATTTGAATGTGTGTTGTGGATTGATTTAAAAGTGATCCAATGGCTGGGAGCTTGTCATGGTGGATCCTTGTGCCTTCATCTGTTTCATGATCCTTGTGCTTCCATCTGTTTAATGGATGCATTTAATGGGTAGGTGTCATTTATTGAATACAGTGGGTTGGAATGTTGAACAATCTTGCAGTTATGGCTGACACTATCCTTTCTGTTGCTTGAACAGGTTTCAATGAATGTTTGAACATGTTTTAATAAATGCTGGGATATTTAGGCTCCAATAGATATTCGTGGGTCCTCCTTTGATAGGTACCTTGCAGTAGGTGGCAAAAACGAGCTAGGTTATTTAGCTGTTCATGTACTTTTGGATCCCTGAGCAGATCTGTACTTAGTTGGGACAAGATGTTTTGTACTGTTTTTCATATAAAAACTATTTATGGACACCTATTGGCCCAGTCAGTTAATGGGCAATTTTTGGACATAATTTAAATATTTACTGCACTTAATATGGAATATGTATGTTTAATTTATGGGTGTCTTTATGTCAATATGTGGTGGCTGTGTGGGACCAATACTATGACAACTACTGGTCCCTGTTCAAGAATAGACAACTCTCCCCTACTTCGAAGTTTATTAAGCGTGAAGAACAACCTTGCTTGGGAAGATGATGCTCACGTCCATGCTTATATAAGTATTAATTAATAGAATAAGTTATTAATTATTAATGTCATTTCAGCGTTGTTTATATGTCAATATATTGAGATCTTTACATAGTTTTGACATCTTTACATACTTTCGAATATATCATTCTTGAAAGGTTAGGGTTGAAAGTTTATATTTAGACATTAAAAAAACATTATTACTCTACATTAAAATTTAATATTAATTGAAAACATAGAATTTAGATTAAAAATATATATATATTTTATTATATTAACAATATAATATAATATATATATATATATATATATATATATATATATATATAGAGAGAGAGAGAGAGAGAGAGAGATTTTTAATGATAATAATAATCAAACCATTTTTGTTTCAACAAGTTATACTAAATAACTTAATTGTAATTGTTATGTTGTGAATGGCCATATCAATTGAATGGGCTTGTAATTGCTACATCATCTATGTTACAACATTGAAAGCTCAAAGAAACTTGGTTTGTACTCTTTATTATTTTTATTATATTGTAAATTTTAAAACTATATTTTTAATAATAAAATTATGTTGGCAAATTCAGAATTAATGGATATTGTATTATGTTTGTCAAATATTTTTTTATACAATATCCATTTGTTAAAATTATTTATTGCAACTAATTGTATGATAAGGTTAGAAATATTTGTTTATAAATTATTTTGTAATTTTCTATTTTTTTAATAAAATAAGTTAATCTTATAGTAAATATGTTTTTGTTGTACTTATAAATTTGATAAAAATTAATTAATTTTTTAAATATAAGTAAAGATCATAGTATTAAAATTTTTAAATTTTTTAAAATATAAAAAAGTTTTATCATGATCTAAGAAAGCAATGCCTAATTTTTTTTTCCAATCTTTAAAAATTTATAATTTTGTTTATTATAAAAAATTGACAGCTAGCTTTGTTTTTGTCAGTACCATTATTAAACATAATAAAGAGCATATTTCCTAACTACCAATGTTGTGAAACGAAATACGGAAGACGAACAAATTCTTGCAACCTGCAAGAAGCCGTGGGGAAGGTTTGTAGAACTTGTGGTCGTGCTTGCAGAAGCTTCGGATCACGTTCTTACGCACAAGGCCACTCAGGTTAGATATAGGGTTTTGTAAACCAATACCACAAGTCCACCCTGTTTTGGTCTATTTTGGTTAGGGTTACATACTCTTTGGAATCCCAAATCCACCAAGCAATAGAGATCATGGAACGCATAGAAGAGTGTCACCCGTGCTTATACGACAAACATATGTATAGGTTTTAAAGCCTCTTCAATTAAATAGGTAATTAAAAAAGAAAAAAAACTTGCTGGTACACGTAGATAGTAAGCAATAAAGTGACATAAAGGTGTCTTCAACTTATATATAAGGCATTATTAACCAGCTATAGCTGCCCATTAACAAGCTAACCATCAATTTTCTAGACGACCAGTCCCCATGACATAAAAAACATGCAAAATGGAAGCTGGCAGTTTCCGGCTTACTAATGATCTTGGCCGGTGCGACCTTATTCAAAATCAAGATTAGATTATCAATGCATAAAGGATTTTGTATTTTTTAAAACTACTTTTCCATAATATTATTGTATTTTTTAAAACTACTTTAGAAATATTAATATTTCTTTAATTGACACATTTGTCGAAGTTATTGATAATGTTGTTTCTCACCTCCATGTGATGTGATATTAATGTCCTTCACCAAACAGAATAAGATGCATCATGCACACTGCCACTTGGTACTAAACATATCATGTCAATTTATATTGATAATTAATTTATGAAAATTAAACTTATACTATAAATATAATTAAGTTATAAAAATCCAAAGTTTTTGTTGATTAGGATGGAGTACTGTATTCACGTAAATTTCAAAATCTTAAAATAATTCATTTTTTTAATAATAATATTTCTTATTAACTACCATATCTACTCCAACTTAAGTACTACACCATAATAATTTTTAAAACTATTATGTTTCCAAATGTTTTTTTAATAATTGTATATTAAATTTAATATTTTGAAAATGAAAATTATTTTATTAAATATTTTAAAATTAAATTTATTGTTTTATGATTGGCTAACACCATGATTTTCCAAGGACAACAATTTTATTACTATTTTTTTTGTTTTTAAGCGGCAGTAATAAGCATCTTTATTTCTTAACCATTATTAGTGTGGGCTTATAAAAAGGATATTTAAAAGTAACTTAAGGGCATATATTGTAGAAAGTACTTAGAAAAAGTGGAAAATCATTGTAAAAGAGTTTTTAAGGAGTTTATTTGTGTATAGTTCCTTTTGTAAAGAGACCTTGGCCTTGTTTCATTTTCATGGAAAAGATTAGGGAAAAAAGAAAAGAGGTTAGTAATGTTGTGATTTTATTAAGATATTGATGTTGTGATTATGACTAAATTCAAAATTGTCAAATTGAAAATATTGAATTTGATTTTATTGATATTGCAATTGTGATCATTTTGAAAATGATTAAATTAAAAATATTGAATATTAATTATTTTAAGTTTTTTTTGCATGATTGAGAGTAAGGGAAAATAGTTTGCAAATCTTAATAGGATGGATACCTTTTACTTCTACAAATTAACAAACATTCTTTATGTTGAGGAGGTTAGAGACACTTTTAATGTGTGCATATGCGTTAGTCTTTTATTTCTTTTCTGGATAAAATTAAGTACTAACCATGGATTTTAAACATGATTATATCACAAGGTGACAACATCACATGGAGAGAAGGTTCGGGTTTCTAAACTAGACCATTAGAAATTACATCCCTATGAGAACTTTCCTAAGCTTTAGGTGGAAATTTGACAACATTGATGTCCAACAATGTGTTAATCAGTTGAAACAATTATTTTCTTTGCATCACATTCCTACACATTATAAAAAAAATTAGGGTCCTACCCTCACCTCCCTACTTTAGGGTAATTAGGAGTCTGTCAATTAATGTATACGACCATCATCTTTGAATGAGGCTCATTAGATAGTTGTGGATAGTTATTTAATGTAAAAGGACTCACTTTATCAAATAGCGCCCACTAAGTAGTTGGTACTCATTAATGATGGGACCACAAGTAGTTAGGATTTTGCTATTCATAATCTATTTATAGAGCTAGAAGGCTATGGAATGTTTTTGTTTAGTATTGTTGTAATTAGAGCTTTGTCAGTGAGAGGTCGCCCTTTCTTAAGAGGTAGGTGAACATTGTTTTCTTTATTTTGATAATCATTAATACACGAGTATATTTCACATATTTCATCTCATTGTCCCTTGTATCTATTTTTTTCATTTATATTCTTTGACTACCTTGTTTGTGATCCAATTTTAATGGTTTTAAATCACTACAAGTGGTATCAGATCTCTTTCCCGAGCCATCATGTATTTAGATTTTAGTGATTTTCTTTTACACTAGAGATGTGTTTTGACATTTTTAAATAACATAGAGATTTTCCATTCGGTAGGTAAATATACATTTGGGAAAGAGTAGACACAAAAAATACAAGTGGTATCACCTTGTTGGACACCCTTGTAACCTCTATTGGTACCCCTTTGAGTAGTAGCGCTTCAAACAACGCATGTATATGGAATTGTCTTCCATGTACCCTTGAGTATATTGAAATCCTTCCACGCACACCTAAAACCAACCTTACATATATATGTTATTGTCCTATTGTCTTAGTACACCAAGAACAACACTAGGAGAGATCCCTCTCGCATAACGGGAATTAGGTATTATGGCTAAGGGTATGACATATCCTCCTAAGTTGGTGCCGTGAAAGATTTAGCTAAGTGTTATTGATGGAAACCCTTTGGTATATTAGAGAGTTATAACACTTAACAATCATTTGTCCCGATAACCCTAGAAACCTTATGCTTTATAGTATAACAACAAAACTACTGCATCTTTGAGTATAAAAGGAATTTCATAATTTTGTTAGCATAGTAATACTTAGTAAGGAGTAATACTCCAACTAGCATATAAAAAAAGTGGGCTTTACCCAAGTGGACTACTTTTTCTCTCATTGTTGAATTATTGATGATTTAATGAAACTCGAAGGGGGGATTTTATATCTGTACCTAGAACATTGGCAATGGTGGCAATGACATAAGAAATCCTATGCAAGATACATTGCATGGAGCCATTTTGTGAAGGTCATCTATGCTCGTTTTGAACAAGACATCACTATTTCATTTTTAAGTAATGTTTCATTAGTGGTCTCAAGGTGGAAACTAGAAGTCATAATGCAATTCCCAACTACTTGGATGAAATTTTGTGAGAGAGATAAAGAGTCTGATATGGTTATAGATGCACAAACCAAAAGACCCTCATTCACTTCTTGCACTTGCCCTCTTCTAGCCACCACCAACCCCTCCACCTCTCAACTCTTTAGAATCCAAAATTAGAAGATATGGCAACACACCAACGTCTTAAACTTTGTTATAATTGTGATGAGTGGTATTTCAAAGGGCACAAACATAAATAACATAAATTATTCCAATTGGATGTATTAACCGCATGCCCATTTAAAATACATACTCGTCGAAGAAACTATTGAACTAGAATTTGAAGACATGATCCCTCCTCCTCAAGAAGAAACAACCTTACAAGATCCTTGTGATGAACCCCAAGTTTCTCTCCATGCCTTATCCAACTATTTTGCACCCTAGAATCTAAATTTGATTAGTTACATCAAGAACCGCAAGGTAATTGTTTTGATTAATAGTGACAACACCCACAATTTTATTCATAAGATAATGGCCAAAGAAACCCATTGTTATGTCCATACCATACATAATTTTCAAATTATGATAGTCATTAATGGTATGATGAAATGTTGAGGTTGATGTGAAAATGTGAAACTTCAAAGGGAAGAGTATCATCTCGAAACTCACATGTTTGTTATTGAAATGGTTTGTTGTGATGTAATTCTCAATGTAGAATGGTTATGCTCTTTGTGACCCATCACTATGGATTTCAAGGACTCATATATGAGATTTAGTAAGGAAGGGCATAAACACACCCTCAAGGGAATTAAATATGCTTCCCTTGAAATTATTGACTCTCATCGTATGGAGAACTTATTGAAGAAAATACACTTAGGCATTATCTCCCAGTTCAATGCCATATAAGTGGTGGACAACCCCCCATAGGAGATTCAACCTGATTTGTTGCTAGTCTTGATTAAACATCAATAGGTCTTTGAAATACCTTGTGGCTTATCACCTTCATGTACTGAGCATGACTGTGGTATCACCCTAGTTTTAGGTAGTCAACCACCTAATGTGTGCCCTTATAGGTACCCTTTTGCATATTAGAAGAATGAAATAGAAAATATCATTACAAATTATTTAGGGTTGGAGTAATATGTCCCAATACTAGCCTTTACTCATCACCTGTGGTTGTGGCATTAAAAAAAGAAGACATTAGTGCATGTGTCCTAATTTTTGGGCTCTTAATCAGTTGACCATCAAGGACAAACTTCCCATTCAGTAATTGATGATCTCTTGGATGAGCCTTATGAAGCCAAGTTTTTCATTAAATTGGACCTTCATTTAAAATACCACCAAATACGAATGAAGGAGGCAGACATCCCTAAGATAGATTTCTACACACATTAAGGTCATTATGATTTTTTTGTGATGCCCTTTGGACCTTGCAATGCTTCATCCACCTCTTAGATCCTCATAAAAAGTATTTTTTAAAGCTTCTTATGCAATTTTGTGCTGGTCTTATTTAATGATATATTTATCTACAACAAAACAAGGGAATCCCATATAGTGCATGTCGATAAAGATTTGCAAGTTGCAACTTCCATAGGGCCACCAGTTTTTCCTTAAACATTCCAATTGTGCTCTTGGGGCTTTAGAGGTTGAATACTTAGGTGATGTTGGTAGTTAACACAGGGTGCGAGTAGATCCCAAGAAAGTTGAGGTTATGAAATATTGGTCCCATCCCAAGACCTTGAAGAGATTATGTGGGTTTTAGGACTTATGAGCTACTACAAGAAGTTTGTGGACATTTATGGAAAAAATGTTGCTCCCTTAATAACCCTACTAGAAAATAATGACTTTGTATGGAGTGAAGCCGCCAAGGAAGCCTTCTTAGCTTTCAAATATGACATGTGCACTACTTTAGTCTTAAGAGTGCTTTATTTCACTCAAACTTTTGTCTTGGAATGTGATGCCTCAAGCAAAGGTCTTGGTATAGTGTGAAGGCCATCCTTGGTATCCACTAGTAAGCAGTTGTGTAATCACAATTTGGGAAAATCCACCTATTAGGAAGATATGATGGGAATCATCCATGTAGTTGAGACTTGGTTCCCATATCTCATCAAGAAGTGTTTGCAGATCAAGAGCCATCACCATAGCCTGAAGTCTTTTTTAAAACAAAAGTTATCTTCACGAGAGTAGCATAAGTAGGTCACTAAGATGCTTGCTTGTGATTATGAGATCATATATATAAGAAAGGTAGAGGAAATATGGCGGTTGATACTTTATTGAGGCAATATGAGGAGGAAGGATCCCTCTTTGCCTTATCTTTAACCATTTTGGTTGGTTTGTTGAAGTCCATTAAGAATGGTTGGAAAATGACATTGTGGTTCAACTCTTCCCAAGGATTCAAGAAGATACCAACCCTTTTAAAGGTTAGACATGGTAGAAAGATACCTTGAATTATAAAGGGTGCATTGTTCTTGTGAAAAAAATATGCCTTAAAACAAATGGTTCTAGAAGATTTCATCACCTACTGTGGGTCACTATGGCTTTAATAAAATCTATGAATGAGCTAAGCACTCCTTCTTTTTGGAAAGCATGAAAAGGAACATCCATGATTTTAGTGGCACATGAAAGAGTGATATGATAAAAACTCATGGGGCATTGAAACCATTAACAATGCCAACAACTATTTGGACTTACATCTCCATGGATTTTATAATGAGGCTTTCAAAAGCTAGTAAGAAATCAGTCATCGTAGTTGACTACCTTTCCAAATATGCTCTTTTTGTGCCTTATTGCACCCATTTGTGCCTTCCACAGTTACCCAAGTCTTCATGGATCATATTTTTAATTTACACGACAAGCCCACTTCCATTGCGTCAGATAGGGATCCCACATTCACCAACAAATTTTGGTAGGAAATATTTAAAATTCAGGGTACCCAATTGAAAATGAGCACCATGTATCATCCCCTAAATTATGGTCAAACATAAGCGACCAACAAGTGATTATGAATATTTTTATAATGCTCTGATTCAGAAAGGTGCACCAATGGGTACAATGGCTACCCCTTGAAAAATGGTGGTACAATACCACTTATAATGGTGCTACCAAAATGACACTACATAAAGTTGTTTATGGCCAAAAATCATTGTTAGTGAATTTCTATTTATCAAGCACCTTCATGAAGTGGATTGCATGCTTCACACCAGAGAAGCCATTCTCCACACACTTAAGGACAATTTGGTTTTGGCTCAAAATATAATGAAGTAACAAGCTGACCAACATCACTAGGAGTGTTCTTTGTAGAAGGGGATCAACTGTTTCTTCACCTTCAACCTTATAAACAACATTCCTCAAAGATAAAATCCACCAAAAATAGCACCAAAGTTCAATGGACCCTATAAGATTATCCAATGCATTGACCGATTTGCTTACAAACTAGCTCTTCCAACCCACTCCAAGATACATCAAGCCTTTCATGTGTCTTGCATGAAGAAAGTAGCGAGATTCAATTGCAAGGTGCAAACTAGCTTGCCAGAACTTGACGAATAAGGGTCTAGTTGGCTCAAACAAGAAGCAATATTGGCTACTTGAGAGTGTTATTTGTGCTAGTTCACAGTTCGAGAAGTATTAATCTAGTGGAAAGATATGCATCCAAAATATGTCATGTAGGAACCAATAGTGTTTTAGAACAATTTCCACACCTCCACCTTGAGGACAATGTTACGTTTGAAGGGGGGGGGGGATGTTAGGGTCCTACCCTAACCTCCATACTTTAGGGTACTTAGGAATTAGTCAATTAATGTATGTGAACATATTCTTTGAAATAAGGCACATAAAGATTTAGTGGATAGTTATTTAATGTAAAAGGGTGCTCTTTATCAACTAAGGCCCATTACGTAGTTGTTGCTCATTAACGACAGGATTACAAGTAGTTAGGGTTTTGTTATTAAGAATAAATTTATATGGTTATAAGGATATGGAATATTTTTGTTAAGTATTGTTGTAATGGAGCTTATATAAATCCCCCGGGGGTTCTAAAAGGGATGAAATTGGTAGTCTTAGGATTCCATCTAGCAAATAGTTCTCCAGAGAGATCGAACGCGCTAATGGTTCTCATCTCCCATCTTAGGAGCATATTTGAAAATACATCAATAGCAAGGACCTCTGAACACATAGTTTCTTGTATAGAAACAAAATTTCTTGTATACAAACAATATTTCTTGTATACAAACAATATCTGGGTTAGTAGCCTTTATTACCTTGGACAAAGACCTAACCTTCACATCCCTACCTAGCCCTCGTATATTTTCCCTACCTAGCCCTCGTATATTTAATGAAAGTATGGCCATTAAGGAACAATGGAAGCAAGCAAATCATCTATAAGGGATCGATCAGTGGAAGTTACATAAGTAAAAGGAGTATTAGGTTTATCTATATTTGCGCGAGTCACTGGCCTAATCGACCGCGCTTACTCAGCCTGCCACCGTGTCATTTTCCTAAATATTCGATGAATTTAGAGGCAATTAAATTTTCAAGGTACCTATGCACAACCACGTATCAGGGCAGATCTTTCAAGGTACGGAAGAACCTGCTCCAAATGCCACAGATTATTAATTACCTTGAACACACGGTTTTATATATTTAAATTTCTGAACGGTCTCTGGCTTTCTTCCACTTAGTTTCGCGTTCCATTTTATATTTATTTCGTAGTATCTGCTAGCGGTGATTACGATATATATATATATAATAAATTATAATTTCCTTGTGATTGTCTCATCAAATAAAATAGAATGGGCTGAATGGTACACCATTTGCAAGGGCTAAAAAAACATACATGTTGTAATCTCATGCAACATAAGAATATACAATAAAATATAATTTTGCATATTACTCTCTCTCCTGCAATAAATAATGTGAAGTGAAAGGTACAACATCTTACGTAACATAAGAATATACAATTAAATATAATTTTACATATGACTTTCTTTATGCAATAAATAATGTGAAAGAATATACAATTACATATAATTTTAAATATGATTTTCTTTATGCAATAAATAATGTGAAGTGAAAGGTACAATATTTGTGGAGGTTGTAAGAAAGTTAAATGGTTGTAATATTTTGTAATTAAAAAGTTTTATATATATATATATATATATATATATATTATTTTTGTTTATTATGTTCCCGACATAAAGGATTTCGTCTAAAGGCATTAGTTGGGGTGACTGTTCATCAATGAACTCTCGACAAAGGTTGGAACCTTTGTTTCGAAAAAATAAGGTATTTTCGAAATTTTAATGTGTTATTTTGCTGCGTTTTGATTGGCGCCGTGTGCAGTGACGCGTGCCTTGGCTCCTGCGCCCCAAGAGCCGGCGGCGCGATGGCGTCATGGTTTCTTAAATGTTGGCATGGTGGGTTGTCCTCTCAGGGCTAGGGTTTTTGCGGGCTGGTTTTCCTGTGCCGGACGAGGAATGGGTTTCTGGTTTTTTGTACATGAATGGGTTTTTGCTTCTGTTAAATGCAACGTCTGTACAGGAATGGGTTTCTGGTTTGTGTTAAATGCAGCTTCCGTAGATTTCGTGATGGCTTCCCCAAAGTTTGGTGGGTTGTCCTTTGAGGCCTAGGGTTTTCGTGGCTTGGTTTTCTTGTGCTGGACTAGGAATGGCTTTGTAGTTTGTACAAGAATGGGTTTCTGGTTTGTGTTAAATGCAATGTCTGTACAGGAATGGGTTTCTGGTTTTTTGTGTTAAATGCAGCTTCGGTGGATTTCGTGACGGCTTCCCCAAAGTCTGTGCAGGGGCCGTCCTCATTTATTTTTTCAGTATGGCAACTAGCTGGTTCGTGGTTTTATATCCTATCAACCTTGGTCTCTTCGTCTTTCATTGCCATTTCAAGTTGTTTGGGTCTGCACTCTGTTTCGGCGATTTCTGTTGCACATTTCGGGAGCTCTGTTTACACATTTCGGGAGCTTGTTGCAGTTGTTATTCCTCGGGTTCATTTGCAGTTCCTCGTTTGCAGTCTGCCCTCTCTGGAATCTTTTGGCAGAAGCACAACGGGTTGTGTCTTTTGCAATTTCAAGAGGTGCCTCTTCTAACTTTTTCCTCAGCTTCAAATTGCATTTTATGTTCCATTTTTTGTATAGGAAAAAAAATACGAATTTGTTCTTGTTTTTTTAGCAAATATGGTGTCCATATTTAAAATAGAATCATGTTGTCAAAATTTGCGGATTTGTTTTTCTTAAAGGCTTCGTTCCCATGTTTGTACTCAAATCTGTTTTCATAGGAATTTGCAGTTCTTTCTGTCCAATTGCCTGTTGCAGAGAGGCTTTTGTAAAAAAAGCGGTCTCGGTGGAGGAATTTGGAGGTATTTTTTTGTGCAAATGGTTTTTCAGAGATGTTTTTGTGAAAATAGTGGTTGCAGAGGAGGAAGTTGGAATCCTCTCTATCCAAATGGCTGTTTCAGAGAGTGTTTTGTAAAAACAGTAGTCGCGGAGGAGGAATTTAGACTTCTTTCAGCAAGAGAGCGGTATATTTTTTGTAAAGGGCTATTTTTGGGGAAGAAGTGTTAAATTTTGGTTCTTTTGCAGAGTAGGTGAATTTTCCTGCGATAGAGGGAACCGACAAACACTAAAAGCATCCAAGTGTCAAAAATGCCCAAGCCTCATCTCTAGTGTCAAGAGTGCTCATAGGTGTCGAAAGAACTTCCAAGTGTGTTTATTCCATCAACAGATCCACTTTTGGATAGCCACTCCAGATAGTGCCGAATTATTTGAATTGTAAGTTCGTGGCTTGTGTGAATCCTGATAATGAAATTTTCTTGCAGGACATCCACTTTAAGTTCGTAGCCTTTCATTCCTCAATTTACTGGAGCGTATTTCTTTCAGATCATGTGCATTAGATTTTGCAGGCTCGACTCTCTTCTTCACAAAATTGTTATGGATCTATGTCAGCTACATCCATTTGCTCGACATCGACCTCATAAATCTCATGAACTAGCAATCCAATAAAGCTCATGAACTAGCAATCCAAGGAAACTCCATCTATTTACTCACACATCATCTAAGGAATTGATTGAACAATTCATTGGTCTTTATTTCATGATTCCTATCCAATGCACTCAATACTAGGAAATTTGGCTTGTTTCAGATCGAGTCACCTCTCAGCTGCAAAGATGTATCATTATGTTCAACTAGAACCAAGGTAAAGTCAGATACTTGGCAAAGCCAGCCTAAAGTGCTAGGATAATCTAATAGAGCTATGCTGGACTTAGAGGTCTTTGCCACTGGACATTGTTGATTTGAAAAATATGTGAATGTTGGTTATTATTGAAGGCAATGAATATTTAGATTTTGGTTGAAGGATGAAGCATCATTAAAACTGCATGGTGCTCCTAGCCTTTCATACGTTTTCAAACAATGTCCTTCTGCTTTCCAAGTTCTGTAGTTATTTTAGTGTTTAGAAGATCCGTCTTGAAATGCATCAAATATGTAGTAGAATCAACTAGGAGAAAACATCAACAATGCTAAAACTGTCTTTGAAGGGCTTGCTCTAATAGCAGAATCAGCTAGATTTCTCATATTTGGGTCATCAAGGCTAAAAGTTGCCTGTGGTAGACTTGGTCTTGGTGTTTGGAGATATGCATTTAGTATAATGGAAAGAATACCAACAATGTTGATTCTCTATTCGCTTGGTTTTTTCTAGTACCAGATTCAGCTAGATTTCTTATATATGGGTATCGATTCATCCAGGCTTGAAGTTGTCTGTGGTGAACTTAAGCTTGTTGGGATGAGATATGCACTGAATATTGGAGAGTATATAAAATGTAGATTCTGTTTCTGATGGGTCTGTTCTAATACTAGAATTAATTGGATTTCTCATATTTGGGTACTGATTCATCGGGCTGAAAGTTGTCTATGGTGAAGTTGGGTTTAGTGGGTGGAAATATACATCGAATATATGGAGAGAACAACAATAGTATTGATTATGTTCATAGTGGTTTTGAGTCCATGGGAAATCACGTCTCCCACAGCCATTGTTGCTCCTCCAGGCAGGCCCAGTTCCTCTACATCTCGATCTATTGCCAAATCTAATGCCAAGTATGCTGAAATGATCTTCAACCCAAAGGAGCTTAAAGATGGAATCATGCTTTCTTTCAGTTGGATTCTGCCACTTTACTGTTACTTTCATTCATTCTTATGCTAAAGTTGTAATAATACCTAAAGCCCTCGTAGAGGTTTAAGCTAAATAGACCGCATCCTTTGAAATCTGATGATTGTATGCATTTTGTTAATGTACATTGTGACAGTAGATATGGTTTCTTTGAAATCCAAAGACCTATAAAATTGGAATCTTAGATTTGAAAAGGAATTGGGGGTTCTGACAGTGGTTGTTGGTCGTTCTGCCAGCAAAAATATTGAGTTTTGGTTTGTCTGAAAGACCTTGAACTGTTGTATTGTTTAAATCTCAAAGTCCTTGTGAGTGTTGTTTTGATTTGGTAGGATTCCTGCTGCTATTAGTTGTGTTCATGTCATTTTTTATAAGAAATACAGTTAAATTGTCTTGAATCCAAAAGTATTTTCAGTTTTCTTTGTCTTGTAATTTGTTACATCTTTAAGTACTATAAGGAACACACCCTGTTGTGGGATGCACTTATACAGCGGACTTTGGCTAGATGCCAGGTCTGATGGGTAGCTATTACCCCATAATTGCCCTGGACTTGCACCCGGTCTTATCCCTTTCAAACTCTTTCCTTTTCGGTGGGGCAGATCATAGCGGGAGTGAAGCAAGGTGGATACTCTATTGATCTCACCAGTGAATTAATTCTCTGGTGGCTTTGGTGCACATTCTGATAGTAAATCAGCTTAATTTTCCTTGGGCTCAAAATATTTCCCAGTGAAAAACTTCATGGCTTTTTGTTTAATGTTGTTATCTGGTGTTCCCTGATCTTCATGTTACTTCTGATAGCAAAAACCTCATAACTAGTTTGAAGCACAGAGCCTTCTAGAGTTAAAATCTTGGCACGCATGCATGTCAAGTTAAAATTCTTTGTTTTATCTTGCAACCGAAATGTCCTTGAAATTAAAATATATGCTTGCAGTGTAAATGTTGGAATGTCATGAAATTTGATAGTTCCCCTAATTTGGGTCAAAGGAAATTCTAAGGATATGATGGGTTTTGCAGGTTTTGTTTCGGACTCTTTTGCCTCTCTACTCAAATGGGTTTGGGCTCTACCGGTCACCACCAAAACTGGTAATCTCCCGCTTCTCTACAACTACTATATGCAAAAAAAAATTGGTCCCGAGAAGAGTGAATGAGGGTTCCTCTTATTTCTCCAGTACGCTTTAAGATTTATGTTAATGTTTTGTAGAGTTCATTTTACCAACAAAGCACGTTTCTCACAACTTAGCTTAATGGTTATATTATTGAAACCATGGTTTTGAATATTTTATGTTTAATCTAGCTGTGGATGCATTGATTTTTTGTTTTAATCTCTAAAGAGGGTGTTAACGAAATAAGACACCATTTTCAGGTAGCAAAGTTGTTTTGCAGTTTGAGAGTGGATACACAGTGGAAACAATTTTTGATGGGAGCAAGCATGGAATTGAACCTTACTCCATACAAGTTTTGGAGAATTGCTTGTGCTAGACTCTGCAAACAACAATATTTTTAAAGTGACTCCTCCATTATCTCACTGTATGTGTGTCCACTTACACTTGGGTTTTCTTATTTGACTTCAGAAACAATATCTCAACGTTCATAGTATCTTGATGACTGAGTTGGGTCAATTTTATTTTGCAAATACATAAAAGGATGATACATTTTATTCTCACAATTGAGTGCCCATGATTTTGTTTTATTCGTTTTCTGCAGATAGCAGAGTAAAATTATTTGCAGGCTCTGCAGATGGTTATCCAGGATATGTTGATGGACAGCCTCGAGAGGCTCGTCTGAACCATCCTAAAGGATTCGTTGTAGATGAAAAAGGAAACATGTATGTTGCAGATACAACAAATATGGCGATCAGGAAGATTGGTGAAACAGGTATTGCCACATTTTCAAGCTGCAGCCCAAACCTCTAAAACCCCAAGGGTTTAGCATAAATTCAAACTAAGTAGTTAATATCTAAACTCCTAAAGCAGAAGACTAGGGTTTCAAGTCCCTAATTCTTGGGGACACATTGAAAAACTTAAAATTTACTATCAGAAGTTCATAAGCCCAAGAATGGGGGTAGGATTCGCTAAACCAAAGAAACTTCCATGCCCAAAAGTTTAACTATGTGACAAATAATTGAAGGCAATCGTCTCATATCATAGTTGGGTTCTTTCAAGTTGTAATATTGTGTATGTTTGTTCTTTCTGATTTGTTCAGGATATGGTGATTGGTGCAGGTGTAACCACCATTGCTGGAGGGAGGTCCACTAAATCAGGGCATATCGATGGCCCCAGTGAGGAGGCTAAGTCCTCAAATGATTTTTATGTTGTGTATGTTAGCAGTACATGTTCCTTGTTGGTTGTTGATCGGGGAAATCAGGTTATTCGTGAGATTCAATTTAACTATGATGACTGTGCATATCTTGAAGATGTTTTTAATGTTTTTTGGGAACATTTTTTAAATATAGATTTTTTTTCTATAAATATATTTAGTGGAGAATTTTTTAAAATTCAAATTATTGAAAAAGACAAGTATATCTTTTCAAAGAATTTGAATTTAAAAATGAAAAGATTATAGACATATTTACCTTTGTGGATGATATATTAGTGATTTGTTTCAATCTCCATATTGTTATGAGTGCCTTGAAAGAGGTTATTGTTTCATGGATTTTGTTTCAATTTCATATTATTACGAGTGGTATAAACTTTTTTTTCTTGTAATTTATATTTATTTATTTCTAAAAAATCATTTGCATTCTTTTGAAAGCAGCTTGGTGCATATGAATCTAAACTAGGTCACAATATTTTTTAATTTTTGGTAAACATGATGATAATGTTGAATTCTTTTATTCGGGTCTAGAGGGAACTCTTTTGGGAAATGTTGGAAGGATTTATAAGGATGAAACATTAAAAAAAGGTTGTGAAAAATCCAAATAGTCCTAAGAAGTATAAGATAAAAGACAGTTTAAAATTTATAAAATTGTAGAAAGTTTTATTGTATTATTGTAAATAGTTTTATTTTATTATGTTTTTAAACAAAATTTAAGTCTCTTGATAGACGATCTCCAAAATTCTTGTTGGCATTTCTAATAGTGTACAATATTATAAATAATTATGTCCAACATTCTTGTTATTAGTTAGGTTTTGTTTCTTTGTTGATTATCTCCAAGGCTCTTGTTGTCATTTCTAATAGTGCACACTATATTATCATTTCTAAGAGTCTACACTATTACATTTTAAGGGGAAAAAACAAATGATTATCTCTAGGGTTTTTTTTATCATTTCTAAGAGTGTACCAAGAAAAAAACACAAGTATGAACCATTATGAACAAACATCATTACTCAAATTGTTTGTGTTGATGTAGACTAGAAAATGTGACTCTTAAACTTTTCAACTTCAAGCAAATAAAGCAGGTGGCAATGTCGGAGACATTGCTACCTCGTGGCTCTTGTTAATATATTTTTTATAAATTTAGATAATATATTTTATTTTTTGAGTGATTTTGACCATTTAGATATCTTTAAGTTAAACTCTATATTATTTCTACAAATCAAGAAAATTCAAAAAATAAAAAAACTTATATTCATTATATTTTAAATATTTAAATTTTCCATGATCTACTCCATAATATTTTAATGAAAAGAGTATTGAAAAGGGAGGCGACATGTGTTTAATTAAATATTGAATAAGCATCTAGCGCTAATTTAGTTTTTTAGTTACATATATATTAACATATTGAAAAAACAATAAATAGTTTTATTATTATTTTCAATATTTAAAATATTAAAATATTTATATATAGAAATTAACTGAAATTTATTTATGTGTATAAATTATTATTATTTAATAATTAAAATTTAATGAAATCTAAAACTAACTAAAATTGATACCATAAATTTGTGTTTATAAATTTATGTAATTTATAGATAAATATAATACCTAAATTTTCATATAATTTTTTATAAATTATATATATATATATATATTTGTTTTTTTTATTTCTATGTTTAAAAGTCATGTTATTGTTATATTTATTTAGATTTTTGTTGTTGTTTGGTTACATTTTTGTTATTATTTATTTAGGTTTTATTGTTTATCAATTTTTTATTTTTTTATTTCGTTTTTTTAATTCCTCTTTGTTTTATTAGAATTTTTATTTAATTTTATTTTTATGGTTCATTTTTTTTCCTTTTCTTTTATACTTAGTTTATTATTGTATTTTCTTTAAACTTCTACTTTAAAACTTCTAACCTGGTGAATCCAAAATCCCCTTCTATCAATAATACACCTTAAAATCTTCTAACAACAAAATGATAATTTTTATTTAGATTTAATTATAAGTGTTATAAATAAATTTTTTTTAATGTTTAAACTTTAAACCTTAGTTGAACTTAACTGTTATCGTATTTCTTAGTTATGCATTTTATAATTTATTTTAATATAATAAATATTTAAAATTTTAAAAATAATAATAATAATAATATTATTTTCTAATAATTATTTTTTATTATTGTTGTAAGAAAATATTATTTATTTGTAGATTAGCTTTATTACTATTTTTTCTTGTTTTTAAGTAGTAATAATACGCAGCTTTGCTACGAATTCCACTTGTTATTATTATTATTATTTTAATATACTTTTTGTTTACTAATAATAATTAAAAATGAAAAGTTTTAATTATTTAGTTATTATTTTAGTATTTTTATAATCACTAAATTTATTTTAAATATTAAAATTACATACTTTAGTATTTTATGATTTCCAAATTTATTTCAAATATTAAAATTATATATTTTATTTAAAATAAAAATATTTAATTAAAAGTAAATGAATTAAATATAATTTAATGGTTTAATTAAACATTTTGAATTTAATGAAAGAAAATTAATATACTAAATTAGCGTCTTTCAATGTCACAACCTCAAACCACTTTCTAAATTAATCTAGGAAAACAAGAATATATGAATTCCTTTTTGTACAAAAAATGGGGAGCCTTATTGGGATCATTAGTTTCTACTCAATGCTCCCTTTTGGGTATTCTTTACCTGCTTGGAAAAAACAAGAAATCTAAGTTCCTCTAGCATTTGGTGTAACAACCTTGAAAAATGCTTGCTAAGGCATCAAAAAATGTGTCAAATACAGTATATTGCTAGTATTAAGATTGTTTCCTGAGATAGCATTGGATGTTTACATGATCAGTCCTCCTCCCTTGAGTAGCAACGATACTCATTGTGTTAAGTCACTATACCAAATTAAGGAACTTCTATTCGATCTTATTTTTAGTAAACCACATATTTGGGTGAAGAAGTTGCTCTAACAACTTGACTTTATATTTCTTGGCAAGTACTCTTCAACTTGTTGTCCATGATTTAAATCGTCGAAGCTTTCTCAATGCAACTAGGGTGCATCTCTTTAGTGATCTGCCACCTCTAATGTGTCGATTAGAGATTGAAGTATGGACAAAGAAACTCCACATTAAATATCAGGTGTAAGCTAATGAAGGGTGGAAGATTCAATTCAAATGCATTCTAATCCATCACAATGGTGATTGTAATACCTCATGATGTATTGGATTAGATTGTGTACAAATTGTAAATGTGTGGTTATAATAGTGACATCCAAACCATGTAAGTTTAAATGAATGACCCCATATGTAAATGATATAAATATGCTAGTATGGAATCCTAGTACAAAGCTTAAGACCAAGTCTTGACTAGTGAATGTTTAGGCATGTATGATGTAAATATAATTTTATGGAATGTGTGGTAGGATTTTGTAACGTCCCCACTGACCTTCATGGCCACAGAAGACCTTGATACATTTTTTTTCTCCAAATCTGATTGATTACACCCACAGTTGAAGTAGCTCGGGTCCGCAATCCACAACCCGCAATTGCGAACCCACAATCCACAATCCGCAACGTCGGATCCACAATCTGCAATTGCGGATGCAAAAGCGCTGACTTCATAACCGGAAAGATTACCTTTCCGCAATCTGCAATCCACAACGGTGGACCCGCAACCCAAAATCCGCAATGGCAAACCCGCAATCTGCAATTCACAATTGCGGATGCAGAAGCGCCCAAGCTCAATTCCGTCAACGGTCACTTTCGCAATCTGCAATCTGCAATTGCGAATGCGGGCATGCAGAACCATACCCCTGTAATGGCAACTTTCCATACAAACTTTTGAGGTGCATAACTTCTCCATCCTTGGTCCAAATGCTACAAGGTCAGTACCGTTGGAAAGATCTTGGAGAGCTCTATCCAATGGTGAAATATCTGCCCCATCTGAGCCCTCATACCATGTTAAATTTCCCACTGAAGTTCTGTCCATAAATCCACTTAAAAGACTTAAACCTTATTCCTGCTAGGGTTTTGCTCCACGTCTGCCAAGTCTTTTCTCCTTCATCTGGTTCACATGGGTGCCTATTATCCTGATCACGGTCCTGACTGGACTAGACTGCACCTCTTAGCCTTAAACTTAGCTCTATTCATCAAGGGTAACATATGTAAGTACAACATAAGTATAAAAGACAATATACAAAAGTATGCTCAATAAATCATGTAGGTGGGTCCATGCACCCATTAACACAAAGGTTCTGAAACATTAACCACCCTTCAGAGGGATTGTACTTAGACCATTTCCTCTAAACAAAGGATGACATGTAGGCATTTAGTCCTATTCCTCAAGCATGAATACCAACATAACAATAAGATGCAAGGTGCAGAAGCAAGCAATAACATGCCCAGAACATAATACATAATACATAATACTTGGGCATTCATCCCAATTAACCATCTGAATCAAATCATGCATTTGACATATATAACACACACACATCTAGCATGCATCCAACATTCATCATGGCACAACAACAACTTCAAACACAATTTAGATACAAGTCAAACATATACAATCCTACTCATACAAAGCCTCCTATTGCTCCACTTCCATATAATTCATTCAATCAATAACCAGTATGTAACAAGCAAGCCATAACACATGAGACATCCTTATTCAAAAAAACACAAGGCACTTATCTTTTAATTGGAAACCAACAGGAAACCGGCTATGGACTGCAATGTCCATCCCCACCATAGATCTCTTCCTAGCCTCTATTATTTCAGCAATCAGAGATCACCCCCGGGCTAGGGCTATGTATCCACTAAGGAGTATCACTCGAGCTCACTCACAGCATTGGTTCACAGTCAATCAAGGCATTCAGCACACAGTGGGTTTGTCAAGCAAATGGGGAGGCAGGGACTGAGTTTACTAACTCATTGAGCTCCACCATAGAGCTACAAGCATATCCCCTTGGATTCAGACAGCCCAGACACCCCCATCACCTACACTCTCAGCCTGAGTAAGGTCCCCTTCTCTGCTACATAGTCCCTCAGGCACCCCTTCCCTCAACACTGATCTAGGCAGGTATGGCTGGTCCTGAATTCTAAACCAATGGATACTTGAGCTTTCATTGGTTCCACTTTGGAATCCAACTCTTTGATCCTTTTCCCACTTCAATCCACTCTTGGATATTTCTCAAAATATTCCCACGTGAATCCCCTCACATATTTCCACTATCCGCTTCTAAAGCAGGGTTTTCTGGTAATACTTGGCTCTGCGATTTGTGACTCCTTATAATCACGACCTCTGGTTCTCCCCTCTTTGTTCTGCGGTTCGTGAATATCTCGCTCCCCCTAAATGAATGAATTCCTATTCCCTAACTACGGGATAGCAAATTGGTTGTGCGGATTCCCTAGGCATGGAGTGGTTTATGGGGCACGCAAGCACAGGTCATCCCCTGCCATACAGGTCCTCCGGCTTGTGCCATACTCCATCGACTTCATGAGCCGATTTCTCAACCACTCTCTTACAGTTGCATTAATGACATTATGGGAGGTCAGATGGGTTCATGAATGGACAAGTGGCAACATGGGTTCCCATCCCACAACCCCCTCACCACTCCCTAGTGGATACGCAAGCCCTATTTCTCACGTTGTCTCCATAGCTAGTCCCTTAGGTGTTTTATTGAAATGTTAATATTTACATTGTTTACATTTCTTCATGGCTTAACAACTCATGAATAATCAAACTGTCAAATACTTCCCTATGCACTAAAACCTGAACATCCACTAGTGGGGCCTTGGTCTTGAGCTCCACACTAGGGTGACACACATTGTATACAATATTTACATTGAGGCCAATAACCATAATAGGGGTATTACAACTTTCCACTATGAACTCAAGCAATGCAAATAATAATTTTGGAATACTAACAGGTGCTATGATTCCACCAGAGGTGAAGAGGAAAGGGGGCCTATGGGAAAGTAAATCCTCTATTGCAAAGTCTCAGCCTTAGATCTCCAAGATGGCTATGGAGAGCATAAGAGGTGTTATGATTCCACTAGAGGTGAAGAGGAAAGTGGACCTATGGGAAAGTAAATCCTCTATTACCAAGTCTCAGCTTTATATCTGATCTCGTTTCTGCAATGTGCCTTAAATGAAGCCATCAATTTTGACTGACTTAGAAAACCAAAGCTTTAAATGCATGTAAGAGGTCAATAGAGAAGTATTCTCATGTTTTTATGGAAGCATGCACTGAGAACAATCATCATGGGGAAGTATAAGAGTCCTACATTTCTCCTATTAGAAGCAATGTTAGCCATTATTTCCCTCAATTGACTCATTACCATTCATTCTATCATTCTCACATTCATGCTCTACATTGGCTCATGTTATTTTCTCCATTTCTAACCATTAACCAATTTGGAAATTGACCAAAAATCAACACTATGAAGAGGAAATCATAGACCTCGGGTGAAAGATAGATGGTTATAGGTGAGATTAGATGTTATCAAAGTTAGGAATCCATCACCCATTGTGCATGGATGCTCTTTGGATTCCTAAGAACCAAGTATTTCTCTTGCAAGCGATTCCTAGAAAGCATAAAACAAATTGGGCTCTTTCCACCCACACTATATAGAAATAGAGGGAAGAATATCCCCAAGCAGTACAAGAAAAATACCTTTTAGTGGAGGTTTTGTAGAACCTCCCCCAAAAATGTTTCCTTTATCGTTTTATAAAAGAGGTTGCTAGTGGAGGAGGATGACCAGAGGCTTTTTATTGATGCTCTTCAATTGGAAGAACACATTGGTGCACACAAATATCACACACACTGAACATAAAAAATAAAAAAACAAAAAACAAAACTTGTCTCTATAAGAAAAAATATGTCTATTTTTATTTTATGAAATCATTGGCTATCATGACATAACACACCGAGGCATTACAACTTAAAATGCATTGGCCCTTGTCAAATACTCATTAATAAATATAGGTTTATATATTTAAAAAAATTCTAGAATCAAACAGTGCACTAAATGCTACACACACGAGTGTATGATTATACATAATGCATTGAATTTGAATGTTCATACAATTAAACATTTACACAAGAGATAAGAGAGTACCCTAGTGTGTCTAAATTAATAGAGCACCAAAGGAGGCTAAACTATTTAATAATATAATATATGTTATTGCGTTGAGAGGCTCTCTACAACCCAGTATGGGGGAGATCTTGTGAGTCGAGTGTTTGTCGAGTAACAAAATAATACAAAGTAAACAAAAAAAGAATAATACAAAGTAAAAAGTACTAAATATTATGTCGACCATAACAAAAAAGAATAATACAAAGTAAAAAGTAAATATGAGACTTAAACTAGAGACTTTAGAGTTTAGGATTAGGTGGTAAATATTATGTCGGCCATAAACAAAAAAGAATAATACAAAGTAAAAAGTAAATATGAGACTTAAACTAGAGACTTTACTTTTTACTTTTAATACAAAGTAAAAAGTAAATATGAGACTTTACACTGTTTGTCCAGTAACAAAATAATACAAAGTAAACAAAAAATAATAATACAAAGTAAAAAGTAATAAATATTATGTCGGCCATAAACAAAAAAGAATAATACAAAGTAAAAAGTAAATATGAGACTGAAACTAGAGACTTTAGATCTTGGGATTAGGTGGCCGAGGTATTGCACTCAAGGAGCGATTCAAGGAGAGGTTTGCTCCTCGGAAGATTTGATCCCTCTCGACGCTTGATAGAACCTAGGATTTGGATCTAGGCTGGTTTTTAAAATAAAGTTAGAAACGTACATGAGCATTTAGTGCCATGAACCACATTGATGTGTATGGATATAAGGCATTCCGTTAATTCCAACTATTGGAAATAAATATAGTTTTTAATTCTCAAAAAATTCCCAAAACATCCTGGTGTAGTGGTATGTCATAACAATATCAAGGAGGTGTTTATCAAATATTGCACTGTCCTAGGTCTTTTTAAATTGATTTGATCGTACATTCTAATTATGAAACCACACCGATGCGCCCTATTATCAGTAGGATATAATTAAATAAAAATAAAATTATGGAATGATATTTTCATTTACAAATTGATTTCAATGCTTGAGACCACAAAAGCACTTGCATAACTTACTTGTATGGAAGTCCCATCATCGGTGCTGTTGAGTTGTCACATTCCTCTCACCCTCAAAATGGTCCCATAACAACTTGTTAGTTTTTCTACATGCGGGAAACCATGCCTCCTCAGTTCGCAAGATAGCGGGTGGAGTGTTTATTACCTTATTTAATTTTTTAGTGTATTAAAATTTCTAAATTATCCTTTCTTTTGAATATTTTTGCTGCTTAGTGCATTTGAGTCATTCACTTCACACCGGTACACCGTGCTCCTGTGAATTTATAGGACACACCAGGAAATGAGATCTTCATATGTCACTGATTGCGCCAGGCTTGCAAACATAAGTGTTGGTGTAAATACAACAAAAATGACCTGTTGAGAGGCACAAACACAAAAGTCTAATTATATAAGTAAA
Organism: Larix kaempferi; assembly: GCA_027924585.1. Taxonomy (NCBI): domain Eukaryota; kingdom Viridiplantae; phylum Streptophyta; class Pinopsida; order Pinales; family Pinaceae; genus Larix; species Larix kaempferi. The sequence goes on from BSBM01000023.1 coordinate 20,715,081, forward strand.
AACTCTCATAGGCCACTACTCTGGTCTTGAATGAATAAAGTTACTATGTACACAACCCTTTCCCCTTAATTGTTCTCTCTTATTAGCATATCTTATTGGAACAAGCACCTCTCTCTTTTTCTGTTCATTTCTTATTGTTTCCCTTCATATGTCTATTATGCCAACTAATCTCATTAAATAGTTCTGTAATCCTAACAGTATTATACAAGTTGAAGGTGACATTGTGATTCAAACAACATTAAAATATGCAAAGCCGCATGGTGATAAAGTATTATACAAGTTGAAAGTGACATTGTGATTCAAACAACATTAAAATATGCAAAGCCGCATGGTGATAAGAGGAAGCTGTCAAAGAAAAAAAGCAAACCAGCAAGCAGTAGAAGTTCATGTATGCCACAGCAATAGCTATACATCATGATTCAACCAGCATTAAAATATGCAAAGTCGCTTGGTGATAAGAGGAAGCTGTCAAAGAAAAAAAGCAAAGCCAGCAAGCAGTAGAAGTTCATGTATGCCACAGTAATGGCTATCCATCAGTATGTTTATGCAGGAGGTTACAGTTTACAAAATATATGACCTTTATGAATAGCAACACTATAGACTTGGTGATAGTTCTAATTTACAGCACATAATTCCATTCTAAGATGTTTTTAAGATGCCATATGAATATTGGATATCTCAAAGCTTGTGATCCTTTACCTTATTTATATGTTTCAGAGAATCTTCAGTTAGCACACCGACATACTGAGTTGACAGAACAGCTCCCAGACCACTTATCAAAAGAATGTTCACAACTGGCATGGAAGCCACAGTTAGAAGGTCCCAGAATTCCATCCTGTCTTCCTCGTTCTGTCTCCTGAGGTTTTTAATGAATATTATAGGCAGTACTTAGAATCAATGCCTTTTTATGTCTTCATTCATTTGCAATAACCCAATACCAAATGCAAGCTTTTTGTATGGCGTGTGAAACCCCTGGCTAGTTGTAAAATTCAATAGAAGAACAGGACTGTGCCTGAAAAAGAGAGATTAGCATGTTAGCTTACTCTTAAACCAGGATGACCTGTCAAAAGAAAAACTAAGCAACCCACTTTCTCATTCTATGAAGGAACAGAACGATAACAAATTCAATCCTTATAATCTAAAACGAACAATGGAAACAGAAAATTGGCATAAATTACTTCCAGGTAGCCCTTCATCTTCACAGAGCCACACAAATATGAAATTTAGATCAAAGTCTAACATTTGCAGACATCTACTTTAAACCTTGTTTCCTGCATACTTGTATCAATGTTACAATCCAATCAGAGCATACGGGAGCTGAAGCAGGGATGATGCCCCTACTATCCTATTATCTTGGGCTGAAATTCCTCTCTAGAGACCAGGAATTTTTTTCACTTCCTCTGCCATTCCCACTGTACTCTTTGGAGAACACCCTGCAACAGGGGATCGAGGCTTTAATCACCATTGGAGCCTAGTGAGCGCAACTTATAAGATCATTGTAGAGCCTAGTGATAAGTCCTATTTTCTGAGATTACTGAATAGCTTCAAAGGCCATTGTAGAGGATTGCACGAAGAATGATAGTCGTCTCCAAATGCTAACCGAACGACAAGAGTCAAGAGGCTCACACATGTCAAACGAGGGAACAACGAGAGATCTGAAGTATAAGACAACTGGTATTCTTTGTACCAACCTCAAACAAATGCAGGGTTTGTGAATCATGAAGCATCGTAGAAGACAAGTGACATATCCAATGATAACCACTAACTTTGCAACTTAGAATTTTGGGATTTACTCTAGGATTATCTCCCCTTTTAATGCTGAAATTGCCTATAACAATACATAGCTTGAGAACCAAGTGTCCAAACACTTCAGTCTTAAGTATAACCCTGAATCTGTCTTTACTGGACGAAGCATTAAGGACAGCTGGACCTATTTCACCAACCACGGATTCATAGCCTTGGATTGTAACTCAACTTAGACAAAACTACTACCTTGACATCATGTTGAAAGCTTTCTGACTCTCCTACATACCATGAAGCTTTCTGCTTTTAATCCAATCCTGGCCTCTAGATGATCAAGTTGGTACCCCAAAAGCAAGTAGACATAGACTGTAACTTACTCTTAAAATAGCCAATTGCTTGAAAAACATAAGAAAATACCCATCTTCAGCATGAAATGGGTAACAATGTCTGAAATTTTAGTCCAATAATTGTAAAATTTACAGGATTGTAACGCTAAATTCTACTCTGGTACAGTCTTCTCCTTCAGAGCAGAAAACAAGAGCCACCAAGTGGCAATGTCCTCGACATTGCCACCTACTATTGCGAGAGAAAGGATGCTCTAGGAAGAATGACAAGAAGCTACTAACTAATAGAGGAGCTTGTTATGGATTGGACACTTAAGAATGAAGAATGGGCCAAGTTAACAACTGTGATGCTTGTTTTTTTCTTTTAAACTAATGTACGAAAAGCTTGGTGTTAGAATTGTAGCAAATGTGAAAATATAACGGAATGTAGTCTTAGTCCTTATAAACCGATTTCGTGATTGTGCGAAGATGGGCCTTGAGAGATGTTTATATATAGGAGTCGAAGAAACACTAATCATCAACTTGAAAGGAGCGCTCAGAGCGATATTAATATGCTTGTTGCTTCATTATGTTTTGAGCCATAATCAAATTGTCTTTAAGGATTGCTTCATTCTATTCTTGAGCCATAATTTATGGAGATGGGCCTTGCGAGATGTTTGTTTACACGGTTGGAGTCGAAGAAACACTGATCCCCAACTTCAAAGGAGCGCTCAGAGTGATGTTGATATGGTTGTTGCTTGATTATGTTTTGAGCCACAATCAATCCGTCTTTAAGGATGCGAAGAATGTCAGCTCTAGTGTGGAGTGTGTCGTTCACTGCCTGAACCCAAGAGGTACTTGGTAGATAGGAAATTGGTGATCAAGACTTTTGGTCGTACATTGCTTCATATGGTGTCATCTTGGTGGAACCATGATAACTGGTATTATGCCACCATTCATCCTGAGGGGGCTAGTGGGCCCATTGGTGTGGCTTGCTCGAAGCAAAGCATCACAAGTAGATTTCCAAGCACTTATTCATTGCTTCTATTTGACCAATTGTTTGAGGGTGATATGTTGTGCTGAGAGAGTCAATTGAGTGCTATTGGTTTTGTTATCGCGCAACTTGTAGTTGCCCCTAAAAGATGATCCTATCAAGGATGGTAGATGGAAAGGAAACTAAAGAGGTGAATTAAGAGGGCCTCGATCCCCAGATATATTGGTTGTCACTCCAATTGAGACACTCTTCACCCTGATCAATCTTGACGGGAGAGATCTAAATCCAATCACCAAATCAAACTAATTATGCAATAGAATAAGTAAGGTGATGGATGCATGGAACCTTAGATCTAAGGATGAAGTCACTTAAGAGGTTATGTTTGGGTTGGGAGGCTTAGGATAGATGAGATGTCAACCCAATGTATTTGGTTACAGTGATTTAAAGGTCTAGATAATAGATCTAGGATCAAGGTGCCAGTATAAATGATCAAATCTAACTTCCTTGGGAAATGTGACCAAGGTAGAAGAACTGGATGAGGTTAGGAATTTCTAGCACCAAACTTGATGATAGATATGATAATATTGACACACACAAGCCCAAAACTAGATCTCGAAACAACCAAAAGACAATAATCCAAGGAGGGCGAATAGCATGAAAGATCAGTGCCTAGGGGAATGGGTAGATGGCTAGAAGTTAGATACAGTGCAAATGTGTTACTCATCACTAGATTTAATTCATTGGAAATTTTATTTCTTCAAAGGATTGAGAGGTCAACTATAGTTCATTTGTGGAATGTTTTAGTTTGAACTTGTCACCATTGTAATTTCTAGCTTTATTGGAACTTGTCACCTGGAGTTATATAGCCAAAAGACCCTGCAATTGAAGACATATATTCCGAGGTAACTAAATGATCCAACAACTTGGCAAGGCCAAAATCTAAGACATGGGCTTCACATTGCTATGAAGGATAAGCAGTGAACAATCATGGTGAAGATAGAGCAACCCCTTGGCAGTCTCCACTGCAATTTTGTATCTAGTCTCCCACTGTAGATTCCCTCCATTGTTTCCATGGAGAGCCTCTCCCGCGATTCCACTAGGCATGTATTCATACACCAGAATATTAGTGTCATGACTGGAGTAGAAGGCCAACAATGTAACTATGATTTTATGGCATATTTTCCATAGAGTCTTGATCTCTGCAGAGAAACCATTATCAGTTGAAGAGCCTATGCCAATCCTCGTAACACTTGAATTTGTTGGCCATTGGGCATGATGCCTTGATACACAACTCCCACTCCTCCTTTGCCAATGATGTTGTCTTCTTTTATGCAATCCAATATGTCGTCGCTCCCAAAGTCCAGTTTTTGGAAGGTCGTCATTTCCCACAACCCAGTGTCATTTTTTACCTTGATGCCTCTCTCTTTAATTATGGCTACCCCAAATGCCAACAACAACAAACGGAAGAGGAATGGTCCCATCACTATGAGAAGGCCACGCTTGAGGTGAACTTCACCTCGTGATCCGTTGATATGAGAACTAGAAGTGCAACTGCTGAAGTGTGGTATGCACAAGTCGGGATTGACTGAAAAATGCCCCCTCTTGAACAGTGCCTGAAAAGTTATCATAAGAGAAATCCACATAGTGAAAACTCCGCATGTTCTGTAAATTTGTGGGAATGCCGTCATTCAAGACATTTTCGGATACGTTCAGATAGTAGAGATGACTCGCCGTGGTGACTTCCACTCGGATAGGACCCCTGAACTTGTTCTGGCTAAGGTCAATGTATATAAAAGAACTACAGCTTCTAATCTCCACAGGAATCCTACCAGAAGAGTTGTTCCCGCTGAAATCGATCATTTCAAGCACGCCTGGTCGGCCAATCTCTGACGGAACATTACCATAAAACCTGTTTTTGCTGAGATCAATGGATAGCAAAGCCCTACAATTGCTAATCTCCACAAGAATCGCACCTGTTAATTGATTTCTAGATACGTTCAGATAGTAGAGAGTGCTCATCTTGGAGAGCTCCACAGGGATGGGACCTCTAAACTCGTTATGGATAAGATCAATGGATGTTGAATTAATCAAGTTGCTAATCTCTCTAGGTATTAAACCAGAAAACTTGTTTTTCTTTAAATCAATGGTTTCCCGAAGGAAGATATCCAATCAAACAGTTATCGAAAATGTCCATCATCCATAGCATGGAGGATACATTATTAATTTTCTCAGTATGGTCCAACTGAGATTATTTCTCCCAAGTGTGATCACAGTCAACTTGGGCAAGTATAACAAATCTGCATGAATCGAACTATTTAAATTATTTTTCCCCATGTAGACTTCAACCTGATAATTGCATGTGCCCAGATGGTCAGGAATCAGGCCGACGAATGAATTATTGTCTATATACAAATACTTGAGCCTTCCGCCCCTGCACAAATTTGGAGGGATGGAACCAGTCAGTCTGTTGGAAGAAACATCGACTTGCATTAGCTTTCCACTTGCACCCAGTTGCTGAGGCAGGAAACCTGTGAAATTGTTGTACGAAAGGCTCAAATCCAAATTTGGCAAGTCCCCAATTAAAAATGGGATCCATTTAGCGCGGAGAGTGCCACGGGTATTTCACCAGTGAATCCATTGCCTTGCAAAGACATTGTCTCTAGGTTTTTCAGACCACCAAGTTCAGAAGGAATTGCACCACTAAGATCTATTGCATTTTACATTGGTCGTGATCCTGATCTTCGGTGCTAGGTGACTGAGGATATGTGCTCACTCAAATTATCACCCTTACCTAACCTGCTCAGCACCACCGCTGGTGCAATGGACATAAACAGTTTATAGTGAGCGATTTATTCCCCAGCAGCCCTGCAAAGTTGGAGACAAACTGAAACACCACCGATTTAATGCGAATTCAATGATTCGAAGGCATTAATGAGGGCCGATGATCGGAGCCCTCTCAAACCCAAAAAACATGTGATGGGTTTAGAATTGTACATTTCTAAATGTATTATATTGTTGGATTTTACGAAACAACAGTTAGATGTTTCAACAATATATTGATATGCAATTCTGAAAATAGCTACGATTCTCTCAAAAAATAAGCTCCCATCTTAGAATTGAAAAAGAGTCACCTCATAAGACAATATAATGGTCAATAACATAACATTACAAAAAATCAACTGCGTCAGGGATGACATGAGCAGATTCCAGATATTGGTGATGATTTTGCCTTTATTGGAGAGCGTTTTCTAGGCATGATTTTGATTTTGATTAAGTTTGGGAAGATTTTTTTTAATTCTTAAAAATTAGTATTAAAATTGCTTAATAGGATGTCTTGGGATATTCAAAGTTACTGAATTTATTTATACATTTAAAAGCTTAATCCAATAACACAAAATCCATTTTTTTTAAAAAAAAAGTCAAATTCTCCCAAAAATAAAAAAATTCAGAAAAGCCAAATCCTCCCAAGTTTCATTGAATATAGATTCTTGAATCTAAAGCCCTGGGATATAGACTTTTAGATCAAAGTTGCTTTAAATGCAATGGTGTTGGATGTATATTGTTGATTTTTTTTTCATAAGAAAAAAGACAACTTATATTATATAGAAGTTGTGTCCAAAATTATACAAGATAAAATGAGCAGCCTGCTCCTTTTCAACAACAGAAGTCAAGAAAGAAGCCTAAATATACAAGCCTTGCAAAATTTTCGTCCAACAGAATCATAAGATCCCTCAAGCCTTTAACAGTAGTAGTCTAATCTAGTGATATCAGAAATAAACCGTCAAACAAAGGATATGACATCCTAATTGTATAGAGTGCCTCCTCTGTATTCTTCTATAAGCATGGAACCATCCATTTCACCCAAAGCACGTTTGGAAAGAAAATCCACTTCCTGATTATGTTCCCTGTAGATGTGAAGGAAGGAAATGGAAGTGAAGGACGAGATGATAATACGAGTCATTTTAATCCAGCCATTCAGTTCCACAAAGTTTAGTCTTTCTTCACCTTTTACCCAGCTAATCACACACCTGAAGTCCCCAAGAACAGAAAGGGAAAATAAACCCAAGGACTTGGCAAAATAAGTAGCCCCCACAAAGAAATAAGTTCTGCCCTGGTATTAGAACCTCTCCCTGCTTCCAAATGAAGATGATTGTTGATTTATTATTTAAATTCAATTCAAATATATTGATTGTATGTGATTTACTAATTTAATTCATTATCAAATCTTTTTTGTTTTTTAAACTATCCTGATAGAGTAATTTAAGTCATTTGTAGCTGAAAGAAAAGTAGTTATCATTTTTAAAACAATAACCATTTAAATATAAAGTAGTTTAAAGATGAAATGATTTTGAATTTTTTAATTATTTTTAATGAAATTTGACCTTTTGACCAATTCATGACATTTTATTTTTCAGGATCCCTTATTTCTATCATACTTTACATCTGCAATTCTAATACTACTAACTTGTTTTTGAAACGGAAAAAACAAAAAAATCCAAATCATCTCATCTTTAAATATTATACTTATGCCATTTATTTATTGTACATTTTTCCAAGTCTATTACACCATGATACCTATCACTTTGTCACTTTGAAACTGGAACCAAAATTTCTTTTTAAAAAATTGCCCCGAACCACGTACACTCAATAATTCAACTGACATGGGTTTCCTGATCCAATGACTCAGACTGTAAAAGAGGAGACATCATTGTCGGGCCAGCGACCATACATAGAACTTGAAAAAGGCAAATTAATTACAAACACCTGAAATTTGTGGATGGGTAATTTTCTATTAATATGGAATTTTCTATTAATTTTCTATTACAAACCTCTGTTGGTACCCTTTTGAGTAGTAGCGCTTCAAACAACGCATGTATATGGAATTGTCTTCCATGTACCCTTGAGTATATTGAAATCCTTCCACACACACCTAAAACCAACCTTACATATATATGTTATTGTCCTATTGTCTTAGTACACCAAGAACAACACTAGGAGAGATCCCTCTCGCATAACGGGAATTAGGTATTATGGCTAAGGATATGGCATATCCTCCTAAGTTGGTGCTGTGAAAGATTTAGCTAAGTGTTATTGATGGAAACCCTTTGGTATATTAGAGAGTTATAACACTTAACAATCATTTGTCCCGATAACCCTAGAAACCTTATGCTTTATAGTATAACAACAAAACTACTGCATCTTTGAGTATAAAAGGAATTTCATAATTTTGTTAGCATAGTAATACTTAGTAAGGAGTAATACTCCAACTAGCATATAAAAAAGTGGGCTTTACCCAAGTGGACTACTTTTTCTCTCATTGTCAAATTATTGATGATTTAATGAAACTCGAAGTGGGGATTTTATATTTGTACCTAGAACATCGGCAATGGTGGCAATGACATAAGAAATCCTATGCAAGATACATTGCATGGAGCCATTTTGTGAAGGTCATCTATGCTCATTTTGAACAAGACATCACTATTTCATTTTTAAGTAATGTTTCATTAGTGGTCTCAAGGTGGAAACTAGAAGTCATAATGTAATTCCCAACTACTTGGATGAAATTTTGTGAGAGAGATAAAGAACCTGATATGGTTATAGATGCACAAACCAAAAGACCCTCATTCACTTCTTGCACTTGCACTCTTCTAGCCACCACCAACCCCTCCACCTCTCAACTCTTTAGAATCCAAAATTAGAAGATATGGCAACACACCAACGTCTTAAACTTTGTTATAATTGTGATGAGTGGTATTTCAAAGGGCACAAACATAAATTATTCCAATTGGATGTATTAACCCCATGCCCATTTAAAATACATACTCGTCGAAGAAACTATTGAACTAGAATTTGAAGACATGATCCCTCCTCCTCAAGAAGAAACAACCTTACAAGATCCTTGTGATGAACCCCAAGTTTCTCTCCATGCCTTATCCAACTATTTTGCACCCCAGAATCTAAAGTTGATTAGTTACATCAAGAACCGCAAGGTAATTGTTTTGATTAATAGTGACAACGCCCACAATTTTATTCATAAGAGAATGGCCAAAGAAACCCATTGTTATGTCCATACCATACATAATTTTCAAATTATGATAGTCATTAATGGTATGATGAAATGTTGAGGTTGATGTGAAAATGTGAAACATCAAAGGGAAGAGTATCATCTCGAAACTCACATGTTTGTTATTGAAATGGTTTGTTGTGACGTAATTCTCAATGTAGAATGGTTATGCTCTTTGTGACCCATCACTATGGATTTCAAGGACTCATATATGAGATTTAGTAAGGAAGGGCATAAACACACCCTCAAGGGAATTAAATATGCTTCCCTTGAAATTATTGACTCTCATTGTATGGAGAACTTATTGAAGAAAAGACACTTAGGCATTATCTCCCAGTTCAATGCCATATAAGTGGTGGACAACCCCCCATAGGAGATTCAACCTGATTTGTTGCTAGTCTTGATTAAACATCAATAGGTCTTTTAAATACCTCATGGCTTATCACCTTCATGTAGTGAGCATGACTGTGGTATCACCCTAGTTTTAGGTAGTCAACCACCTAATGTGTGCCCTTATAGATACCCTTTTGCATATTAGAAGAATGAAATAGAAAATATCATTAGAAATTATTTAGGGTTGGAGTAATATGTCCCAATACTAGCAATTACTCATCACCTGTGGTTGTGGCATTAAAAAAGAAGACATCGGTGCATGTGTCCTAATTTTTGGGCTCTTAATCAGTTGACCATCAAGGACAAACTTCCCATTCAGTAATTTATGATCTCTTGGATGAGCCTTATGGAGCCAAGTTTTTCATTAAATTGGACCTTCATTTAAGATACCACCAAATATGAATGAAGGAGGCATACATCCCTAAGATAGATTTCTACACACATTAAGGTCATTATGATTTTTTTGTGATGCCCTTTGGACCTTGCAATGCTTCATCCACCTCTTAGATCCTCATAAAAAGTATTTTTTAAAGCTTCTTATGCAATTTTGTGCTGGTCTTATTTAATGATATATTTATCTACAACAAAACAAGGGAATCCCATATAGTGCATGTCGATAAAGATTTGCAACTTCCATAGGGCCACCAGTTTTTCCTTAAATATTCCAATTGTGCTCTTGGGGCTTTAGAGGTTGAATACTTAGGTGATGTTGGTAGTTAACACAGGGTGCGAGTAGATCCCAAGAAAGTTGAGGTTATGAAATATTGGTCCCACCCCAAGACCTTGAAGAGATTACGTGGGTTTTAGGACTTATGAGCTACTACAAGAATTTTGTGGACATTTATGGAAAAAATGTTGCTCCCTTAAAAACCCTACTAGAAAATAATGACTTTGTATGGAGTGAAGCCGCCAAGGAAGTCTTCTAAGCTTTCAAATATGACATGTGCACTACTTTAGTCTTAAGAGTGCTTTATTTCACTCAAACTTTTGTCTTGGAATGTGATGCCTCAAGCAAAGGTCTTTGTATAGTGTGAAGGGCATCCTTGGTATTCACTAGTAAGTAGTTGTGTAATCACAATTTGGGAAAATCCACATATTAGGAAGATATGATGGGAATCATCCATGTAGTTGAGACTTGGTTCCCATATCTCATCAAGAAGTGTTTGCAGATCAAGAGCCATCATCATAGCCTGAAGTCTTTCTTAAAACAATAGTTATCTTCACTATAGTAGCATAAGTAGGTCACTAAGATGCTTGCTTGTGATTATGAGATCATATATATAAGAAAGGTAGAGGAAATATGGCAGTTGATACTTTATTGAGGCAATATGAGAAGGAAGGATCCCTCTTTGCCTTATCTTTAACCATTTTGGTTGGTTTGTTAAAGTCCATTAAGAATGGTTGGAAAATGACATTGTGGTTCAACTCTTCCCAAGGATTCAAGAAGATACCAACCCTTTTAAAGGTTAGACATGGTAGAAAGATACCTTGAATGATAAAGGGTGCATTGTTCTTGTGAAAAAAATATGCCTTAAAACAAATGGTTCTAGAAGATTTCATCACCTACTATGGGTCACTATGGCTTTAATAAAATCTATGAATGAGCTAAGCACTCCTTCTTTTTGGAAAGCATGAAAACGAACATCCATGATTTAGTGGCACATGAAAGAGTGATATGATAAAAACTCATGGGGCATTGAAACCATTAACAATGCCAACAACTATTTGGACTTACATATCCATGGATTTTATAATGAGGCTTTCAAAAGCTAGTAAGAAATCAATCATCGTAGTTGATTACATTTCCAAATATGCTCTTTTTGTGCCTTATTGCACCCATTTGTGCCTTCCACAGTTACCCAAGTCTTCATGGATCATATTTTTAATTTACACGACAAGCCCACTTCCATTACGTCAGATAGGGATCCCACATTCACCAACAAATTTTGGTAGGAAATATTTAAAATTCAAGGTACCCAATTGAAATGAGTACCATGTATCATCCCCTAAATTATGGTCAAACATAAGCGACCAACAAGTGATTATGAATATTTTTATAATGCTCTGATTCAGAAAGGTGCACCAATGGGTACAATGGCTACCCCTTGAAAAATGGTGGTACAATACCACTTATAATGGTGCTACCAAAATGACACCACATAAAGTTGTTTATGGCCAAAAATCATTGTTAGTGGATTTCTATTTATCAAGCACCTTCATGAAGTGGATTGCATGCTTCACACCAGAGAAGCCATTCTCCACACACTTAAGGACATTTTGGTTTTGGCTCAAAATATAATGAAGTACAAGCTGACCAACATCACTAGGAGTGTTCTTTGTAGAAGGGGATCAACTGTTTCTTCACCTTCAACCTTATAAACAACATTCCTCAAAGATAAAATCCACCAAAAATAGCACCAAAGTTCAATGGACCCTATAAGATTATCCAATGCATTGACCGATTTTCTTACAAACTAGCTCTTCCAACCCACTCCAAGATACATCAAGCCTTTCATGTGTCTTGCATGAAGAAAGTAGCGAGATTCAATTGCAAGGTGCAAACTAGCTTGCCGGAACTTGACGAATAAGGGTCCAGTTGGCTCAAACAAGAAGCAATATTGGCTACTTGAGAGTGTTATTTGTGCTAGTTCACAGTTCGGGAATTATTAATCTAGTGGAAAGATATGCATCTAAAATATGTCATGTGGGAACCAATAGTGTTTTAGAACAATTTCCACACCTCCAGCTTGAGGACAATGTTACGTTTGAAGGGGGGGGGGGGATGTTAGGGTCCTACCCTAACCTCCATACTTTAGGGTACTTAGGAATTAGTCAATTAATGTATGTGAACATCTTCTTTGAAATAAGGCACATAAAGATTTAGTGGATAGTTATTTAATGTAAAAGGGTGCTCTTTATCAACTAAGGCCCACTACGTAGTTGTTGCTCATTAATGACAGGATTACAAGTAGTTAGGGTTTTGTTATTAAGAATAAATTTATATGGTTACAAGGATATGTAATATTTTTGTTAAGTATTGTTGTAATGGAGCTTATATAAATCCCCCGGGGGTTCTAAAAGGGATGAAATTGGTAGTCTTAGGATTCCATCCAGCAAATAGTCCTCCAGAGAGATCGAAAGCGCTAATGGTTCTCATCTCCCATCTTAGGAGCATATTTGAAAATACATCAATAGCAAGGACCTCTGAACACATAGTTTCTTGTATAGAAACAAAATTTCTTGTATACAAACAATATCTGGGTTAGTAGCCTTTACTAGCTTGGACAAGGACCTAACTTTCACATCCCTACCTAGCCCTCGTATATTTAATGAAAGTATGGACATTAAGGAACAATGGAAGCAAGCAAATCATCTATAAGGGATCGATCAATGGAAGTTACATAAGTAAAAGGAGTATTAGGTTTGACATCGTCTAAACTATGATTTGACATTGAAGTGACTAATTACCCTTGCCTAAGATGTGAAATTTTGAAAAATAAAAAAACAATTTCAAATTACAAAATTAAAAAAAAACATTAACTTGTCATCTGATTTTCATACATCATGTTTCTGTGTACTTTGGTTCTTACCCACTTTAAATGTCTCCATGTACTCTTTCCAGATAGCAGATAAATCCCTTCGAGCACCATGCATGGATGCTAGGAAATCTCGATGACACAAATGGGACAACGGTTTGACGGAAGTAATAAATTTTATTTCATTTCATAATTACAAACGTAATATGTAGATAAGTTTGGTAAACCGCTCCGCATACTCCGCAGGAAAAGGGTGGATTTCTACATAGGTTCGGATCCTAAGCTGCCTTATATACTGTCAGCTATATCTCTGTAATCACGCCTCAATATATATATTATTTTTGTTTATTAGTATATCTTTTTATAGATTTAGATAGTATATTTTATTTTTTAAGTAATTTTGACGATTTAGATATCTTTAAGTTAAACTCTATATTATTTCTACAAATCAAGAAAATAAAAAAAATAAAAAAACTTATATTCATTATATTTTAAACATTTAAGTTTTCCATGATCTACTCCATAATATTTTAATGAAAAGAGTATTGAAAAGGGAGGCGACATATGTTTAATTAAATATTGAACAACCATCTAGCGCTAATTTAGTTTTTTAGTTACATATATATTAACATATTGAAAAAACAATAAATAGTTTTATTATTATTTTTAATATTTAAAATATTAAAATATTTATATATAGAAATTCACTGAAATTTATTTATGTGTATAAATTATTATTATTTAATAATTAAAATTTAATGAAATCTAAAAATAAATAAAATAACTAAAATTGATAATAAATTTGTGTTTATAAATTTATGTAATTTATAGATAAATATAATACCTAAATTTTGATATAATTTTTTATAAGTTATATATATATATATTTGTTTTTTTTTATTTCTATGTTTAAAAGTCATGTTATTGTTATATTTATTTAGATTTTTGTTTTTGTTTGGTTGCATTTTTGTTATTATTTGATTATTATTTATTTAGATTTTATTGTTTATCAATTTTTTATTTTTTTATTTGGTTTTTTTAATTTCTCTTTATTTTATTAGATTTTTTATTTAATTTTATTTTTATGGTTTATTTTTTTTCCTTTTCTTTTAAACTTAGTTTGTTATTGTATTTTCTTTAAACTTCTACTTTAAAACTTCTAACCTGGTGAATCCAAAATCCCCTTCTATCAATAATACACCTTAAAATCTTCTAACAACAAAATGATAATTTTTATCTAGATTTAATTATAATTGTTATAAATAATTTTTTTTTAATGTTTAAATTTTAAACCTTATTTGAACTTAATTGTTATCGTATTTCTTAGTTATGCATTTTATAATTTATTTTAATATAATCAATATTTAAAATTTTAAAAATAATAGTAATAATAATATTATTTTCTAATAATTATTTTTTATTGTTGTTGTAAGAAAATATTATTTATTTGTAAATTAGCTTTATTACTATTTTTCCTTGTTTTTAAGTAGCAGTAATAAGCAGCTTTGCTGCGAATTCCACTTGTTATTATTATTATTTTAATATACTTTTTGTTTACTAATAATAATTAAAAATGAAAAGTTTTAATTATTTAGTTATTATTTTAGTATTTTTATAATCACTAAATTTATTTTAAATATTAAAATTACATACTTTAGTATTTTTATGATTTCCAAATTTATTTCAAATATTAAAATTATATATTTTATTTAACATAAAAAGATTTAATTAAAAGTAAATGAATTAAATCTAATTTAATGGTTTAATTAAACATTTTGAATTTAATGAAAGAAAATTAATATACTAAATTAACGTCTTTCAATGTCACAACCTCAAGCCACTTTCTAAATTAATCTAGGAAAACAAGAATATATGAATTCCTTTTTGTACAAAAAAATGGGGAGCCTTATTGGGATCATTAGTTTCTACTCAATGGTCCCTTTTGGGTATTCTTTACCTGCTTGGAAGAAACAAGGAATCTAAGTTCCTCTAGCATTTGGTGTAACAACCTTGAAAAATGCTTGCTAAGGCATCAAAAAATGTGTCAAATACAGTATATTGCTAGTATTAGGATTGTTTCCTGAGATAGCATTGGATGTCTGCATGATCAGTACTCCTCTCTTGAGTAGCAATGATACTCATTGTGTTAAGTCACTATACCAAATTAAGGAACTTCTATTCGATCTTATTTTTAGTAAACCACATATTTGGGTGAAGAAGTTGCTCTAACAACTTGACTTTATATTTCTCGGCAAGTACTCTTCAACTTGTTGTCCATGATTTAAATTGTCGAAGCTTTCTCAATGAAACTAGGGTGCATCTCTTTAGTGATCTGCCACCTCTAATGCGTCGAATAGAGATTGAAGTATGGACAAAGAAACTCCACATTAAATATCATGTGTAAGCTAATGAAGGGTGGAAGATTCAATTCAAATGCATTCTAATCCATCACAATGGTGATTGTAATACCTCATGATGTATTGGATTAGATTGTGCACAAATTGTAAATGTGTGGTTATAATAGTGACATCCAAACCATGTGAGTTTAAATGAATGACCCCATATGTAAATGATATAAATATGCTAGTATGGAATCCTAGTACAAAGCTTAAGACCAAGTCTTGACTAGTGAATGTTTAGGCATGTATGATGTAAATATAATTTTATGGAATGTGTGGTAGGATTTTGTAACGTCCCCACTGACCTTCATGGCCACAGAAGACCCTGATACATTTTTTTTCTCCAAATCCAACTGATTACACCCACAGTCGAAGTAGCTCGGGTCCGCAATCCGCAACCCGTAATTGCGAATCCACAATCTGCAACGTCGGATCCACAATCTGCAATTGCGGATGCAGAAGCGCCGAATTCATAACTGGAAAGATTACCTTTCTGCAATCTGCAATCCGCAACGGCGGACCCACAACCCAAAATCCGCAATGGTGAACCCGCAATCCGCAATTCACAATTGCGGATGCAGAAGCGCTCAAGCTCAATTCCGTCAACGGTCACTTTCACAATCCGCAATCTGCAATTGTGGATGCGGGCATGCGGAACCATACCCCTGTAATGGCAACTTTCCATACAAACTTCTGAGGTGCATAACTTCTCCATCCTTGGTCCAAATGATACAAGGTCGGTACCGTTGGAAAGATCTTGGAGAGCTCTATCCAATGGTGAAATATCTGCCCCATCTGAGCCCTCATACCATGTTAAATTTCTCACTGAAGTTCTGTCCATAAATCCACTTAAAAGACTTAAACCTTATTCCTGGTAGGGTTCTGCTCCACATCTGCCAAGTCTTTTCTCCTTCATCTGGTTCACATGGGTGCCTATTAGCCTGATCATGGTCCTGACTGGACTAGACTGCACCTCTTAGCCTTGAACTTAGCTCTATTCATCAAGGGTAACATATGTAAGTACAACATAAGTATAAAAGACAATATACAAAAGTATGCTCAATAAATCATGTAGGTGGGTCCATGCACCCATTAACACAAAGGCTCTGAAACGTTAACCACCCTTCAGAGGGATTGTACTTAGACCATTTCCTCTAAACAAATCGAGGGATGACATGTAGGCATTTAGTCCTATTCCTCAAGCATGAATACCAACATAACAATAAGATGCAAGGTGCAAAAGCAAGCAATAACATGCCCAAAACATAATACATAATACATAATACGTGGGCATTCATCCCAATTAACCATCTGAACCAAATCATGCATCGGACATATATAACACACACACATCTAGCTTGCATCCAACATTCATAATGGCACAACAACAACTTCAAACACAATTTAGATACAAGTCAAACGTATACAATCCTACTCATACAAAGCCTCCTATTGCTCCACTTCCATATAATTCATTCAATCAATAACCGGTATGTAATAAGCAAGCCATAACACATGAGACATCCTTATTCAAAAAACACAAGGCACTTATCTTTTAATTGGAAACCAACAGGAAACCGGCTATGGACTGCAATGTTCCATCCCACCATAGATCTCTGCCTAGCCTCTATTATTTCAGCAATCAGACATCACCCCCGAGCTAGGGCTATGTATCCACTAAGGAGTATCACTCGAGCTCACTCACAGCATTGGTTCACAGTCAATCAAGGCATTCAACACACAATGGGTTTGTCAAGTAAATGGGGAGGCAGGGACTGAGTTTACTAACTCATTGAGCTCCACCATAGAGCTACAAGCATATCCCCTTGGATTCAGACAGCCCAGACACCCCCATCACCTCCACTCTCAGCATGAGTAAGGTCCCCTTCTCTGCTACATAGTCCCTCAGGCGCCCCTTCCCTCAACACTAATCTAGGCAGGTATGGCTGGTCCTGGATTCTAAACCATTGGATACTTGAGCTTTCATTGGTTCCACTCTGGAATCCAACTCTTTGATCCTTTTCCCACTTCAATCCACTCTTGGATATTTCTCAAAATATTCCCACGTGAATCCCCTCACATATTTCCACTATCCGCTTCTAAAGCAGGGTTTTCTGGTAATACTTGGCTCTGCGATTTCTGCCTCCTTATAATCGCGACCTTTGGTTCTCCTCTCTTTGTTCTGCGGTTCGTGAATATCTCGCTCCCCCTAAATGAATGAATTCCTCTTCCCTAACTACGGGATAACAAACAGGTTGTGTGGATTCCCTAGGCATGGAGTGGTTTACGGGGCACGCAAGCACAAGTCGTCCCCTGCCATACAGGTCCTCCGGTTTGTGCCATACTCCATCGAGTTCATGAGCCGATTTCTCAACCACTCTCTTACAGTTGCATTAATGACGTTCATTAGAGAGATTTTGAGGTCAAAAAAGGGCCTCCTAAGAGATGTACTACAAAAATATGAGATATATTAAAATATTATGAATTTGGGGTTTTATGGGGTAGGTATATATGACAAGTCACCTCCCACACTATTTTCTATGCACAATATAAATAACCATGGTTGAGTTACTTTTCAAAATTCACTAGAAATAAAATTAATAAAATAAGACTACATTGATGTGACTAAGATTCATTGTAAATTCCCAAAAATGTATTGTCCTTTAACATTTATTTGTCTTGAACTTGCAAATGAAATTAAATAATAAAAAACATTTTTAAGAGTTTTTTTTTAATTTTATGTTGACTTTTTATATTTAGTACTTTTCTCATGAATTTAATCATGTAATTTAATTGAGAATTTATTTACATGTAAAATGTCAATAATATTATTATAATCCACATTGCATTATTATTATTATTATTATTTATTAGTTTGACATTATGTTATTAAATAGAATGGAGTGAATATATAATTTAAAATTAAAAACATAAAAATGATAATATATTATTTTATAAAAAAATGTGAAAGAACTTTCTTTATGAATTAAGAGTATTTCACTTGAAAATGACAATAATATTATTTTATGTAAAAGTGTGAAAAGACATTCATTATGGGTACTTTACTTGAAAATGACAATAATATTATTTTATGAAAAGACTATCATTATGAGTACTTTACTTTATGACTTAAAAGTACTTACACCACTACCTTGGTTAACTATGTGTTTTCATCCACCATAGAAAATTTGACAAATAAGCATTCTTAACTCATGCAATGCCACCTCACCAAGGGGGATGATGTCATCTACTAGAATGGGATTGGTTGTATTTTATAGTACATTTTCTTTGTTTTGAGGCCCTTTTTTGACCTCAAAATTTCTCTAATGATGGGAGGTCAGATGGGTTCATGAATGGACAAGTGGCAACATGGGTTTCCATCCCACAACCCCCTCACCACTCCCTAGTGGATACGCAGGCCCTATTTCTCACGTTGTCTCCATAGCCAGTCCCTTAGCTGTTTTATTGAAATGTTAATATTTACATTGTTTACATTTCTTCATGGCTTAACAACTCATAAATAATCAAACTGTCAAATACTTGCCTATGCACTAAAACCTGAACATCCACTAGTGGGGCCTTGGTCTTGAGCTCCACACTAGGGTGACACACATTGTATACAATATTTACATTGAGGCCAATAACCATAATAGGGGTATTACAACTTTCCACTATGAACTCAAGCAATGCAAATAATAATTTTGGAATACTAACAGGTGCTATGATTCCACCAAAGGTGAAGAGGAAAGGGGGCCTATGGGAAAGTAAATCCTATATTGCAAAGTCTCAGCCTTAGATCTCCAAGATGGCTATGGAGATCATAAGAGGTGTTATGATTCCACTAGAGGTGAAGAGGAAAGTGGACCTATGGGAAAGTAAATCCTCTATTACCAAGTCTCAGCATTATATCTCATCTCATTTCCGCAATGTGCCTTAAATGAAGCCAGCAATTTTGACTGACTTAGAAAACCCACGGGGGGTTCACTAGAGAGGCAATATCATATCACGTCCATTCATATTGGGGGTTTGAATACTCTTAAAAACCTCAAAAATATATTGCCCCATATTAAGGGGTCAAGGGGGGTTTTTAATTTGACATAGTAATATAAATATTGGGGGTTATTTTATTTGGGTGGGCCGAGGAATAACCTCCGAATCATGGGATGGATTCATACCTCCAAATAATGGGCTCAATTCATACCTATCTAAAACTTAAGGACCCTCCATTTTTATTTGATATTGCTTATGATCCTAAGTTTTGTATAAATCTGATAATAACGTACCAATGATAATATCGATGGAAGTCTCTTCGGATTACTGGCCTTGATCCATACTCATTTAATAGCTTATTTAGGCTTGGTTTGAATTGATGTTATATTGTTTTTCATCTTTAAGTTAAGAGATGTAGCTAATTGGGAGTTCCAGAGTTGAACAATTGTATTGTATTTTCTGTAGGCATTTGAGTAAAAGATCTAACTCTTAATTTTTTAGATTGGGGTTTAGGTGGGTATTGATATTCAATCAAACCTTGCTCTATGAAAACCCAGAAAAGTTAGATCAATCTTTCTTCACCAATTATTTCTTTCAATGTTTTGTATTCTTCTTTAACATTTTCGCATTGTCAGTTAGGAATAGTTGTTAGATTGAGTTGTATTTGGCACATTCATAATTGTAATTTCAATTCTTATGTGCAAGTCATCTGTCTTAATATTGTATTGAAACTGACATGAACATAGGTGAAAATCTTAATCCTTATTTACATACCCTATGTGTTATCGTTACCATGAAATGGTATCATATAAGTTTCACCATCTATGTATCTTTATAACTATTCCATGCTTGAAACCTAACAATGGAGATTTTTCCCCCTCCAATAAAGATTAAAAAAAAAACTAGATATAACCCAAGAAAAGGTAACTAAATGTTGTTAATTCCCTTGATTGCAAGAATAAATGTAGAGGAAGTGGAGGAAATTCATTGCATCTTGTGAGTGACCCAAATCCAAGCTATGCACATGATCATATGGTGTTATTGGAAAGTAAGAGAAATTTTGCTATGTTCATTTGGGTTCAAACATCAATGATGTTTTTTTTTATAGGAATGTAGGGGAATCCATCCACGAAAAGGTTTCATTTTTGAATTTTTATGGAGTTTAATTTATTAATATTAGAGAAAACACGATCTCTCTATGACTATACTTATATTTACATGACATAAAATTGGTAGATTGGCAAATTATGGTGTGAAACATCTGCAATTCTCATCTTTTCTAAGCATTGTACTAACTATTGGACTATCATCCTTTTACATTCTTTGTAATGTTTATTTCTTGACAGGGTTTCCTTTTACGCACTTTCCTTCTCAGTACTTATTCTTTAGGTCTTCCACTTTCCAACACTATAAATTGATCAACCACCCTTACAATCTTGGTGGGAGTTAGGGCTCTTGTTTGTTACAACTTGATAATGTGTAACAACCCAAAAATCACTAAAATTTAAAACTTTTAAAAACAACATTAAATGCTTAAATGCTACTTGCGGAATTAACGAACTTTAACAAAACTTCTAATGTAGTACTACACCTAAAATAAAATGTAAACTTAAACATATGACGTCTGCAAATTTATAAAATAACATAGATAAAAGATAAATACTTTCTCATGTGTTAAGGGTCTGTTAACTAAATGCTGATGATTTCGTTGTTTGTTTTCTGAAGGAGTTCCTACCGGGTGCCCTTGGGTTTACTTAGCTTGACAGCTAAAGCATTGGGACTGTTTCTTTCTTTCGCAGAAATTCAGGTAAAATTTAATATATTTCCAGTCATTCAAGCACTCTGTGTGATTCAGCTAGTCGTCTTTATAAATAGAAATGATTACGCACTGCCATGCATGAAGATGATGCCGGTAAGAACTTAAAGTTTTGTTTTTAACACTCAGCTATTTATATTCTGCTATATGAAATGGGGATGAAGATACTTAGTACTAACCCTTATTTGTAAATGAATTGAAAAGGTAAAAATACTGCTAACTCTACCAAACAGTGAATTGAAATAAGTAAGAAAATATGAGATCCTCCCAACCTGCACAAGTTAGTGACTATTGAGACAAATAAATTCTCAAACATTTAGGACAACTCATCCTGTTAAGAAATGAAATACCATTAAGATGATATTACCGTCCTTATAATATTGTAACACTTTGATTCACATCTGATAACTATCACAACATGTAACTATATCATAAAGCTTAATTTCCTCTTAGTACTATAATAGGTCAATGATGCAACGTGATGGCCTTCTATAACTACATGACAATTATCACATGTACCTAAATACTACTAACTTTGCATTTATGGAAACTATTACTTACACCTATATAGACTAGACATCAAAACGTTGCCAAAAGGACATAAAGGAAAATTCTTATAATAACTTACAAAAGTGTGCAATTACTATACCCTACTTAAAGGATATATTATTACCTGAGTATGAAAATGCAATTTTAACGTTATGATAAACATTCATTTTGCACTATATTATTTACTAAAATGTAAATACATATTATTTATAAATATGTAACCTATCTACTATATAAAAGTATTATCCAACCTTTTGAATTTCCATATAAACAAAATCATGTATTATATTGAGCTTGTAAAATATAAATCTTATATAAACAAAAGTCATTTAATATAGTAAAAATATATTTCATATGTTACTATAAACACGAAAATCATATAATATATTAAACATATATTATGACAAGAAATCTTGTATAATGTCACGTCAAATAAACGCCTAGCTACTTAAGCGCTAAGGTTTGGGACTTTGGTGAATATGAAATAGTTCACAATCCATCCGGGATCATAATAATATACTAAACATTGGGTTAAAACATTATGATATGCAAATACATATAACATTTAACGTTGCCTTGATGATGACTTGGAAATTATGAAATAATTAACACCCCTTCGTGAACATAGCTATTATGAGACCGTGGAATATAACACATTCTATTTAAATGCTAATTTATGTTACTATGTCAGAACATTACAATAAAACACAAATAAAGCTTAATGTGAATACACTATGTAATGTTGCGATAGCCCTGGGGATACAATATGGAAATGTAATGTGTGAATGTAACGTTTAAGGGTTGGCTGGAGTTAATAAATGTGATGCTGACATCGTTTTAATACTCCTGCAGGCGTCGTCCGACTAAGTGATATGAGATCTATCAACATTAATATCTGACTGCACCACCTCGTGGCTTGATGTGTTGTCTTGTCCGTAATTAACTCCACGCGATGGCCATTGGAGGGATTGGTATGCTCCTGCCGAGCTGTAGCTTGTTCTTAGTCAACGTGGCTTCCAACTGTAATAGTGGTTGGAAATGCAATTAATATGGTGATTGAACGTAACCCCAGCTTTGATAATTGCGTTAATGTGTTGGCACCATCCCCTTCATCGATCTGGTTGATGATAGCTAACCCTAAGGGTTTGACTACACTTCCGCTTGTATTTCCCCTTTTGCTCAAATGGAACCTGTTTCTCCAGGGAGAGGGGCCGACAGGTCGCTGAATTGAAGGTTCGAGCCTGTAACTGTTTTCTGGTATCTCTGTGCTTCGGCACTTTCGTTTTAATGGCATGAAATTGGTGGTCGGTGTAGCCAGGTCCGTCGTTGGAAGGTGATACTGCTCTGTGTTGATAGTTGTTTGATTTAAGCGTGGAGGATAAAATGCGCAGGTTGAAAGAAGATACGAGTAAAATGCAGAAGGCGTGGTTCTACAATGAATATGGATCCATAGACGTCTTGCAATTCGGGGAATTTCCTGTTCCAAAGCCCGGGCCGGGCCAGATTTTACTTAAAATCCGAGCGGCCGCTCTCAATCCCGTCGACTTTAAGAAACGAGGGGGCTTATTCAGAAACGCTGATTGCGACTTTTCGATATTCACAATACAATGCTTTTTTTTTTCAAAAGCTTCCTTGAATTCGATGTGCTTGGCTCATTGGTTAAGGAACAAATTTAGGGGCAATTCAGTGTTGAATATATTTGACCTCAAACGGGTTTACGCGGAAATTCGTTTTGTTATTTATATTTAAGAAGTGCAGGATGTTTAGTTTTGGGTCTTTCCAGAGTTTTATTTCAGTCATAATCGATAATTTGGCTAGCTTTAAAATTATTTATTACTGAAATGGTTAGAAATCCATATAAGGGTTTTGATTATGAGATTATTTTATAAATTGCTCACGCACATGACCAAGGAATCGTGCGGTGTACCATTAATGTATAACTATTAAGCCTAGCCAATGAGAGATTGAAACATGTTGGGATATGCAAGGGTTTGAACCTTGGTTGGTGAACGGTGGGCCATGATTGTATGGTCGGTTGTGTTATGCAGGATGTGCCTGGCTGTGATGCAGCAGGAGTGGTAGTGGAAGTTGGGGATGGCGTTTCCAAATTCAAGAATGGCGACGAGGTGTACACCGACATCTAGAGCTTTACAGCAGGCAGGCCAAAGCAATTGGGGACTCTTGCCCAGTACACCGTAGTGGAGGAAGACCGGGTGGCGCTGAAGCCCAAGAATTTATCCTTCGAGGAGGCGGCGAGTCTGCCGCTTGCGCTACTGTCTGCCCAGCAGGCGTTCGATATAGCGAAATTTAAGAAGGGGCAGAGTGTGTTCATAGTGGGAGGAGCAGGCGGAGTTGGTTGCCTGGCCGTTCAACTGGCGAAACATGTCTATGGAGCTTCCAGAATTGTTTCCACTGCTAGCACTGGGAAACTCGACTTCGTGAAAAGCTTCGGGGCAGATCTGGTAATCGATTATACCCAGTAGAGCTACGATCAGATTTTCAAGAAATTCGATTTCGTATTCGACACCATAGGTCGGTCACTCACTTTTTTCTCGACGCCTATTGATTTGTCTTGTAAATGCAATGTAATCTAATCGGAGTTTTTATTTCATTTGCAGGCGAATCGAGCAAGTCTCATGTGGTGGCCAAAGAAGAAGCCAAAATTGTGGACATAGCTTCGTTTCACCCTCATCCAAAAGCTGAATTTTTCTGGGTAAATCCCAGTGGCCATAACCTGGAGAAGCTGCAGCCGTACATAGAGAGTGAAAAAGTGAAGGTAGTGATCGATCCGAAGAGCCTATATTCATAAAGTTTTAGGGTTTTTGTTACGATAATAAATAATAATAAAAAATAGCAGAAGTAGATAAATAAAATGTATTTGTTTTTGCAATCATTTTTCAGTGAAAACAGTAAACTTTCTATGAGCTTGAATGTGAAATATATAGAAGGCAAGAACTTCTGATTTTCAGTTTGAAATATAGAATTTAGAACTGTACTGCATTATTATGAAATTTGTTTGATAATATATGAAACAGAGGTGATTTCTTATCTAAATATACTAATCCATCTGACTATTTACAATAGGAAAACTTTTAAGAAAAATAAACAGAAATTATTTTCTTCTCATCAATCCTGGCAAATTGCCTATCATAACTATCTATCCTGATTTGTCTCTGTACTAGAGTACTATGCTGCTCCTTTTTGCATGGGGAAAAATGCGGAGATCATTTATTTCATTCATAATTTCTATTCATACTTTTAACTTAAATCAGAATACATTCTGTAAATTAAATAGTGATAGGTTGACAAGAGTGAGAAATGGGGTCTACTTTAGGCGAGATGAAAGGTCTTCAAAAAAGGGTGTTTCAATCGGATCTGGAATTGGATAAGATTGCAAGGTGTTGTTTGAGAGCAACTTAATACCTATAAATGAATGTGCCACAATAAGTTGTATTTCTCAGAGTACCAAAGAAGGTGTTTCTTGTGGAACTTGGTACATTGGAAGGTAGGGAAGTCCATCCATGAAAGGGTTTCAATATTTCATTTTTATGGAGTTTAATTTATTAATCTTATAGAAAACATGAGCTCTCTATGGCTATACTTGTATTTACATGATATACATTTGGTAGATTCGTAGGTTGCGGTGTGAAACATCTGCAATTCTCATCTTTTCTAAGCATTGCACTGGCTATTGGAATATCAGTCTTTTACATTTTTTGTTACATTTATCTCTTGATTGTGATTCTTTTTACGCATTTTTTCTTCCCCATTACTATTTCGTCGGGTCTTCCACTATCCAATGCTAAAAATTGATTAGTCGCCCCTTCAATCCCTGTGGGATAATTATTAGCATTATACTATTATTTTATTTAGCATCCTATTTGCTTATCCTAAGATGTTTTAGGGGTCGTATTTGTTACAACTTGGTAATATTATATAAAGGGGGTGTTAAAAATGGGTTGATAAAAATGGATACCTACAATATATGGTGAAACTAGGGGTTTTCTTAATTGGAAAGGTATATTGGGAGGGGGTTCAACAATACAATTTTAGGAGGCATTTTACAATATTTAGTAGAATTAGGGATATTCTTTAATATCCTGCGAACGATCGTGCTATGTAACAAGTTTAGTGAGTGAACCCCCCGTGAGAAAACCAAAGCTTTAAATGCATGTAAGAGGTCAATAGAGAAGTATTCTCATGTATTTATGGAAGCATGGGCTGAGAACAATCATCATGGGGAAGTATAAGAGTCCTACATTTCTCCTATTAGAAGCAATGTTAGCCATTATTTCCCTCAATTGACTCATTACCATTCATTCTATCATTCTCACATTCATGCTCTACATTGGCTCATGTTATTTTCTCCATTGCTAACCATTAACCAATTTGGAAATTGACCAACTATGAAGAGGAAATCATAGACCTTGGGTGAAAGATAGATGGTTATAGGTGAGGTTAGATGTTATCAAAGTTAGGAATCCATCACCCATTGTGCATGGATGCTCTTTGGATTCCTGAGAGCCAAGTATTGCTCTTGCAGGCGATTCCTAGAAAGCATAAAACAAATTGGGCTCTTTCCACCCACACTAAATAGAAATAGAGGAAAGAATATCCCCAAGCAGTACAAGAAAAATACCTTTTAGTGGAGGTTTTGTAGAACCTCCCCCAAAAATGTTTCCTTTATCGTTTTATAAAAGAGGTTGCTAGTGGAGATGGATGACCAGAGGCTTTTTATTGATGCTCTTCAATTGGAAGAACACATTGGTGCACACAAATATCACACACACAGAACATTAAAAAAAAAAAAAAACAAAACAAAACTTGTCTCTATAAGAAAAAATATGTCTATTTTTATTTTATGAAATCACTGGCTATCATGACATAACACACCGAGGCATTACAACTTAAAATGCATTGGCCCTTGTCAAATACTCATTAATAAATATAGGTTTATATATTTAAAAAAATTCTAGAATCAAACGGTGCACTAAATGCTACACACACCAGTGTATGATTATACATAATGCATTGAATTTGAATGTTCATACAATTAAACATTTACACAAGAGATAAGAGAGTACCCTAGTGTGTCTAAATTAATAGAGCACCAAAGGAGGCTAAACTATTTAATAATATAATATATGTTATTGCGCCGAGAGGGGCTCTACATCCCAGTATGGGGGAGATCTTGTGAGTCGAGTGTTTGTCGAGTAGCAAAATAATACAAAGTAAACAAAAAAAGAATAATACAAAGTAAAAAGTAAATACGAGACTTAAATTAGAGACTTTAGAGCTTAGGATTAGGTGGTAAATATTATGTCGGCCATAAACAAAAAAGAATAATACAAAGTAAAAAGTAAATATGAGACTTAAACTAGAGACTTTACTTTTTACTTTTAATACAAAGTAAAAAGTAAATATGAGACTTTAGACTGTTTGTCGAGTGTTTGTCCAGTAACAAAATAATACAAAGTAAACAAAAAATAATAATACAAAGTAAAAAGTAATAAATATTATGTCGGCCATAAACAAAAAAGAATAATACAAAGTAAAAAGTAAATATGAGACTTAAACTAGAGACTTCAGAGCTTGGGATTAGGTGGCCTAGGTATTGCACTCAAGGAGCTATTCAAGGAGAAGTTTGCACCTCGAAAGATTTGATCCCTCTCCACGCTTGATAGAGCCTAGGATTTGGATCTAGACTGGTTTTTAAAATAAAGTTACAAACGTACATGGGCATTTAGTGCCATGAACCACATTGATATGTATGGATATAAGGCATTCCGTTAATTCCAACTATTGGAAATAAATATAGTTTTTAATTCTCAAAAAATTCCCAAAACATCCTGATGTAGTGGTATGTCATAACAATATCGAGGAGGTGTTTATCAAATATTGCACTGTCCTGAGTCTTTTTAAATTGATTTGATCGTGCATTCTAATTATGAAACCACATGGATGCACCCTATTATCAGTAGGATATAATTAAATAAAAATAAAACATTAAATAAAAATAAAATTATCTAATGATATTTTCATTTACAAATTGACCACAAAAGCACTAGTGCATAACCTACTTGTATGGAAGTTCCATCATCGGTGCTATTGAGTTGTCACATTCCTCTCACCCTTAAAATGGTCCCATAACAACTTGTTAGTTTGTCTACATGCGGGAAACCATTCGCAAGATAGCGGGTGGAGTGTTTATTACCTTATTTAATTTTTTAGTGTAATAAAATTTCTAAATTATCCTTTCTTTTGAATATTTTTGCTGCTTAGTGCATTTGAGTCATTCACTTCAGACCGGTACACCGTGCTCCTGTGAATTTATAGGGCACACCAGGAAATGAGATCTTCATATGTCACTGATTGCGCCAGGCTTGCAAACATAAGTGCTGGTGTAAATACAACAAAAATGACCTGTTGAGAGGCACAAACACAAAAGTCTAATTATATAAGTAAAAACCCTCATAGGCCATTGTAGAGCCTAGTGATAAGTCCTATTTGTAGAGCCTAGTGATAAGTCCTATTTTCTGAGATTACTGAATAGCTTCAAAGGCCTCCTATTTTCTGAGATTACTGAATAGCTTCAAAGGCCATTGTAGAGGATTGCACGAAGAATGATAGTCGTCTCCAAATGCTAACCGAACGACAAGAGTCAAGAGGCTCACACATGTCAAACGAGGGAACAACGGGAGATCTGAAGTATAAGACAACTGGTATTCTTTGTCCCAACCTCAAACAAATGCAGGGTTTGTGAATCATGAAGCATCGTAGAAGACAAGTGACATATCCAATGATAACCACTAACTTTGCAACTTAGAATTTTGGGATTTACTATAGGATTATCTCCCCTTTTAATGCTGAAATTGCCTATAACAATACATAGCTTGAGAAACAAGTGCCCAAACACTTCAGTCTTAAGTATAACCCTGAATCTGTCTTTACTGGACGAAGCATTAAGGACAGCTGGACTTATTTCACCAGCCACGGATTCATAGCCTTGGATTGTAACTCAACTTAGACAAAACTACTACCTTGACATCATGTTGAAAGCTTTCTGACTCTCCTACATACCATGAAGCTTTCTGCTTTTAATCCAATCCTGGTCTCTAGATGATCAAGTTGGTACCCCAAAAGCAAGTAGACAGAGACTGTAACTTACTCTTAAAATAACCAATTGCTTGAAAAACATAAGAAAATACCCATCTTCAGCATGAAATGGGTAACAATGTCTGAAATTTTAGTCCAATAATTGTAAAATTTACAGGATTGTAGCGCTAAATTCTACTCTGATACAGTCTTCTCCTTCAGAGCAGAAAATAATGAAGAAACGAGAAATCAAAGGCGAAAATAATCCATTACAGAACAAACCAAGACAAAATCTCCTGCATCGAGGTGGTGGTGATCTAAATTTAGACGAGCAAAGTTGATTCATCAAGAATCATTTGTCCACTAAATAAAATGATCTGACACAGCCTTAAGTAGGTAAAGCATGCAAAGGGAATCGATATGCAGCTGTGATCTCGACGACATTGGAGGGTAGATTCTAAATACTGAAATTTATGAGACAATAGCAAAGATGATAATCATCACCATGTCCTGTGACATATATAGCAATCACAGCTGCTCAGTAATCACGCTATTTGGAATCTGTAATAGTTATTATTGTGTGCTGCTCATAGTAAAAGTTATTTTATATCTATTAAGCACAATTATTCAGTAATGGATTTAATCACTCAGAGTTGATGACATTTAGTGCGAATTGAATGGGTTGAGGGCATTAATGAGGGCCAATGGCATTTAATGCGAATTCAATGATTCGAAGGCATTAATGAGGGCCGATGATTGGAGCCCACTCAAACCCAAAAAACATGTGATGGGTTTAGAATTGTACATTTCTAAATGTATTATATTGTTGGATTTTACGAAACAACAGTCAGATGTTTCAACAATATATTGATATGCAATTCTGAAAATAGCTACGATTCTCTCCAAAAATAAGCTCCCATCTTAGAATTGAAAAAGAGTCACCTCATAAGACAATATAATGGTCAATAACATAACATTACAAAAAATCAACTGCGTCAGGGATGACATGAGCAGATTCCAGATATTCCGTGATGGAATTCCTTATGGTGATTTACAGCGCTAAATTGGTGATGATTTTGCCTTTATTGGAGAGCGTTTTCTAGGCATGATTTTGATTTTGATTAAGTTTGGGAAGATTTTTTTTAATTCTTAAAAATTAGTATTAAAATTGCTTAATAGGATGTCCTGGGATATTCAAAGTTACTGAATTTATTTATACATTTAAAAGCTTAATCCAATAACACAAAATCTAATTTAAAAAAAAAAAAGACAAATTTTCCCCCCAAAAAAAAAATCAGAAAAGCCAAATCCTCCTAAGTTTCATTGAATATAGATTCTTGAATCTAAAGCCCTGGGGTATAGACTTTTAGATCAAAGTTGCTTTAAATGCAATGGTATTGGATGCATATTGTTGATTTTTTTTTCATAAGAAAAAAGACAACTTATATTATATAGAAGTTGTGTCCAAAATTATACGAGATAAAACGAACAGCCTGCTCCTTTTCAACAACAGAAGTCTAGAAAGAAGCCTAAATATACAAGCCTTACAAAATTTTCCTCCAACAGAATAATAAGATCCCTCAAGCCTTTAACAGTAGTAGTCTAATCTAGTGATATCAGAAATAAACGGTCAAACAAAGGATATGACATCCTAATTGTATAGAGTGCCTCCTCTGTATTCTTCTATAAGCATGGAACCATCCATTTCACCCAAAGCACGTTTGGAAAGAAAATCCACTTCCTGATTATGTTCCCTGTAGATGTGAAGGAAGGAAATGGAAGTGAAGGACGAGATGATAATACGAGTCATTTTAATCTAACCATTCAGTTCCACAAAGTTTATTCTTTCTTCACCTTTTACCCAGCTAATCACACAGAAGTCCCCAAAAAACGGAAAGGGAAAATAAACCCAAGGACTTGGCAAAAACAGTAGCCCCATAAAGAAATAAGTTATGCCCTGGTATTAGAACCTCTCCCGACTCCCAAATAAAGATGATTGTTGATTTATTATTTAAATTCAATTCAAATATATTGATTGTATGTGATTTACTAATTTAATTCATTATCAAATCTTTTTTGTTTTTTAAACTATCCTGATAGAGTAATTTAAGCCATTTGTAACTGAAAGAAAGGTAGTTATCATTTTTAAAACAATAACCATTTAAATATAAAGTAATTTAAAGATGAAATGATTTTGAATTTTTTAATTATTATTAATGAAATTTGACCTTTTGACCAATTCATAACATTTGATTTTTCAGGATCCCTTATTTCTATCATACTTTATATCTGCAATTCTAATACTACTAACTTGTTTTTGAAACGGAAAAAACAAAAAAATCCAAATCATCTTATCTTTAAATATTATACTTATGCCATTTATTTATTTATTGTACATTTTTCCAAGTCTATTACACCATGACACCTATCACTTTGTCACTTTGAAACTGGAACCAAAATTTCTTTTAAAAAAATTGCCCCGAACCACGTACACTCAATAATTCAACTGACATGGGTTTCCTGATCCAATGACTCAGACTGTAAAGGAGGAGACATCATTGTCGGGCCAGCGACCATACATAGAACTTGAAAAAGGCAAATTAATTACGAACATCTGAAATTTGTGGATGGGTAATTTTCTATTAATATTATTTTATTATTATAATAATATGCTGTACTTGCACTTGAATTTATTTTTATATTTAAACCAATGTTTTAGATAAAGATTATAAGGCCACCTTTGATGATAAAGTGAAAAGAGATTCAAATTCCAAAATGTTTAGCCTTTTTTATAAGTAATTTATACCAAGTTGTATAAGGGTTAACTAAAATTTTTCCAATTCTTGGAATCCGGTAAAGCAATTTTTGTCAAAATAGTAATTTGGAGGGCTTAGATCGCAATTTGGGCGATCTGGATAGTTTTAAAATTGACAATTAATCTAAAACAACAATCCCAATTGCTGAAATTACAAAATTGTCAAAATAACAATTTCCAGCAATAATTTTAACCGGTTTTTATCCCAAAATCGCGGGGAGTTTTGCTTATCTTTTATTCTAGGCTGTAATTTACAAGTAGTCTTTTCCAACCTTGAGAACTACGAAACTTAATTAACATGGTACCAAACAAATTATCAACCAATTATTTAGAGTTTTTTGTATTTTCTAGCTAAAACAAGGTCCTTATCTAACCATAGTGGATTGGGGCCAGAATCATTTCTTAAGATAATATCTTATTTAGTTTTTATTTTCTCATTAATGCCTTCTAGTAAGAGGATATTGCCTTAATTTCTTAAGTTGGAAATACCTTGTTCCAAGCCATTGTAAGGACAATTAATTTGATCTAGATCATGGTTCTTATAAAAGGTAGAATTAATAGGCACACAATAACATATTTCTATATGAATCTTCTTAGCATTGATATTTGAAATCTCCATGTCTCTTATTCCATACCGACCACAAGACAAATCCTTCTATGTTAGAGATCTTATATTCTTCATGATCCCAAGTTTCAACAAATAATAGAATACCAATTTCACTTAGGATCCAACTTAACATGGGACCCTTGCTCCATGGAAAGCCATTATAGTTCAATCCAAAGTACCCCAAATTTTTATTTATTGTTATCCTTTTGGCCTTTATCCCTAATGATATCGTTTAGATTCTTGAGTATTGCCCATTTTCCTTCCTTTCTAGATTTGTTTACCTTTTGAATTCCTTTTATTAATTTAGCTTGATTATTCATTAACCTTCTTTTTCTTCATCGAAATAAAAAATCAGAATCACTAGGATTTGATTCACTGAAAGTATTGGCCATGACAACATCATCGACAACTTCTTCACTTGACACATCAACATATTCTTCTACACATCAATGTCTTCAAATTCTTCATCTAAGACATCTACCTTCTCCTAATTTATATCATCTTTAACTTCTTC
This sequence comes from Larix kaempferi, assembly GCA_027924585.1. Taxonomy (NCBI): domain Eukaryota; kingdom Viridiplantae; phylum Streptophyta; class Pinopsida; order Pinales; family Pinaceae; genus Larix; species Larix kaempferi. The sequence goes on from BSBM01000023.1 coordinate 20,747,919, forward strand.
AACTTCTTGGTATGACACATATACATGTTACTTTGCATAATCTTCCTAATCTTCTTCAATATCAACTTATTCCATTATAATATATTTTATATGCCTTCCTCTTGGATCTTACGTAACTACATATGAACAAACTACTTTATTTGGCACTTGTGAATATACTACCTGCTAACAATGACTTGGAAAGATATAATTATTGGTAACCAACTCAAATAACCTTGTATTAATCATGGTAAATCCATTAGCATGCTAAATTTTTATCAAGATCGCATTCATTCATTCATAACCTATGCCAACAGACGAACTACTTCAAAGGATTTAAAGTCTAATTCAATTATACCTCCTAGGTATCCATAGTATATGTTTTGATATACCTATGGAGCTTGTACGTGCTAGAGGAAACATTAGTAACCTAGAAAACTATAGTTATCCCACAATAATATATATTTCTTCTTATAATCCAACTATTTGATGGGAATTTTTTTTCTATTGCACAACATAGTCTTGTGGTGTTTGGCATATGCCAATATGCTCGATTTGTTAAAAATGAAATATCTTCAATTAATAAACATATTTAGACCAATTGATTAAAGTTTCAAGGAATGAGGAAAACTAGCACATCTAATATATTAAATAAAATAAAATAAAAAGTAGGTAATGCTTACATGTTTATCTTTTGAACTGTATGGTAAATCAATTTCAATCTACATAATATTGGTATCTTGAGAATGACGAGATCTTCTAATAAAATCTACCACCCCATTCCATGATAATTTACCAGAAACTTCTTCACATCATTCTATCCACACCTTCATCCAACTGAGATGATTTCCAATGTATAAATGTAGTGCATCCCACTCCTGACCACTTGTATGATGAAAAACCAATTGATTAATTAGGTTCTACTAAAGCTTAGTAAATGATGGGTGAATAAATTTAAATTTATAATATTAAATGAGTATGAAGTTGATAAAGTTAAGTACCACTAGAATAGTTGGTATTCGAGAGGTTCCATCTGTTAAGTAGCCCAGGATTCAAAAATCAATGGTGGTGGGAGGAGACACCAAAAACATATCCAACCTTGCTAAGGGTGGTTTTGGCCCAGGTTGGATTTTATCCTCGGGTGATTTTAATGGCTTCAAGATGCCCCTGGGTCACGGTTTCTTAGACAAAAGGCCAATCCTGCAAGTTAGGGACATTCGAGCAAACATATAAAAAAAAGTATGAAGTTGATAAAAAATAATACACATTCTATATGCATTGTTATACTTGATATGTTGTACATGTTATTCTCTCAGTAAAGATCCTAGAGTATATTGAATTAATGCTAAAAAATTAAGATGGTATCAGAGCTAACCTGAGAAGAAGACATTGTGCAGTGGCAGAAACTAGGGTTTCTTGTTTATTGGGTTTCTCTCCACAGATTTTGGAAAAGCAGCAAGGTATATTGACTCTACTCATCAAGGAGAATCTTTTTGTCCAATCAGAATTCAATTCTGGGCACTTTCATTTTTTGGCCCTAAAATTTAGGGTTTCCACAAAAATAGGAATTTCTGAAATCTGAGGACATAGCTGGAAGCTCCTTGGAAAAATCGAAGTTTAGAGCTTTGGATCGAGATTTTTTGGTTGGGTGAAGCTCTGGGAAATTCAAAACCTAATTCAGGGTCCTCCCCAGTGAATCCGGGAAGACTAAAAGGCAATTCCGAAGGGAGAAACTTTGCAGATTTCAAATTCTGAATATACCAGGATGATAAGCTCATCAAGGCGCATCTTTCTATCCTTTCATAAAGTTGAAATTCACATTTTGAATTTTTAGGGTTTCTTTGACAAACCCTAATCCGACACCAGATCCAGATTTCTGCAAATCAAGTGGTAAGACCTAAATATTTTCTATTTCCATTTGAAGTACTCTTTAAGATGTCTCACCACACCAAGCTTGAGGATAAGCTTGAAGGGGCTGATAACTTCCGAGCATGGAAGTATAGGATTGGGTTAATCCTGGAAGAAAATAAATTGGATACTTACATAAGTTCTGAGGTCCCTATCCCAGAAGAAGAAGAGGCTAAGGCCTTGCATAAGAAGAACTTGGTCAAGGAAAAGAGGATCATTGCTGATTCTATCAAAGACCATCTCATACCACATGTGTCATCTCTAAAGACACCCAAGGAGATGTTTGATTCCCTGACCAAGCTATTTGAAGGGAAGAACATAAATTGGAAGATGACTTTGCGGAATCAGTTGAAAGGGGTAAAGCTTCAGAATGGAGAGACCATTCAATCTTATTTCTCTAAGGTCTCTCAGATCAAGGAACAACTTGAAGCTGTTGATGAAGTAGTGGACAATGGTGAAGTTGTCATGACCACATTGAATGGCCTACCTAGGTCATGGGATTCCTTTATTCAAGGAATTTGTGCAAGAAGAAAGTTGATCTCCTTCAGTAGACTGTGGGAGGAATGTTCACAAGAAGAGGCTAGGCTTGTAGCCCGTGAAGAAAAGATAGGAAGTGAAGATCAAGCTCTCGCAGCTCACACCAAAAGAAGCAAGCCCAAGAAGGAGCACTCTCATTACAAGAGATCCTCTCACAACCATCAAAAGAATAAGAAGGATCTAAGATGCTTTACATGTAATGAGAAGGGACACCTTGCTGCAGATTGTCCCAAGAACAAAAGGGACAACAACAACAACTTCAACAACAAGAAGAAGAATAACAAAAGAAGATATCATGCTCATGCTATTGAGGATGATGAACCTCCCAAGAGAAAGCTAGATCAGAAAGTGATGACTCATCAAGCGAAGATGAATATGTTCTAATCTCTGCTCTCACAGGTACTATCTCTCATGGTTGTAATGATTGGTTTATTGACAGTGGGGCTTCCAAACACATGACTGGGTTTAAAGAATCTTTTGTAAACCTATCTGAACATGAGTCACCCCATAAGGTGAAACTTGGGGATGAATACCAATATCCTATCAAAGGAAGTGGTGAAGCTTCTTACAACCTAGACTCTGGAAAGTCTTTGAAGATGAAAGAGCTTCTATGTGTACCTGGGATCAGGAAGAATCTACTCTCCATATCTGCATTGGATGCAAAAGGCATGAGGGTTGCATTTGTCGATGGCCAAGTACTCATGTGGCAAAAGGGAAAGACCATAGATGATGCAGTAGTGATTGGAGAGAAAGAGGGAGGATTGTACAAATTGAAGGGACAACCTGAACATGCCATGGTACATGAATCCATGAATCCAAGTGAACTTTGGCATAGAAGGCTTGCACATGTGCACTATAGAGCACTACCAATTGCAAGCAAAGATGTAGAGGGTCTTCCTGAAATCAAGACAAAGCATGAAGGTGTTTGCAAAGGATGTGCAAAAGGAAAGAACATTAAGAAGGAATTTTCAAGGAGTGAAAGCAAAGCTAAAGGAATCTTGGAAATTATCCACTCCGATGTATGCTGTCCGATGTCATCCAGTTCTCTGAGTGGGTATGTATACTATGTCTCTTTCATTGATGATTTCTCTAGGAAGACTTGGGTTTACTTCTTGAAGAACAAAGATGAAGTGTTTGATAAGTTCAAGGAATTCAAAGCCTTGATGGAAAATCAAATTGATAAGAAGATCAAGACATTCAGATCCGACAATGGCAGAGACTTCACTTCAGGTGATTTCAAGAAGTTATGCAGTGATTCAGGGATTGAGAGGGAGTTAACTGCTCCCTACAATCCACAACATAATGGAGTTGCAGAAAGGAAAAATAGAACAATCATGGAAGCAGCACGGGCAATGCTGCATGGCCAGGATCTGCCTATGCATATATGGGCAGAAGCAGCTAGGACAACTGTATATGTGCAGAACATAACACCTCACAAGATATTGGACAACAAGACACCAGAAGAGGTATTCTCTAGTAGAAACCTGAAGTCAGCCATCTCAGAATATTTGGTTGTCCAGCATACACTCATGTTCCAAAGGAAAAGAGAACAAAGCTAGATCCTTTAGGAAAGAAGGGCATCTTTGTGGGGTACAATGAAAGCTCGAAGGCCTACAGAATATACTTTCCAGGGTTCAAGAAGATTGATGTTAGCAGGGATGTAACATTTGATGAAAAGTCAGCTTTCATCAAGTCAAGGAAGGCACCTGTTGAAGATCATGAAGAACCAAAGGAAACTAGATTTCAAGACACCATCATGAAAGAAGCAATTCCAGAAGCAGATCGTGAAGTTGAAGATCCACAAATACCTGTAGATCCACATCGTGAGGAGAACTCTCACAAGAGGAAACCTGCATGGGCTAGAGAGCTCATTCAAGATGCAGAAAGGTATGGCATTCCAGAAGAAGAACACAGAGCAAGGAAGAGAACTAGATCTCATACCAGCTATGTTGCATTGCTTTGTGACATTATGAACAAAGAACCTTTCAGTGATGAAGAAGCAGCGGAAAAGAAAGAATGGAAGGATGCCATGGTCGAGGAATACCAGTCGATCACAAAGAATGATGTTTGGGATGTAGTCCCAAGGCCTGAAGGGAAGTCTGTGGTGACTTCCAAATGGATCTACAAGATCAAGCATGCTGTAGATGGCAGCATAGAGAAATACAAAGCAAGAAATTTTTTAAAACTATAATTCTAAAGCAGGGACTAGCTGCTTTGCAACTATTTTGCTTGTTTACTGTATAATTGAATACCCTGCGTTGTTATGATTAGTTATGTCACATTGATATTTATCAAGATTTATGTCAAGTTGTGATATTTCTCGAGTGTTATAGATAATGTTTTCAATAAATTTTTTTAAACCCTAACCAACAAGTAAGGTTGACGATAGATATTTGTGGGAAAATTATATTCCTCAGCTACTTGTTTCTAAGGTAAAATTATGTTGGCTACTAACATGAAGATTTATAATAAATTAAAATTTTTAAAAAATATGCTAATTAGTTCCTTTTTTAATTTAGATATTAATGAAGATTAGAGTTTTGTACTCTATATGAGTGAGATGGATGGATGGCATCATGAAATACTACTTAGGTTTTTTTTTTCTTTCTCTCATATCCTTATGTGGAATTATGGTGATTCTTTAGATGAAGCCTTAAAAATCTTTATTCAAATGTCATATAAGTTTTAAAGAGGTTTTCTTCTTCAAATAACATTGTATCATTCCTTCGTGATTTGGAGTTGATTTGGAGTTATTGTTGATATTCCATGTACACTAAATTTTTTATTTATTTAACTCCTTCAACATTGCTATAATTGAGAGTGCCCTTCATTAATCAATTAATTTAGAATAAATGTTTATATTTTTTGATATCATCATTTTTGTAAGGGCGTATTTTAGTAAAAACATATTTGGAAACATGAGTAGGTGTTCTTATGTGTAGGCTTTGTCTCATAAATACAAATCATAGTTTGGTTGGAAATATAAGCATAATTATTTTTGTTTGAACTTTATATTTTAAATATATATAATAAATTTCTAATTGATTGGAAAATTATCTTTGAATTTAGTATTAATACTTATATATATATATGAATTTAGTATTAATATATATATATATATATTCAAGCTTATGGTCTTGACTAGGATTGACACTGAGGCTGCCAAGGGATAAAACCACACTTGGATTTGAAGTTTATGTGCCCAGGATTCACCTTTTGCAGTTGTTATGACCTCAATCGTGGCCATAATGTTGATCCATCATTATTTACCTTTAAATACTGCCCATAAAGACAATATAATTCAATTTACTATAGACAAACCATGATGGAGAGGAAAGAACATAGTTATTGCAATATGACCTTTTTACAATCTCAAATAATAAGAAACAAAACAATTTAAAAACAAGAGCTACCAAGATGATGCCACTTGTGCTAAGTTCGAAGTATCTTGTTAATTGTAACTAGCCAATGTTTTAATGCTAAGTTGAAATATCTTGTTAATTGTAGCTAGTCAATGCTTTAAGATGAGTAGAGATAGGTTATTGATTTGACAAACATAGAAATGGGGTATCATTGAGAAAAAGTTGACAATAACTTCATTTCAAAAATTTATTATTCAAATACTTCAAGGGATTTTGCAAAGAGCTTGGATCTATTTGGGCATCAACATGATGATTATATTTAGATAATAAAAAATTATCTAAAATAATATATAGTTATTTAATTTTGAAATATTTTTTTATAATTATTTAAATCTTATTATATATTAGAAATTATAATTTTCAAAACTATGATAAATTTTTAATTATTCAAATTAATTTAAAATTAAAAAAAATTAAAAACATTATTATAATGTAAACAAATTATTAGTAAAACTCTACTCATACTTAAAATTTACATTAAACTCTTGTGAATTTGCAATATAAAAATAAAAAAGCAACTTATTCCAAATTGAATAGAAAACACATATAATAGTACAACAATGCATTATTGATATATCAAAATAGTATATAGTAAATTTAATTAAAAAAAGATATAGTGATCAAGGAAATCTTGCAACAAGTTTAGGAAATTTCCAGTTTTCGTTAAATAAGATTGTGATTAACACAACTGTAGGCTGCAACATAGCAATCAGATCTCTCAAGGATGGATTATTGATGTTAAAAAGCTACATATATGCCTATTTTGAAGGCAATAACACCTGCTGCCTTCTTTCCAACATTTGAGACAAAACTAGCATAATTTTTCCTCCTCCATATAGAAACTTCACACCAATATATATGTTTGCAAAATCTTCAAAGCCCTCCCCTCAATATTTGCTGCTGTTGGAAGATAATTTCAACAAGCAACTTGTATGTATTAAAAGATGTAGGTGCATGAGTAATTGCGGTAGGTGTGGAAATCGTGAAACAACTCAAAACCTCTAGAAACCCAGTGAAACTGCTATAAATTTGTATGTTGTATTGTATTCAGAATTGCATCCGGTTCTGAGTTGAAGGCTTGTTAATATAATACTGCTTTTTCTGTTATTCCTGCTCCTCCTCCATTTTCATCATGGTATCAAAGCTTTGGGTCTAGGCATAACTCCCTCGCAGGAGGCCCATGATCATGAGAGAAAAGTAAGAGTATCCTACGAGGCTTAGGCGTAGGAGCAGGAGTTTAAGAATAGAGTAAGGTGTTATTATATTCAAGTTTGCAGAGTATAGAGGTGTGTTGTGTCTGTAGCTGGAAGATAAAGTCTGTTAGTCTGCTGTGCATAAGAGTCTTAAATTGATTTTAAAACAAATAAAAATTTATATTTTAAATTTTATAAATTATATCATTTTTATTTTGATTGGTTATTCCTATTTTTGATTGGCTAGTAAGCTTGATTTGACTAATAAGCCCTGTTGAGATGTGACTTTTTTAAAATTAAAAATAAAATTAAGAAATTAAAATTTATAAAAAATCTAGATGGAACACTAGTTTTTGGTATATGTAATGATTGTCTCAGAACACAATCTGAGCCATATATTTATTCCACATGTGTTGTTCTTCATAGATTTTTGGGATCAATCACAGGTCCATATGTAATAAAATTACTCTTTTTTCTACGGAAAAAATAAATGTATTTATCCATTGTTATAAATTACATCACAACTTTTTATTCCATTATTTATGTTTATCATATCACACATTTCATTTATTATAAATTATAAAATACATATTATTAGTGTAAAATTAAAAATATTAAATTTTTATAAATAAAATAAAGTATTTATATTTATTACAAATATAAAAATATAAAATTATAACTTGTAATAATAAACTAATTTGAAGGTTATGGCCAAGCCACACATTAAATTGGTGTATGAGGCCCTCTTGTTTGTGGGACAATTGACCCCCTTCGTGTAACGATTTAACTGCTAAAGTTTACAGAGGTGTACATACCCTACCCCCTCCAAATTTGAACCTATGAACTCCCAAGAGGATACACACATTCTTAACCATTAGGTCCACTCAAGTTGTTACATGCATTTATTAAAAACACATACATGTAATAATGTTTGAAAACTCTAATACAAATTATTTCTTAAAATATTTTATATTAATATAATGAAATGTAAAAATCTGCATTCTCGTGTAATAACTAATATTATTAGTTTTCAATTGGGTTTAGTCTCATGGTTGTGGGATGTATTGTTATCCTCCCCACCTAGGTTGTATTATTGTAAGTGACGTGTTGAGCTCATAATGAGTATATTGATGTAATGGTCTTCTACCTTCAAGAATCTAGGGTTTACCCTGGGTATAATCCTTGACATGAGGGGAAATGCGTGCAGTTTGGTAGACAATTTCCACTTCCATTAACTTGTCAAATATCTTGGTGGTCTACTCCAATATAATTTGGATGACCTTCTAGATGCTAATAAATTTCTTCCAATGATCTAAATTTCTTGGTGAGTTATTCCAATAAAATTTGGATGACCTTCTAAATGTTAATAACTTTGAAAAAATATTTTCCAAACATCCAAATTTATAACGGCAATCCACCCCTTAAGTGTGTAACTTGTTAGGATATTTAGACACTTAAGAGATAGTCAATATCAACTTGGTCTACTATATCTTTAGGTAAAATGTGTTGCTTTAATAAGCATTAGTATGTATTTGTACTTAATAAGAATTAGTATGCATTTGTACTTATGTAATCCAACAGTCACGATATGTTCTAGACATAGAGTGATCCAACAATTCATTTTCACCTCAATATTAACGGCTATTGATCCATGAATGAACACCCATTTAGCCCGTGATCTCTATTTAAAGAGCATAGAGGATCATTTGTGTGATAATCGATTGTGAGAAACTCATGTGTAAATAAAATTTACTTTTGCATTAATTTTTTCCTCAAGTAGCTATTTGGTTAGGGGTCCTGGATTATTTCTCTCTCTGTGGGTTTTAATTACGTAAAAAATCGGTGTCTTTATTTGTGATATGTTTGTGTGAGTGGTTGCTTAAGGTGTTCAACCTTGTAGAAATACCATGTTTTAGTTGAACATGGTATTAGAGCACTTATGAAGGCCCGCTTCCATTGTTGATCGAAATCTTGAATTGGTGTAGATGTGTGCATCAAAGGATTTTTGGATTCTGTTATTTATGTGTATTTACAAGTTGAGAGAAATGTTTCATTGCGCCTGGTGTGCTTCTTTCAATTGGAAACGTTTTTAGTTTCACTTATAAGGGTTTATGTTTGCCCAAGATACAATCATTTTACCATATCTATAGGTATATTGTTTACAATTACTATTGTTTTTATATCTTTCTCATATTCTTTCATATTTTAGCTGAATTCTCTATTTTTTATTCCCATATTTTTTCTTTAGTTTGTGTATGATTTTTTCCATGCGCTATGTGCAAACTTGACAAATTAAAAACAGGGTGGAAAGGATTTTCTTGACCGCACATGCTCTTTTGCCATATGCCTTGTGCGAACTCGGTAAACCATAAATAGTGAAAAAACCTACATTTTTCAGTTAAGCTTGTCATGTACCAAATCCATAAGTTATCATAAGAACTAAGAGTACACACCATGCTAAAGCTAACTAAGGACTAACCCATAATTTGAGAAATTTTGATTATGGGATTTTGTTTTTTGTTTTTTTATGGTTATGTAAAGTGTCTTGAGAACCAAAAAAACAATTTTGTTTGGTAGGCATGCTCTCCAACAACAATAGCAACAACACCCACATTCTCCTCCATAACTTATTATATTTTTAGTTTAACTCACTTGGTTGAAAGTTACTTTAATAAGTAAGAGGTCTTGTGTTCAACTCTTTTTTTTTTACTTTTTGAAAAAAGTTCATCTAAAAGTTATAAAGTAACTTATTTATAAAAGTAAGCTCATAGCCAAAGTTAGTTTGGGAAGGGAATTATTCATTGCATTTTGCACCCATCACCATGTGGTTCAACCTCTACCAGCCACATGGCTCCCTAGTTCCATTTATGCCTTTCATAAAAAAGGCATAACTTTGACATTCAAAGTCCATTTTTAGAGTTGTTTTTTTAATTGCTCATATTTAGAGATCTTTGCATCTAAACAATCAATTTCCATTATTGAAGTCATATTAATGTGGCTAGTCCAAGTGATATTCTACTTACCAGTACCAACTACTTCTCATGGAGAGACCGTATGGAATATGTTCTACAAAGTAGGTTCCTTTACTAGATTACCTTGGGAAAAGAAACCACCCCCACCAATATCGATAAGAAAGTAAAATGGGATAATAAAAAAGATGAATCTCGTGGATTAATTGGGTTGTCCATATCTAATGAGTTCAGATTCCACCTTCAAGGAATCAATGCACCAAGTGCAGCATAAAAAAAAATGAGATTCGAGGTCACTAGCTTGAAAATCATTTGATTTTTTGAAATCCAAGGGTTTTCTTTTGCATTCAAGACTATCTATCTTAGTTCAAAAGCCTTGGACTCTTAGTTGAAGAATGCAAGATATCTAATCCAGAAAAGAAATGTATTTATCATATTCTTGCTAAGCTTGATCGTCCTTGTGCTATTTGTGTATCTATTTTTTATTCCATCAAAGAAGTTATGGTGGCTAATTATAAAGAACCCACTCTTTAAGTTTTTTGTGATGTCTTGATTAGAGATCAAAATAAGCTCTTATAAATTGGAGTGATTAGCACTATTGATACATTAGAAAATCCTTACAACAGAAGGATAAATCCAAGCATCCTAGGAAGCAGCATACTCACAATAATAGGCAAAATAAGGGTCCCAAACCCTCTCAGGCAACTCATCCTTCCAATAGTGACAAGGGAACCAAATTTAAAAGTAGGAATACTAAGCACCATTGCAATTTTTGCAAGAAATATGGTTATATGGAATCTAAGTGCTTCAAGAATATGGAAACCTTGGAAGTAGTAATGAAGAAGGACATCATCAACTTTGATTCATCTTCTAACCCTACTTCTCATGGACATGCACTTTCTACCTAGTTTTTCCTTCAATGCAGCTTCTTCTTCTAATGAGTGGCTCATTGGTTCTAGAGCATATTATCATATGGCTAAGGATAAATACATTCTTTATGCTCTAAATGAATGTAACGCCAAACAAATATTTGTTGGTGATGATAGATATCTAAATGTTGTAGGACAATCCAACTATAAGATGGCAAGTTCAAAGATGTATTATGTGTTCCAAATCTTTCCTACAATTTGTTGTCAATCTATCGGATCACTCATTATGGTGAAGGTAAGTTGTAGAGTTTACACCTTGCCAAATTGTATTGAACGATTTCAAAGATTCTAAGCATGTCCTAGAAACCATAATTGTTGATGATACTACTAGGTTGTACATATTCAACAACTTTAGGTCGTCACCTTTTCCCTTAGTTTTTATTGCTCATAGTGATGGTTTGAGAAAAATTTGGCAAGAGCGATTTGGTCATTTGAACTATCATTCTTTGCAACAACTATGTAGTTAGAAAATGGGGATTGATATTCCTCTTGTTTCTTGCAAAGATGGTGTTTGTTCCGAGTGTTTTCTTGGAAAACATCCTCAAGACAATTTTGACAAACATGCCTCTTGGCATGCCTTGGGCCCCTTGTAGCTTATTTATAGTGATTTGTGTGGCATGATTCCTTTTGCTTCTTTATTTGGTTTCAAGTTCTTTTTAACTTTCATTGACGACTTCTCCGAACACACTTGGGTTTACTTCTTAAAACTTAAGAATGGAGTTTTTGACATATTTTTGGCCTACAAGGCCCTTGTAGAGAAACAATATGGACATCAAATACAATAGTTAAGAACAGATAATGTAGGTGAATATGTAAACAACAAATTTACAAATTATTGCACTCCATATGGAATTCAGATGGAACATATCATTCCATGTACACCACAAGAAAATGGTGTTTTCGAGAGAAAGAATCACACATTAAAGGAAATGTCTAATTCTATGATCCAATATGAGGGATTAAGTCCTCTTTTTTGGGGTAGAAGCCATCAATTGTGCCAATTAGATAGTCAATCGCACTCCCACAAAGGCTCTAAAAGATATAACACCGAAAGAAGCACGGAGTAACATTAAACCATATGTAAGCCACTTTCATGTGTTCGGTAAATATTACCATGAACCACCTAACATCTAACCCATTATCCTTTAAACCATATAATATATATATTAAAAAAATAATAGGCAAATAAATTATATAATATATATGAAGCTTATAAACTAACAAATTATATATTAGATATGAAATATATTTTTAATAAAAAAATACAACCTATCTTGTACATGCTAAATGATTAATTCCTTTAAAACCAAAAATATAAATTAACTTTTATTAATTATTTTTACAAAAATTTCCAATAACAAATAAACATATCATACATATTTTCTTCTTCAATAAACATATATTATATCTCAGTTATAAACCTAAGTTTAAAGCAGGGACTAGCTGCTTTGCAACTATTGCCCTTGTTAACTTAAGTAAATAGATGTCATTCTAAGTCTCATATCTTGATATGGTTTTGTTTAACAATAAAGACTCTTACTTGGGACAATCTACAAATAACCATCTTACTATGTTGGAAGTAGGTGAAGGGCATTTAGGGATAACAGATGTATGGAGAGGATCCACATTTGAAGAAGGGTTGAAAGACTAGTGTGAAAATTTGAATTGGAAAGGACTCAATCTTAGCCATTGATTTTAGTGAACCATTTTTATTTATGATAAATTTATTCATTTGATCCAATGTGTTGCATGTGGATTGGTATTTTAAATAGTTTTCCTCATATGAAGAAGGATAAGTTTGTTGAACGAATTGTGGCAAAGAATATTGATCATTCTAGTGTGTGGGATTACTTCGATGGAACATCTCAAGGGAACCAACAAAGGAGTGGTGTCAATGGAATGATGTTATTAAAACAGAGATGTTGGTTTTAAATTTGACTCTTACCTTGGTAGTTAAGAAATGTGTAACAAAAATACATATTTTTTGGGGACTCCTTGCTTGTGACCAAATGGATGAAGGGGGAAATGAAATGATGAACTATTTGTTAAAACTATTACTGGATGAGATCATAGGCATTATTGTAATCTTTAACCTCACATCAATTCAACTTGCCATCACAAAGTTGTATTGGTCAAGGAAGTCATAAGTTCAACCTAAGTCCCGTGAGGTCACATGTTTGACTTTCTTGATCCCGTCAAGGTTATGTGCTTTAAACTTAGGCATTGACAGTTTCCCATGTTTACCATCCATGGATCATTAGGAAGTACTCAAAGGGTTTTTCGTGAGGTTTTCCTTGGAAAAAAATAAATACACACACATCTAAACAAATGAGATGTCTCATATGTCAATTTAGTGTTTAACTATTCTTGATTTAGTAGTAGTAGTATAATAATCACAAACAACAAACCAACTTACACACACACACACACGCACACACACACACATGAAGGGGTTAGCTCAATAGGTCGTTACTAATGTTGTTAGGTATCTCACTAGTTCCATCTTAACAGGTGCCTTGCTCAAATCCCCTTGGGTCAGGTGCACTAGTCTATGCCAACGGGTTTACCATGTATGTGGGGAACGATCCATTATGTTTCCTCATGAGGTTTACCATGTATGTGGGGAACAATCCATTATGTTTCCTCATGAGGTTTACCATGTTTTTTTTTCCAAGGAAAACCTTGCAGTGAAACCCATAGGTATTTCCTTGCATTTCATGGATGGTACCCAAGGCAAATTGATCGGCGTTAATTATGGTCTATGAACCTATAAGGACATCGAGTTAGCCACACAATAGAGTCAAACAAATCAATGATTCAACCCCTAGACCTCCTACATTAAGCTCAAAGCATTCAACCAATTGAGCTAGCATACTAGACTAAAAAAATGTTTGGAACATCCTGTCCCACCCTCAAGCACTTAAATGGGAGTGAGATTGTTTTTTTTAACAAGAACGGTTATCTTCTCAGTAATCAAATCCTCACCCAATTTTTATTGTCGCTCTGTTACAGGTTCATAGTGATACCCCCCTAGCCATGGACCACAGAAAACCTGGATCAAACCTTAATATATTGGGTGAAGATGTCCTTATTTGTCATACACCGAGCCTATTTAACATCTTTCAAAACTAGTTCATGCCATAAAGAGCCACAAAGGCAAGGGCTTCCAATGAAATTCCCAACTACCAAAGCATTATGAAAACAACATCTCATAGCTACCATCACGGGGACTCATCAATCATAAATCACAAGGTGTCATCATATATGAAACAAAGCTAAAATATACTCCATTATTGCTAGTAAAACATATATGCTCTAAAAGGCTGAAAGGGAGCCAGGAATGCACAAAACCGTCAGCATATGCCCTTTTCTAGGATGCAAAATTGAGTGAAGATACTGATGTTCATGCCATGATGCTATAGGATCCATTTAGGTTTTGTCTTTCATTGGATTCATTGTCATTTGATCTCACCACAAGTATGAACAAGACTTCAAATTCTTCCCCGATTATGATGTTGTTGATTATCCTTTTAAAATACTCGAAACAAATCTTATAAAAATTCCCTCTCCATCTTAACAGTAACCTCAAACAGATCTTCAACTTCATCAAAATTCCCTGTACGATTGGCATCTCACAAGCAACATAGAGAGCATTAATACTGCAAGTTTCTCGTCCTTCATTAAGCTCTTTATCAAGTACACTAGAAATTCCCATACTCAAACACTAATGCTCCTTGGTTGTTGGCTTCAAAATGCCCCTTGGATATGAGAATCATCCCATGTCACATTTGATATCTATCAAAAATAAGTTCCTTTTCCAGAATGCATAGGATGGTTGATGCTTTAGGACAAGATAGTCTGATATGTGCTCAAACTATTCATATTTGAAATGGTTGCTGCTACTGGGAAGCATATTTGCATGCCCAGACTCGCCGCTTATGATCCACTTTTTACTTTGGCATCCATGCCACCTCTAGGAATGAATGCTCTTATTCTACACATAACTCTAAAACCTACAACTACTTTTCACGAATGTTGCAATATATTCAACACATCTGTGGTGATCACCATTTTTTTATGTTGTGGAATAATATCAAGGACTCTCATGTGGAGATGCAGTAGTAGGCCCAAACACAAGCCTGGCAACAAGTTGAGATTTGCCTAGATATGCCCTGTAATAATTTTGAGACAACATCCCTTGTTTTGGTCACTGCATCCTTGATAAATAATAAATATGCCTTAACCTTGCCTAGAATACATTAAGAATATGTTGATTAAGTTTTCATTGATGCCAACAGTGCTTTGTCATTGATTCCAACAGTTGAGTCTTGGTGCCCCTTGTGGAGCCCCTGAAGGTTAGTATTTGGTTTGTGGTTGTCTGTGTCAAGAGGAGACCTTTTGACTTTGTCCAAGCCCAAGCTTGAAGCTCTTGGAGGCCTTGGGATAATGCCAAAATCCCTAGCTACCCATTAACTTGGTTAAGTGCCCCTAAGTCCCATTTGAGTCCATTGTTGTATCCTTGCTCCTTGTTGGATGGATGATGTGGTAGTTTAGTCCTTGGAGGCCACACACTTTCCCTTACACTCTTGCACATGTTGAAGCTTGGTTGATGATGATATATTTGGGTCATGGAACCCACACACTTGGAGTCCTTTTTGCTTGTTGGTCATAAACCCATAGACATGCCCTTGGTATGATGAAGAAGCTCTTGAAGCACTTGAAGAATCATTGAAGCACTTATGAAGCATTCAAGAAGTGCTTGGACCCACAAGTTGGTCCTTAAGCCCACGAGCTTTATGAAGCTCATGTTTTATTCCCTTGGGGGAGTTGGTTTTTATGATGAAGTCTTTGAAGGTTGAAGAATATCATATGGTAACAAAGCACATGTTACTCTTACCCTTGTGGTCCTTGATACTTTGGTGCTATCATGGAGTCCTATGTGATGGGCTTGAAGAAATTGGAAAGCACCTTGTTTAAAAAAAATTGTATGATATATTTGAAAGAGCCCTTGAAACCTTTGTGATTGAAGGTATGGTCTTTGTTCCCATCCTTTTGGGGTCTTGGTAGTCTTAGAAGCCCTTGATTGCCATTAAAGAACTTGAAATAACCATCAAAATTTTTGAAGTCAATTTCCGATGTCCTGCAAAAATTCAATAAAATGGGAGTGAAGGATTTTGTCAATGCGAGAAAGACTCTCATAGGGAGATAGTCCTCGTTGTTCCCTTTCCGTTGATATGTGGAGCATCTCCTAACTCCTCTTGGTTGAAGAGATTTGAATTTTTGAAGTTTAATGATTAAATTCAAAAATTAAATTGTTAAAAGGATAGGTCGGCCCAATGTTTTTTTTTTGGAGTTTAAAATGTGTATAAATACAATCCAATCCACCTCATTTCACCTTAGAACAGTGAGGAGTGAGCTCTGATTTCATGGATCTTGACTGAGGCTGCCTCAGACCCAAATTATGTAGTGACATATCAACAGCAGATTTGCAGCATCTTACCACTCGAAATTTTCGGATTGCTTAGTGGATAGGAAGTAGTAGTCTTATCTCTTATTTTCGGGTTGCACGAGTGATAGAAGACTGAATTCTTAGGGCAGTTTGAAGGTCTGAATCTTTGCAGCAGTAAAGACGCATTTTGAAGAAAGGTGATTGCATCTAATGTTTATAGGTCTGATCTCTGTGTTTAGTTTGCAACATGTATGGCAGTTGTTTGATTATTTTGTCTTGCCCTACCTTTTGGTTTTTTGAGTCTCAATTGACTATATACACTGATAAATGACTATACATACTATGTAATTGACCCTCTTTTTGGTTAAACAAATTTGATAGTCAATCAATCCTCAAGCCCTAGTTTGAAAGAACATCAAGTAACCTCTACAATTTGTATATTCTTGAATCTTGTCTTACTGGAGTTGATTGTAACTACCTTTGTTTTGTTTTAAGTCTAACTGTAAGTTGTCATTATCCCTCTGACAATAAAGTCAGCATTTGACTTGACAAGCTTTGACAAGTTGTTTAGAGGTGACTTGGGTTAATCAGTTTGGCAGGTTTTGATTATGATTGACTTGAAAGTATTGATAGGCGATTGAAAGTAAGATGATTGAAAAGTTGACTAAGTTAGCAAGATGTGTAAATAGTATAAAAGTTGCTTTTATAAATTGCTTGACATAGACTGTACTCCTTGACAAGGATTCCATTGACTATGTATATTAGCACTGACAAAATTGTTGAGACAATCTTGTTGACTTCACAAGAGTTTTTGCATTGTTAAACTTGACAATCTTCTTTGTTTGACTGAACTACAATATTGACTATGAGTAAGAATCCGTTTGACTTGATTCTCTTGACTTAGTAGTAACTGATTCTTTAGACTTAATAGAATTGATAAGTGAGAAGCTGACTAAGTTTTGAATGTGTAGTTGAAAGTGGCCTTTTTGGCATTGATAGTCATTTGATAAATTGACTGACCCAACATGCTTTACCTTAACCTAGAGTGACTATTGTTGGACAAGTATTAATTGGCTAAGTAAGAATTGAAGCATTCTTTGACAATACTACTTTGGAAAGATTGAATTGTTAGCGATTGATTTTGGAAAAAGTAGAGTGTGGATAACTATGAGCTAGACCGATTGACTTGATTTGACTAGAGTTACAGAGTCCGTCTTAGGGTCTGTTGGTTGACCATCTTCTTATTTGAAGTTGGTTGGTTGATGTTGTCGATCAAGCTCTGCTTGAATAAGTTGTTTGTCAAGTTGTGAGATTGGTTAGGATGTCATTGGACTAAGTTTGATTGGGTGAGTAAAGTCATGGTCATGTTGTAATTATACTATCCTAAACCTATCTTGACCAAGTAAGAAAGTAGGTTTCCCATAGAGCAGTTGTGGATAGGTACATGATCAGATTGACATAAGTATATATTTGATTTGGCACATGTACACAAGTAGCTTGGTACAGATTCATTCAGTTGAGCGGGATTGGCATAGGTTGCCTTATGTGCAGTTGGTCTAACTCAGATTGGCTAAGTTGTATGAGCAGTTGGTTTGACCTAGGTGGATTGATTTTGGTGTGCATTTGGTTAGACTCAGATTGACTAAGTCAAATGATATGAACAACAGATTCATTTATGCAGACAGATTGATTAGTACAAATATATCTGACAGATTGATTGATACAGCTAGATTGGACAGATGGATTGTACAAGTTGATGAACAATGTGGCACAATTGTGATGAGCAGTGGTCAGTTGATGAGCAGTGACAGTGGTTGTGCAGTGTGGTACAGATTATGCAGTGTGGTACAGGTGTTGGTTAGCAGGTCTGCAGGATCAATCTGGTTGTGATTCAGCAGTATCTATCTTCATATCAGGGTGGTAGGATGGGGCAAGGAAATCTAGGGATCTAAGGCTTCCTTCAGGTTGTAGCCTGTAAACTAGGGGGTTGTAGCCTCCTTCCAATTGTAGCTGGAGAATTGAAGTCTTTGTAACAAAGGGGGTTGTTGCCTCCTTCCAGTTGTTGCTGGTAAATTATAAAAAAAAGGCTTCCGTGGTTTTTCCCCCAGGACTTGGGTTTCCACATAAAAATCTTGTGTAATGTGTTTTGCTATGCATCCTATGTGATGATGATATGATGAGTTGTAATTGTTAATAATGTTGATGATATAATGATAATGTGATAATGCATTAATGAATGATGTATTGAATAAGTTGACGATGATTGTTAAAGTTGAAAAAGTAATAAAAAGCTATACACACTGTTCACCCCCCCTCTCAGTGTGCTTGGTGTGTCCAACAATCAGTATCAGAGTGGGCCTTCACAGTAAGCCCTACCAACTTGAAGGAGATCTTTGACACATCATGGGGTTCTCAGTGAATGGATTGTTTTTTGGCACAAATTACTTGATTTGGAAAATAAGAATGCAGGCTTATCTTGAGGCAGAAGGAATTGGTATATGGCAATCAGTTCTTACTGGATATACTCCTCCAAAGAAAGTGAAAACAACAGCTCAAAAGGAAGCAAGGAAAAATAATTCAATGGCTATGGAATCCATTATTGAAGGCTTAACATATCTCCAAAAGAAGAAGATAGGAAAGTGCAGCTTAGCTAAGGAACTATGGCTCAAAATAGAACAACTCTACTCCTCTAAAAGACATGAAGAAGAAGTTATGAAACTCATGGTTGCAGATCTGATAGATATCCAAAAGGAGAAAATAGGAAAGTGCAACTCAATTGAAGAACTGTCACTAAAGATAGATCAACTATACTCCATTGAAGCACAAAAAACAGAAGACAAATCCATAGAAAGATCAATACAAGATCCATGTAAGTTTGAAGGTAAGTCTCCTGAACACCTTGTTTGTAATGTTTTTGAAGAAATGTGTTTATCAGGTATAGAAGATAAGTGCTATTCTAAATTCATAGATTGTAATACTTCAAAATGTGATGAATCCCATTGTTCCCTGACAAATGATAGAAATGAATGTTTAGATAATGATATTATGCAAAAGGTTGAGAAACTTTGTGAACAGAACAAGGTATTGCAAGAGCAATTAGACAAATCTGAGAAGAGGAATCAAGAAGAATGTGAGAAGGCCACAAAGACTATAATTGATCTAAATCTCCAAGTTGAAGAATCTACCAGAATCAAAGAATCCATATCCAACTCTCTGAAAGATCAACTTGAGAATTCAGTTGCTGGAAATAAAAGGCAATCAGAAGAAATTGACAGGCTCAAAAGATAGCTAGAAGATAAGGAGAAGGAATTGACTCGCAAGCTTCAAGACAAAGACAGTGAGATCAATACCTTACTTGAAAAATTGCAGAAGGAAAGTACCACCAATCAGAAAGGAGATTCAAGTGACAAAAAGGGAATTCAGTTCAGTCATGAGATTGAAGAGAAACTAAGAAGAAAACAAGAAGTTGAAATCAAATCCTTGAAGATATAATTACGAAAAGTATGTCTGACAAATTTTGAATTTGAAAAGGAACTCTCAGAGATCAGAAAAGAAAATCAAGTACTAAAAGGACGACTGCAAAAATCTCATGAGGAAGATCAGAACTCAAAAGGACAGATGGAAGATAGTATTATTGATCTAAAAAGACAGGTAGAAGAAGTCAAGAAAATAGAAGAAGACCTAACAAGACAACTCCAAGAAAAGTTAGAAATTTGTCAAAGGCAAGAATTGAAGATCCTCTCTCTGAAGGAAGATCTAGACAAGACAACTACTTAGTTAAAAACAAATTCAAATATTGAAAAGAACATTGAAGAAAGTGAAAGTTCGAGGGAAAAAGAAGAAAATGCTAACATATATTTTCAGTAGATCCCATGATCAGCAAGATTCAAAGAAGAATACAAACAAAGAAGCTGGATCACAAAGAAGATTCTTTGCTTATGGATATCCCATGATGTTCAGTGGTCACTGCTACAAGTGTAACAACTATGGTCACAAATCCATCCATTGTAGAGCTCATGACAAAATCACTCCAGAAAGAAATCAAGGTATGTTTTCCGTTCAATGTTATAATTGTTATCATTATGGTCATTTTGCAAAACACTGCAGGATGCAATTACAAGTTAAATTTTGGAGAAGAAAGCAAATTCAATCGAATTTCATGAACAACAATCAGTCTACCAAAGTATGGAAAAGAAAATTAGATTGCCCCATTGATCAAAACAGAACTGAAGAAATTTTTGGGAAAACCCCAATACCATTTTGAAGACTATCGATCAGTGATATGAAGTGTACAAAGAATGTGTAAGAGGAGCTATGTACCTAATTACTAGAATTGAGATCAACAAGCAGTTCATTTCACCAGTATCCTTGTCACATAATACAGGTTCATCAAAGGAGCAACAGTGCCTAGTGATATGGGGAGCAGTATTGCTAAAGAAAGTTCTTGTTGCGATTGATGTAAAAATGAAGAGAAGTTGTTGACAGGGGAGCATGCCCTGAGGGGGAGCTGTATTATTAAAGGATGTTCCCTTTTCCATTGATGCCAAAGGGGGAGAGAAGTTGTGAACAGGGGGAGCTTGAGTGTTGTCATCAATGACAAAGAGGGAGATTGTTGATTAAGTTGTCATTGATTCCAACAGTGCTTGGTAATTGATGCCAACAATTGGGTCTTGGTGCCCCTTGTGGATCCCCTGAGGGTTAGTATTTGGTTTGTGGTTGTCTGTGTTAAGAGGATACCTTTTGACTTTGTCCAAGCCCAAGATTGAAGCCCTTGGGACAATGCCAAAAGCCCTGGCTACCCATTAAATTGGTTAAGTTCCCCTAAGTCCCATTTGTGTCCATTGTTGTATCCTTGCTCCTTGTTGGATGGATGATATGGTAGTTTAGTCCTTGGAACCCACACACTTTCCCTTACACTCTTGCACATGTTGAAGCTTGGTTGATGATGATATCTTTGGGTCATGTAACCCACACACTTGGATTCCTTTTTGCTTGTTGGTCATAAACCCATAAACATGCCCTTGGTATGATGAAGAAGCTCTTGAAGCACTTGAAGAATCATTGAAGCACTTATGAAGCATTCAAGAAGTGCTTGGACCCACAAGTTGGTCCTTAAGCCCACAAGCTTTATGAAGCTCATGTTTGATGCCATTGGGGGAGTTGGTTTTTATGATGAAGTCTTTGAAGGTTGAATAATCTCATATGGTAACAAATCACATGTTACTCTTACCCTTGTGGTCCTTGATACTTTGGTGCCATGATGGAGTCCTATGTGATGGGTTTGAAGACCTTGGAAAGCACCTTGTTTAAAAAAAATTGTATGATATCTTTGAAAGAGCCCCTTGAAACCTTTGTGATTGAAGGTATGGTCTTTGTTCCCATCCTTTTGGGGTCTTGGTAGTCTTAGAAGCCCTTGATTGCCATTAAAGAACTTGAAATAACCATCAAAACTTTTGAAGTCATTTTCCGATGCCTTGCACAAATTCAAGAAAATGAGAATGAAGGATTTTTTCAATGCGAGCAAGACTATCATAGGGAGATAGTCCTCGTCGTGCCCTTTCCGTTGATATGTCGAGCGTCACCTAACTCCTCTTGGTTGAAGAGATTTGAAATTTTGAAGTTTAATGATTAAATTCAAAAATTAAATTGTTAAAAAGATAGGTCGGCCCAATATTTTTTTTTGAGTTTAAAATGTGTATAAATACAAGCCAATCTGCCTCATTTCAGCTTAGAACAGTGAGGAGTGAGCTCTGATTTCTGCTGGAAACCAACACGCAGTCTCCTTTGTTGTTGAATTTCCCCATGCACAAGACCTCATTTCTGTTGTCGAGATTGAGCGGGGTGCATCCACTGTCCAGGTTAGTTGGGGCATATTTCGGGAAATCATTAGAAGAGCTGCTAAGTATGGAAACATTGGTATGTGTTTGTGTGCAGGTGGAAGTGTGAAACTGGAAATAAAGCGCCCATTTTCATGAAGGAATTCCTACCATCCAACTCGTGCGGACGTTAATGAGCTGACACAACCTCGTGGCTTCCTGGATTGGATCCCCAATGGTTAGTGGACACTCACCGGCTCCAAGAACTTGACCGAGAGGTTGTTTTCTGTGAAAGCCATCAACAATTATGTTGTGGGGGCATACACGATTTCGAAGAACAGCGTAATTTTTTTTTTCAGCTAGATATTTTATCCGGTCGCCAATGAGGATAAAATTTTATTCATTGAATATAACCATTACAAACCTAAGGAAGTATAAAAAGTATAGATCATTCTACGCAAATACACCCCATGGAAAGAATCCAATGCACAATGCACGCGTACATACCTTAATGACGTTCAAGAAATTATAATTGATCAGGCGTAGGCTGTAGCCTCTCCAGACATTTGTAACCAACTATCATCCCGTCTACGTGTTAAAATTTTGCTGTGAAGCATTTAAGTAGTAAGTCAGACATTCTAGGTTGACGTTTTCTCGCTGCCCCCTTCTGGAAGGGAAAAACGAAGCAAACGTCAACAAATTAAAGCCAATCAATATTCAAATAAATGTTTTATTTTATTTTTATTTGTTTTTTTATTAATTGTTTATTTGTAATATATTCAAAATATTAATTTTTATTGTGTGAGAGGTGAGTACTATTCCAATATTCTCTTTTATCACAATGAAAAAAAAATCAAATTATTGAATTATTTGGAATGATTACTAAATAGATATTGTTATACAAATGTAAATTGTATACTAATTTTTTTATTATTGTCAATACGGATTAAAGCAAAACGATCTTGACTTAAGGAATCAAAGCATCTATATCTACTAAAGTATAATATTACACTTTAGTAGAGGACATGCTTGGATAATATATTTTATTTAACACATTTTATAATTTTATAATATATAATAGAATTAGGGCATACAAAAATTCTTTAAACGGTTAATGATAGAATTATTTACATGTAAAAATGATTAAATGGTTAATTTTAAAATTATTTGTATGTAAGTTTTTAAATAACTAATATGGAAAAGTTTTTAAATAACTATTAATAAAATTACAGTTATTATCTTAATAATAGAATTATTAATATGAAGAAAAAAAAAATAAATGATTAATAATATAATTACCTCATGTAAAAGTTGTTATATGATTAATAATAAAATTACTATACGCAAAAGTTTTTAGATGACTAATGATATAGTTATATACTTAGGAGAGGATTAACCAAAGTAATTAAGCTAAACACATATGTGTTGGGAGTCACGGTCGCCAATTGCACACGAGGCACCTTGTTAACAATGATTGTTGCTTAATTTAAATACTCAATGTCATGATATAAACAAACATAATAAAAGGTAAAGTTATGTAATATATTATTCTTGCAAGCTGCAACATAGTTGATGGTCCTTAGTTGAAAAGAAGACAACGTCCATTGGCCTAGTTCTAGTCGAAGATGGATGCCAAGCATCGTAACAATACTAAAGTCGCTCACGCGGGCTCCAAATTCTTTGTTTAGAAGAATGTTTGTAGGATTTATATCACACTAGAGGATGGAGAAATCATAATTCTCATGAAAATAAACCAATTATTGCGCTATTGATATGCTGATACTTAGATGCTTCCGTGGATCTAACTAAGCTGAACACCGCTTTCCTACATCCACACTATGTAGAATTGCATCTAGATTTCCATTTGGCATGAATTCCATTACTAAAGCCCTTAACCTAGTATCCCATGCATATCTCACCACTTTCACCAAATTTCAATGCCTAGTACAAGTCAATTCGAATTATTATGGGTAAATTCGAGTTAGTTATGGGGGGTTTGAGTCAATGTTGACAAATTCAAGTTATCTAGTGACTAGGAGTGATTTTGTTAGTGGTTTAGAGTTAGTCTCAGTGGATTTTAGTTACTCTATGGAGAACTTGAATGGGTCATTCAATGGGTTTCGAGAAGCCTCAGTGATTTGGAGTTGCTTCTCAGTGGTTGGAGTCCATCTATAAGAGGCAATTCGAATTGGTATAGGGGGATTCGAATTGCTCCAAAGTCAGGCATTAATTCCAAAGGAGGATTTGGCATGGTATTTTGCACCCAAATTTTTTCTTGGAGGTGAATGGAGATCATGTAAGAAGAGTTTAGTGATACAGTGGAGAGAGATACTTTTTTTTACATGTAGTAGGGTTTCTAGATACTAGTTGCTCAAATCATATGACAAGAAATCATATGATAAAGAGGTTAAAGTGACCGGAAAAGGTTCCCTTCATGTTTTAGCCGGCTTATATAATGGGTGAACTGGTTGACTTTTGTTGTGTTATCTTCCTTATTCTCCTTTTCCTTGAGCCTTGTTACTTTATGGGAAAGTTCTTAAGGCTTGTTACTTCATGGGAAAGTTTTTTTAGTTTGTTAAGGTTTGTTAATTCAGGGTTAATGATTAATTTTATCGGTGTTATTCTTTTCATATTTGCTAGTGGGATGGAGGTAGATTGTCAAAAGGACCGGTTATGGATGAGGTGGTTGGGACTAGGGCTGGAATTTGGTTCTAATTTTAATCATCGAACAATTTTTTTTAACATTTTGAGTATATATATTTCCTGTTTAAAAATGGTTTGGTCTAAATTTTTTCTTTCAGAAGATAAAATAATTACTTGTCTATAATAATTTTTTGATTAAAAATATATTTTTTAAAATTTTCTAAAATTTCACATTTATATAGAAAATAAAAGTTTTAATTATTCATTGCTGAAAAAATTAAAATGTGTACATTTACGTCACGGTATGATATGCATAGCAAGGCCCAATGGTTATGTGTCAAGTTAACAATTTGAAAGTTTCTATTTTAATGTTAAGTTGTTTATGCTAACTTATCAAACAAATTAATGACCATAAAAAAAAAAAAAAATTAAAAAGGTTAGCTCTAAAATGTAACTCCAAAGTTAAGAGTAACCCAAAAAATTTAATGACGGCTTAAAAAATAAAGTGACCATTAAAAATACTTTTTGGAAAAAAATGTGACAATTTAACAAGAAGGTTCCAAAAAATTATTAATCATATTTGAGGGGAAAAATGGCCCATACCCGTGAAATTCCAGCCCTGGAACTTGGAACTCTCTACTTCACGTGGGGTCACAAGTTTATGGTATATCTGGCTTACGGGCAGATGATTCATATGGCTTACCTGAAGGGTAGACAACCCCTGGGATAGAGGCTCTCCCCTGGGAAAAAGGGTCTCGGGACGTCTCGGCCCCTGCTGAGTCACAAGTTTCTGGTATATCTGGCTTACTGGCGAATTATTCATATGGCTTACCTGCGCAATGATCTACTATGTATTGAGCCTCAATGTGGGAAATCTAGGTTCCAATTATATCTCAGTGTTTTCGTTAACAGAATTGCAGAGGTGCTTGCATATGCCCTGACTGCAGCCATGGTAGACAAATTCGGGAATGCAACACTCTGAAAACTCGAGGAATTGAAGGTTTTCAAGATGACAACTAGAGGAACAAGGCCTTTGAGTTCATGAGAAATATTGAGGGTTTTGAGGTTTGTCAAGTTTTCCAAGTCCGCGGGTATATTTCCAGCATATTTGAAGATAAATCGAGACGTTTTAATAACTGAAGTTCACAGATTATCTCTCCTTGTAAGTGATTATTTGACAGATTTTGAAATTGCTCCAAGTTTTGCAAATGTGACAGAGCCACGGGCTTGGTGTAAATATTTGGTAATTTATGTAAAACACAATTACAGTCAATAACAAGAAAATTGTAATTTCAAGAAGGCAAGTTAATTATGACACTTGGGGAATTCATCGTGCCGTTTGCAAGAAGAAAACCAATTGTCGTTTCATTTACTATGAACAATATGAAAGGTCCATTGCAATGCATTCAAACTTTATGGAGAGGAAAACAGAAAACATACTCAGAGCGTCAATTTGGCATTTGAAAAGAATATATTAGAAAATAGTGCCTATAACATAGCTAGAATTTTAAAAATCATGACATTGAAATGCACAGTCAAACGTGTATTGAAATGCACAGTCAAACGTGTAGATTATTTGTTTTTATTTTTTATAAGAAAAAATATGTTTCTGCTTTATAAAAAAAACAAGACATTTTACACGACCGCATGGTCTTTGGAAACTGATTTCCATCACTTTCAAATAGTTGACCACTAGTCAACCATATTCTAGATACATACAAAAACAGTCAACCTCATGTAGTTGAAAAAACATAATCAAAAAACATGACTCCATGCCAAATACATATATATCAAAGCAAAGACCGTATAGCTGCCCCGGGTAATGTGACCAAGTCTGCCAATGACCGTGCCCGTCCTCAAGAGGAAGACTTTTTTGGATAGCTCATCTGCCACAATACACCCAGTTTAAAATACACCAGATGTATGAAAAAACCCTTCACAAGTTCAGACGGCTTTGCCTGAACTGACGCTATCAATCAATCGAAAGTTAGTTCAGACGATCAGTTGGGGGCTCTGCTCGCTTCCTGTTTCTAAGATGTTGCCGGAGCTCTTGTGGCTTTCATCGATGAAACAGCTTCGGGCCCATACATGGAAACTGGTATAATGACAGATTTTCATATGACTGTTCCCAAATTGAATATTGAAAACTGTTCCCAGATTTTCGAGGAATTTGATATGATCCCATAAGCCAACGCTGCTCCCAAATTGAATATTCAAAACTCGACCTAAACCAGTTGGCTGACCGGTTGTTCCAATCTTCTTGATTGTCATAAGTACTTGGGCGCATTTGTTGTTCTACTCTTCGCCCAATCGGATTAAGCTTCAACGTGCCCATTTTATGACAAGGCTTCTGTGCACCATCGTACGCAATGGCTTTGGAAGGATACAGCAAGAAAAGCGGGGGAATGACATAAAAGAAAGGATGCTGCAGTGCTTCTATCGCTGTAGGTCTTGTCTTAGGATCCCAAAACAAGAAGCTATTTATAAGATCAATGGCCGGGGCACTTGCACTCGGTATTAAAGAAAACAAATGTCTAATAGAACTCACCTTCATAAACTTTTCAGGAAATTTGTAATCCATAGAGGCAGCAAGCGCTAGTGCCTGAGGCCAGGTTTGCTCATAAGGAGAACCAATGACAGAGCAAATATTATTCAGCTGATCTTCCCTGTTGGGGCATGAAAACAGTGGGTCTTCCCTGTTGGGGCATGAAAACAGTGGGTAGCCAGTGAAGAGCTCCGCCATGATAACACCCATCGCCCAGATATCGATGGCTAAGCCATATTGAGTGGATTCCAGAAGAAGTTCCGGAGCTCGATATGGACGCGTCGCAACATAAGGTTCCAGTGGCTCATTCAATTCGTGTAGCAGGTTCTTAGCCAGTCCGAAATCAGCAATTTTAACAGTATTTCCAGTCACTAACAAGTTCTCCGGCTTCAGGTCCCGGTGACAATATCCTTCATTGTGCATGTGCAGCAACCCTTTCAAAATTTGGAAGCAAAAGTTGCGCACGGCTTGCTCTGAGAATGGACGGCCTCTACCTCTTTTCGTGAGCTCTAACAGATCGCATTCCATAAACTCAAGTACCAAATACAAGTTGTTGTTATTCAATATGACATCATGCAGGGCAAGTATGTTCTCATGGAGACTCAATTTCTGTAAGCATTGGACCTCTGCAAGATTTCTATGATCTTCATATTGAGAGAACCTTTCATTCATTTTCTTGATGGCATAAACTTTGTTAGTCAGCTGATCTACGGCCTTCCAAACTTTTCCATGTGCTCCTTTACCGATCTCTTCTATCATACAATTACGATCCATGGCTCTTTGAAATTCGAAAATAGAACCAGCAAACTTCTGGCCAAGTATTCAAATGAATTCACCAGCTCCTTTTCCGATCTCTTCAAAAAAATTATAGCAAGTATTCGGTGAAGTAGTTTCGCTGTACTTTCTCTTTCTTATGTTTTTGACTTGTTATTTATCTTCGTCTTATATGCAAAACTGAACATCTTCCCATGTTTCAGTGGAGTGGACTTATGTAAAACTGAACATCTTCCCATGTTTCAGTGAACTTATGTATTCAGTGAAGTAGTGGATTTTTAGCTGTACTTTCTCTTTCTTATGTTTTTGACTTGTTATTTATCTTTGTTATTTATCTTCCTCTTAAATGTAAAACCAAAATTTTTTCCATGTTTTAGTGGACTTATGTATTCAGTGAACTAGTGGATTGTTCGCTACTTTCTCTCTTTCTTATGTTTTTGACTTGTTATTTATCTGTCTTAAATGTAAAACTGAAGATCTTCCCATGTTTTAGTGGACTTATGTATTAGTGAATTAGTGGATTTTTTGGTGTACTTTCTCTTTCTTATGTTTTTGACTTGTTATTTATCTTCGTCTTAAATGTAAAACTGAACCCATGTTTTAGTGGACTTATGTATTAGTGAATTAGTGGATTTTTGTACTTTCTCTTTCTTATGTTTTTGACTTGTTATTTATCTTTGTCTTAAATGTAAAACTGAAGATCTTCCCATGTTTTAGTGGACTTATGTATTCAATGAAGTAGTGGATTTTTGGCTCTATTTTCTCTTTCTTATGTTTTTGACTTGTTATTTATCTTCCTCTTACATGTAAAACTGAAAATCTTCCCATGTTTTAGTGGACTTATGTATTCAGTGAACTAGTAGATTTTTTGTTGTCTTTTCTCTTTTTTTATGTTTTTAACTTGTTATTTATTGTAAGTAAAAAAATTTAAATAATTGATAAAATAATTTTAAATGATGAATAATATAATTACAACATCAAAAAAATTAGATATAATTATTCATGCAAAAGTTCTTAATAATAAAATTACACCATGCAAAAGTTCTTAAATAATGAAACTACAATTATACAAAAGTTCTTAGATGGCTAGATAGTTAATAATATAATAGAATTACTCATGCAAAAGTTCTTAAAATTTAAATAGTTAATAAAATAATTAAGAAAAGTTATTAGATATTATATCTTGTAATATAGATATATTCACATAATTATTAGTGTAGGAAAGATTGGTTTTATTTTTTGTTAAGAAAAATTATTTTAGTAGACTTATGTATTCAGTGAACTAGTGGATCTTTGCTGTAGTTCTTCTTTTTTATGTTTTTGATTTGTTATTTATCTTCGTTTTAAATGTAAAATTGAAAATCTTCCCATGTTTTAGTGGATTTATGTATTAAGTGAACTATTGGATTTTTAGCTGTATTTTCTCTTTTTTATGTTTTTGACTTGTTATTTACACATGCAAAAGTTTTTAAATAATTGATAAAATAATTTTAAATGATTGATACAAAAATATTTAAATGATTAAATGATTAGTAATATAATTACAGCATGCAAAAGTTTTTGATAAAATTATTCATGCAAAAGTTCCTAATAATAAAATTACAATATTCTACCAAAGTTCTTCAGTAACTAATAATGGAACTACAGTATACAAAAGTTCTTAAATAACTAATAATGGAACTACAGTATACAAAAATTCTTAGATGGTTAATAATAAAATTACTATCATGCAAAACTTTTTAGATAGTTAATAATATAATAGAATTACTCATGCAAAAGTTCTTAAAATTTAAATAGTTAATAAAAGAATTAAGATCTGCAAATAGTAAAATTACTTCATGCAAAAGTTATTAGATATTTTGTAATATAGATATATTCACATAATTATTAGTGTAGGAAAGATTGATTTTATTTTTTATTAAGAAAAATTATTTTATTTTGTAAGTGGATAAAAAAAGTAATTTTTGATATATATTTAAAAACCAAAGTTACTTATTATAATGTTCATGCAATTTTAATAATTCATAATTTTAAACTAATAATGTTGTGTACAACAATGAATAGGATATATTATACTTTAAAATTTAAAAGTTAGTGTTAATCATGGTAAGTTATATAAACAAGTAAAATAGCTGCAAAGCTTGTGTTTTAGAATTATAGTTTAAAAAATTATTTGACAATAATACATTTATAAAATGTGTTAAATAAAATATTAAATTTCAATCAAATTTATCAAAAAATTATTTAACAATAATAGATTTATAATTATTTGCCAATAATAAATTTATAAAATATATTAAATAGAATATTAAATTTCATTCAAATTTATAAAAAAACTATTTAACAATAATAGATTTATAAATATATTAAATAAAATATTAAATTCCAATCAAATTTATATTATTAAAGAAAAACATAATTCATATGTACAAAAGACATTATTTAAATAATTTTTTTTAAATTGTATTAATTTTGAAAAATATAAGAAAATATATTAAATAAAATATTAAATTTTAATCAAATTTATGTTATTAAAGAAATACATAATCTATATTTACAACAAATATTGTTTAGATAAAAAATTAAATAATAAAATATAAAAATGAATTTAAATTCTATGTAAAAATATTTAATAATAATCAATATGTGATTAAGTAAAATGAAATAAAAGAAATTTGGCAAAGGATTTATATCAAATTTAAAAAAATAATAAACCAATTGCAATATTTTTTATAAAAAAAAATTGTAGAAAATCTATTTTATTTTACATAAATATCAAGATATCATTTAAAATAATAATAAATAAACAAATTAAATATGACAAATAGCCTATTCCGTGAATTTATAATACTAAAATATTATCGATATATATATATATATATATAAAATTAACCGGAACTTTCATCAATTATAGTGGAAAAAAAGAGTAAAGATGTGATTTCATCAATTTTTTTTTCACATAAAAATATATCTTACTATTAATACCGCAAAATAGTAAATAGAAAACATACATCAGGTCCTCATACCATGAAGGCATGAATGAAAAATGTAAACGGGCACATGCTAAGCCCCATGATCACCCAAATCCCAATAAGAACTCAGTATCCCAACAGCTGCATAACCAATAATCAAACAGTCCCCAGATGGCAAAGTAACAAATCGCCATGTCATAAATACATATATAATAAGTCCAAAAATGTCCAAGGCCTGGACGCAAGTGTCAAATAACATAAAGTATAGAGCCGCATAAGACATCCTAGTCAAAAATCCAACAAGTAGTTGGAGGAAGAAACACTATGTACCTGCACATATATAGCCGAATATAACATGTGAGAAAAAAACAAAAAACAAGTCCCAAGTCCAGAACAAATGAGTCAGGTCCAAAGCAGATCAACTGATCCCTCAGAGTAAAGAAGATCCTCATGCCATTCCTCCCATAAGATAATTCCAGTTGGTGAGTCCAAAGCCCTCTTGGAAAGGATGTCAGCCTCCCGATTTAACTCGCGAAAAACATGGGCGAAGTGGATATGCTGAAAGTCATTGATGAATTTCCGAACAGTAGCCATCCAATTAGTGAGGATCATCACATTAAGTGAAGAAGAACCCAAAGCCCATGAAATTATGGTTGAAGAATCACCCATAACAACGAGTGAGGAGACCTGTAAGCGCTGGGCAAAGTGCAAAAGTAACCAGAGAGCACATAATTCACTGCGAGTATTCGATCCACCCCCCATATTTATATGGATTCTATAGGAGACGTTACAGTTTAGATGAAGCACCGCACCGGCCCCACAATTGCCACCCCCAACAACCACAGCCCCGTCGAAGAACCTGCATGGATACATCAATACCGGAGGAGTATTACGGTAACCAGAACGTGAAACAATCCCGCCACCCGCATGGACTGAGTCGGTATGCTTCTCCAAGAATAAAGCAATGATACGACTGCATAACCACTGCAGATTTATAGCAATACCATCAAAAACATAGCGGTTACGGGATTTCCATAACTCCCACATCATATAACACGGGAGTTCCAACCATCGAATTGCGCTGGGGTCACGGAGCCACCGGCCAAAGCTATCCTTTAAAGTAGACGAGTGCCAAGCCACATATATACTAATAGAGTTTACAATCAGTGTCCATAGCTCATTAATATATGGGCACAAGGAAAAGAGATGGTCAACCGATTCTAGGTGCGAACAGCATAAAGAACACCAGCCAGGCCCAGAGAAGCCACGACGACAGAGGTTATCCCAGGTAAGAATATAGTTGCCCATTGCCAACCAAACAAAACATCTGATCCTTGGAGGGAGGGCAAGCTTCCAGATCATAGGGTGCCACCATTCCACCATCGGTTTATAATCAGCAAACATTGAATCATAAGCAAGTTTTGAGGTGACCACTCCACAGGCCACATCCCATGACCAAACTAGCATGTCTGGGGAGTCGCATAACTGGATGTTTGCATGACAGAGATGCTTCATGTATTCTGTCCTTTCCAATCCCATCGCCCCATGTATGCCAAGTTGATGAGCATTGATCCAACCCCTATTGTTGAATGAAACAGCATGTGACAAATTAAAGAGCCCTCGAGCATGAAGGTGTGCAAGTAGCTCTGGAGTGAATGAATACGAGGGAGATGCCCCCATAACAGGATCCATTCCCAGTTTGATATCTCTACCATTGCCAGGAATCCATGATAGCCATTTTGCCACAACAGAAAAGGCACCCATAAGCCCGTGCCATATATTTGAAGTGCCATTTACAGGATGCCTATCAAACCAAAACCAAGACGCCACCTTAGCATGTTTAAGGTATTTTGCCCGAATGATACAACCCCACATAGAATTATTGAATAATACACGCCACAGGCTCTTAGCATGGAGAGCCATCACAAACAGCTCCAGATTCTTAACATTCCAGCCACCAAGAATGTATGGCTGTGCCATACGTTGCCACTTAATTAAATGAAACCTGTTCTTTTCACCCCCACCAGACCAAATGAAGCGGACGAATTTCCCCCGAAGAATGCGAATAATTGAAGCCAAAATTTTACATAGGGAGAACCAGTATACACCCAAGTTCTGGAGCACAGCCTTTGCCAAAGTAATCCTGCCCCCCAGTGAAACATATCGCAGGGACCAATGACTAATGCGCTTATCGAAACGTTTAACAAGCCACAACCAGTCATTGGTTCTATAGTTTGCAGGTTTTATAAAATAACCCAGATATTTAGAGCCCTCTGATAACTCCTTAAATTCCAAAGGAAGAATACACCTGATGCCATGTTCCATAGTCTCCTCCAAAGAGTTTTTCAGGAAGAAATATTTCACCATACTAATGAGCATACCAGTAACCAGACAAAAGAAGTCAAGAATTCTCTTATACTGAAGCCATTCGGCCAGAGTTGCCAGCCCAAAAAGCATCACATCGTCCACAAACAGCGAATGGGTAGCTGTTACACTAGCCGTTATTTTGATACCCACAATAGTGCCCTCGCTTTTAGCTTTGTGAATAGAGAGGCTCAGCCCATCAATAATCAGCAAAAACAAAAGGGGAGATAGAGGACACTCCTGCCGGAGACCCCGAGACGCCTTGAAAAATTCAGTCGGCTGACCATTTATAAGAACTGCATAGTTGACAGAAGAAACACATGCCATAATCCACTTCATAACTTTCCATGGAAGACCAATTTGTATAAGGATCAATTTGAGAAAAGTCCAATTGACACGGTCATAGGCTTTTACCAAGTCCAGTTGTAGGATGAGTGCCTCCAATTTCTTCTGATTAATACTATGGAAAACCTCCTGTGCCACACCAACCGCGTCATGAATCTGACGACCCTCCAAGAACCCATATTGTTCCATAGAAATGTATGAGGACAAGATTGGTTTGATGCGCTGCGCAATTATCTTAGAAATGATCTTGTATACTAAATTGCACAAAGCAATCGGGCGAAAATCATCAAAACTCTCAGGATGAGTTGATTTAGGGATCAGTGCCAGATAAGTGGAATTTAACGCCCTAGAGACCAGACCCAATGATCGGGATTCATCAACAGCATCCCTGAGGTCACACCCCATTATATCAAAAAAGTGAATGAACAACTCCACCGTCCACCCATCATGCCCCGGAGATTTGTCTTTAGCAATATCCCGAAGAGTGTTCTGAACTTCTAAACAGGAAATAGTCTCAAAATTTTTGTCACCCTCCACATCGGAGAACATCCGGGGATATTCCTTAATAAGTTTAAATTGAACAGGCAGAGAAGTAGTTTCAGGATTAGTATAATAATCACGAAAATGACGAGAAGCCTCAGACCTCAATTCCCCATCACCACAGATCCGCCGACCATCATGATCATTTAGATCCCAGATGTTATTTTGTATTCTGCGACCATCAGCATATCTGTGGAAGAACTTTGTGTTTAAGTCCCTAGCTTTGAGCCAAATAGCTCGGCTCTTTAAACGCCAAGACTCTTCCTGATTAAGGAGGATCTTGAGTTTTCTTTCCTCCAGCATTGTAAGATGGACACGAGCAGATGAAGAGATCCCCGATCTCAGGGCTAGGCCCCTAAGATCGTCAATTTCGATATCCAGCGAGTTTAGTTTAGAGGTCTGTTCAGCTTTTTTGGAACGTTCCCAATTACAAGTAAAGTCCCTTAAGGACCCCAATTTTACCGCCAGCTTGTCCATGGCCGACCGCTCCCCCGCCAAATCCAAATCTGCCCAAAGAGAGCGAACACCCACATCAAAATATGGATCTTGTAACCATACAAAATTGAATTTGAAGGGGTATATACGATGATTGGCATTAGTTTCAAATTGCAGAATAATGGGATTATGATCGCTGATATGTGTCTGCATACTCCAAGTTCTATATGTATGAAACGTACTTAAAAGTGTCTCAGAAATCAGAAAACGGTCAAGTCGTTTGGAGATCAAATGCTCATCAAGCCGGCCATTTGACCAAGTTGGGGCCAATGGTCTCGGTTCCACATCAATTAGAGAGTTTGTGGAAAATAGGTTCCTGAAATAAGTCCCCAGAGGGTCTCTCCTGGCCGCACGACCCCAGATCTCTTCAGCTCCCCATGTAAAATTCAAATCACCAGCGAGTATCAAATTATCCAAAGCCAATAAATGTACCGAACATGCCAGATCCCAGAAAGCTTCCCTGTTGCAGTAGGGCCCATAACAATTTACAATATTTATAACTTGCTCAGAGCCCCTAAACATGCCAGTCAGGAGTATGCCTAGCAAAATATTAAAAGGCTCCAGCTTAAGGACCCCCGGGTTCCATGCAGCCAGGAGCCCACCAGACAGACCAACCGCGTCCATAGAAGACATACACCACCCAGGCTTAATTTTATTGAAGAAGATACGGGCTTTCTCCCCACAGACCATGGTTTCTTGTAAAAATACCAAATCAGGATTAACAATTTGAAGGACTCTTTTGAGGGCCAGTTGTTTGGGCATCCCCCCCACACCCCTGATGTTAAGGGATAGAAAAATAATTAGCGACCCCTGGCTAGGGCTTTGATTCCTCTAAGAGCCTTGGTATCCGGAGAGATGGGGTTATTCGGAACAATTTTGTCAGAGCCCCCTTGGGTGTTGACATTTATATTTTTCCTGGCACTCCTTGTTTTTAAAGGGGAAAAGTCTGTCGCCAACCCGCCCAACCGAGCCCCCTTCGCAATACATTGGTCACCCAACGTATTCAAAATGTCAGCAGATGGGTTGTTATTCACCATCAAATCAAGGGCCAAAGTCGCGGCATCCGGGGGATCAGCCACGGTAGTATTACAAGGTCCAACATCAACGATAACCCGGTTATTTAAGAAAACAGGGATAGGTGTTTTTTTTACCATCTCTAAGTAGGATGGGATGTGTATTATACGGTCCAGAGTCTTCGAATCACAAGGTTGTGTGACGACTGGGAGGATCGATGACAATGGTCCCTCCACAGTAGGCGCAGAAACAGGCAGAGTCTCCTCACAATCCGAGGATAGGATAACAGTAGGGCTATGAGTAAAGGCTGACGCCACCGATGATATGGGCAAGTCCGACGAGGTTCCCGGGGGAGAATTACAGACAGGAAGAGGTCCATCAAAGATGGGAGATGCAATATCAGACGAGACAATAGGATCCTTTTCATAATCAGAGGCAGATGATAGCTTTGGATATAAACGACTCATATAATTACCATTGTTCCCATTATTAAGGTCCAATGCATTAATAAATTTAATGTCTAAATCATTCAAAGAATGATAAAAGGAAGGGTCATTTGATTCCAGCTTACCCAGTAAACCCGCGGCCGGAGGTAATATCCTGTTGGAGTATCCATCAAGTCCCCCATTCAAATCCGCGTCTTTGTCACTGCCATCATCCATGGACCAAAAGGGATCCACCCCCACCGGACGGCCAGAGGAAAATCGCTGCTTGCATTGCCGCCAAAGGTGGCCCACTTGCTTGCAGTTGGAGCACTGGAAGGGGATACCCCAATAATCAATGATCAAGTCTAGCCGACGACCGCGCCAATTGATATGGAGAACATCAGTGAGACCCAAATATATGTCAACCTCCACCAAGATCCGACCCATACGTCTGTCAAAACCAGTAAGATGTTCCTCCTCCACATGGAGAAACCGGCCCAAGCTATTGCCAATAGCTTCGAACGCGCCCCGGTTCCAGAGAGCAAGTGGCAAGCTAGGAATAAGCACCCATAAATGACGCATGCGTACAGCGGCCGAATCTGGGTCAAAATCAGTGTACCACTTCTGCACGGGGGGTTCACTCAATGAACTTATTACATAGCACGATCGTTCGCATGATATTAAAGAATACCCTTAATTCCACTAAATATTGGAAAATGCATCCTAAAATTGTATTGTTGAACCCCCCCTCCCAATATTCCTTTCCAATTAAGAAAACCCCTAGTTTCACCAGATATTGTAGGTATCTATTTTTATCAACCCGTTTTTAACACTCCCTTTATATCATATTATCAAGTTGTAACAAACAGGAGACCTAACACATCTTGGTATAAGCAAACAACATGCTAAATAAAATAATAGTATAATGCTAATAATGATCCCACTAGGATTGCAAGGGTGACTGATCAATTTGTAGCATTGGATAGTGGAACACCCAAAGAAATAGCACCAGGGAAGGTAAAATGTGTAAAACGTAGCCTAGCCAAGAGATCAACATAAGAAAGAATGTAAAAGACCAATAGTCCAATTGTTAGTGCAATGCTTAGAAAAGAAGAGAATTTCAAATGTTTCACACCACAACCTTCCAATCTACCAATTTTATATCATGTAAATATGAATATAGCCATAGAGAACTCATGTTTTCTATAAGCTTAATAAATTAAACTCCATAAAAATGCAAAATAGAAACCCTTTTTTGGATGGACGCCCCTACCTTCCTATCAAAACAAACATCATTGATGTTTGAACCCAAATGAACATAGAAAAAATCCTTTTAATTTTCAATAACATTATATGATCATGTGCGTAGCTTGGATTTGGGTCATTCACAAGATCCAATGAATTGCCTCCACTTCCTCTATATTTATTCTTGCAACCACAAGAATTGACAACATTTAGTTACCTTTTCTTGGGTTATATCTAGTTTTTTTAATCTTTAAAGGATAGGGAAAAATATCCATTGTTAGGTTTCAAGCATGCAATAGTTATAAAGATACACAGATAGTGAAACTTATATGATACCATTTCATGGTAACGATAACACATAGGGTACATGTAAATAAGGATTTAGATTTTCACCTATGTTCATGTTAATCCCAATACAATATTAAGACAAATGCCTTGCATATAAGAATTGAAATTACAATTATGAATGTGCCAAATATAACTCAATCTAAAAACTATTCCTAACTGGTAATGTGAAAATATTAAAGAAGAATACAAAAAGTTGAATGAAATAATTAGTCAAGAAACATTGATCTAACTTTTCTTGGTTCCAGTGAGCCAAGAAAGATTGATCTCACTTTTCTAGGTTGTTTTGGAGCATTAAGGTTTAATTGAATCTCAATGCCCACCTAAACCCCAACCTAAAAAATGAAGATTTAAATCTTTTACTTAAATGCCTACAAAAAATACAATACAATTGTTCAAGTCCGGAACTCCCATTTAACTACATCTCTGAACTTAAAGATGAAAAAAAATATAACATCAATTCAAACCAAGCCTAAATAAGCTATTAAATGAGGATTTCTCAAGGCCAATAATCCAAAAAGACTTCCATCAATATTATCATTGGTACACTATTATCAAATTTATGCAAAACTTAGGATCAAAAGCAATATCAAATAAAAATGGAAGGTCCTTAAGTTTTAGGTGGGAATGAATTGAGCCCGTGATTTGGACGTATGAATCCATCCCACAATTTGTAGGTTGTTCCTCAACAATCCCAAATAAAATAACCCCCAATATTTATATTACTATGTCAAATTAAAAAACCCCCTTGACCCCTTAATACAGGGCAATATATTTTTGAGGTTTTTAAGAGTATTCAAACCCCCAATATGAATGGACGTGATATGATATTGCCTCACTAGTGAACCCCCCGTGCACTTCTGTAGCATGAGGCTACCCGCACCATGCAACCACAACTGAGCTAAAATGGTATTACAGTGAGCTTCCTCATTAAAATTGAAGCCAAACCATCCACAAGCCATAACGAAAACCTGAGGAGTATATCCCACAATTGGCTTCCATTTCTCCGCAACCCAACCCACAATGTCCCTGTGGACCATAGCAAAATATGAAAATTTCCCCACCAGAACAGTCATGTTGAACTCAATGAGTTCTTCCAAGCCGAGGTCTCGTCCCATAGTTAGCCAAACCTCCCTGGGAAGCCGCCTACATGCTGGCACGCTAATTTAATATAACCCTGACAAAGCATTTATAATTTAATATAATTTTTATAAAAAAATACTTGTAAAATCTCCATCGACAAGATGTGAGTGGGAGTCGGGACAAATGTAAAAATCGGAAGTTTGACTGCAATTCCTATATTACTTAATTTAAAATGTTTTGTTATTGCAAACAACGGTTCTGTTCACGAGAAGCTTATGGACTTGTGATTAGTCCAAAAATCTACGAAGAGTAATATGTGGAATAAATATATGGCTCAGAGTGTGTCCCAAAACAATCATTACATATACTAAAAATTATGTATGTGTTCCATTTAGATTTTTTATAAATTTTAGTATTTTAATTTTAGAAAAGTCACATCCCAAGAGGGTTTATTAGTTAAATCAAACTTACTAGCCAATCAAAAATAGAAATAGCCAATAAAAAATAAGAATTATATAATTTATAAAATTTAAAATATAATTGGGTTGCTTTGAGCTATTTAGCTAAAATTTCTATTTTTTTACTGCAAAGTTAGTGCTGCTATCATGCCATTTTTTAGATTTTCTGATAATTTCCTTGCCAGAAACACTTACACCTTAGTTCAAAATTTTGTATATAAAATTGCAATATAAACTTTCATAAATTCTTTTTCCAGGTCAATTGATTTTCTGAGATGGTTTGTCATACATTACAGAATATTAATTACAGGTTTATCAAAAAGATTACTTTTCTTTTTTTCAATATTCCATAACATCATTGCATTCAATTACACCCTCATTTTAATATAAATATGCACCATGGCATGTTTTATGTCACATTATACTACTTGGCATATCATTAATGACATGTCAGAAATCTAAATATCTTTAACTGGATTTCTGATTATCTTTAATGACATGCCATTAATTAAGTCGTCTCTGTCTAAACATTGCTTCAAAGATTGATGTTACATGCCCTCGACACGTTCTGAGAAGAAATTAATACTATGTTCCATTACAACAGAATGATCTCTCCTTAGCTTTGATCCATTTGTATGCCCTTGACACGTTCTAGGAAGAAATTAATACTATGTTCCATTACAACAAAATAATCTCTCCTTAGCTTTGATCCATTTGTTTGCCCAGCTTTAACATCCTTTTCTCCACTAGCGAGCAATATGTGGCATTTCCATTAAAAATACGTTCAATTCATGATAGCTTCTATGAAGTGGCAATGAATGGAGTCTCAGAGGTTTATCTTTCACTTGTGGCACACTTGACTTCCATATTTCCATGCATAAAAAATGTGATTAGTGATATCTTTGCAGACATTAAATTATGGAGCAATCTCCTTCATAATGATCCTTCTGCAATAGCATATATTTGTGTTGAATGGTTTCGATGGTTCTCTTGATCATAACTCCTGTTTTAATGGTTTTTTGAAAACAAAACTTGAAAAAAATTGTGATTATAAGACAAAATATAAATGAATAAAAGAAAAAGGATTTTTGAAAATTGCTTCACGTGAAGGAAATATCTTTTCATATAGTTTAGCTAATGCACTTTGCCCTGTCAAAACAAAGTAACATGTCAAATCTCAAATTAGAATATTGAAATCATGCCACTCCATAAGTTTAAAAAATTTAATCAATTTAGAAATAAATGAAAAAGAATTAAACTTTTATATTCAAATGCCTTGCCTTTCCTAAAAATAATATCTTGAAACCTTTTCAAAATTGATAGGATGGTATAGGCGGTTGGGAATCTAAGATTTTGAAAAAACAAAGATAATTAGATTTCTTACATGCCATTAATGAAGTCTTCTCCTCTATATATTTGAGAAGTTTCTTTTCCTTTCGTTTATGTTTTTTTTCACATTTTTATGTTTTTAGTGTTCAACAACAATGATTTCCAATGTTTATATTAATGAAGTCTTCTCCTCTATATATTTTGCTCATTTCTTTGACTATAGTCTGCACACATTGTGTAGGAACATGTACTTGAGAACCAAAAGTTACCCTTTCCGCATGCATGTAGAAATGTGGACAAACAAAAAAAATACATTTTTCTTGCACAAGGAAACTAGAAAACATGTTCCAACAACTATTGTTTTCCTATGTCATGTCAGCATTTCGAGCATCTACATTTCCCAATGGGCATTTTACATTGGTTGCTGGGTTACATCTTACAATGCCTGGCTCACATTTTACTGTCTTGTTAGCATTTCAAAGACCTGCATTTCCTAGCAGCCATTTTAGTACATGAAAGGACTTGCAACGGATGATACTTTGCACCAAAAAATTGTCTAACTTTCACTTGCTCTTCCAGCTATGTTATTTTTTCTTTTTTGGTTTGTTGATAGAACAAATAGACACAAATAAGTCTGGACAATGTTTACTGTCTAAATAGCTATTGATTCCATGTATTAAAATGACTTGCGTAGCAATTTTGAATCTCTCATTAACCTTTCCAGAACATGCATCTCTATAGCTGATAACAATTACAATGCAAATACATTTCTTTCCTTTGCATCAATGCTATTATACAATGCGTATAGCAAAATATGTTTCTTCTTTCCTATTTAACAATATACTTGTTTTCTAGCTAACATTATCTCTTTCAGTAAGCTAATTCATGAAACCTCATCTTAGAGGTAGATCTTTAGCAATATGTTATTCTTTAAGCAATAGTCATGATATATATTTGGGACAGTGGCTAAATGGTTGTTTTAGATCATGTCATAATTCAGTTGAGAACTATTCTAGCTACAAGACCTCTCTTTGCATCTTATTCTATCACACTTTAGTTAGCAGCTCATCAACAACGTTCTTGAATCTATATGCTCCTTGGTATATAAAATTCTTAATCTTCAATTTATAGAAATTTTGGCACATATTTCTTTCAATGCATTCAATGTGATTATATAAATATACTTTTCCAATTAGATCATTTTACATGTCTCCATGATCCTTCAATTATTAGCAATGTTGGTCAATTATTTGCGTTCAATTATGAAATTTGGGCATTTTACATGTCTCCACGATCTTTCAATTATTAGCAATGTTGGTCAATTATTAGCATTCAATTATGAAATTTGGGTTTCCACCTTTCGATTAACAGTTTCCTTGGGACTGTTACATATAAGTCTCCTATGTAACAAATGATGAAAGCCAT
Source organism: Larix kaempferi (assembly GCA_027924585.1). Lineage (NCBI taxonomy): Eukaryota > Viridiplantae > Streptophyta > Pinopsida > Pinales > Pinaceae > Larix > Larix kaempferi. The sequence goes on from BSBM01000023.1 coordinate 20,790,123, forward strand.
AAAATCGTAGGTCTTTGCCTTTGCATGTGCGTACAAACATATGATGGGAATTAATCAAAACTTCCATAGACCTCATACATACATCAATGAAAACACCCATCCCTTGCAAGCTACAATATCTTCATAATTTAGTTTTTCTTTCCTTTTTACATGAGATCACACAAATCTCTAAGTTAAGGAGTATGATGGGATCTTGAATTGGCACATTTTGTTCAACATGTATATTCATATGCCTCTCCAGAATATTGTATTTTTTCTCATTGTTGAGCTTCATAACCACCAAGGTGACCAATTGACAACATAGAATTAGTATAAAATCAGGGCATATAGGGTTATTAACTCATCCCTATAACCCAAACAAAGAAACAAGATGTCTATAGAAGCACACATTCCACAACTCTCCAACTTGAGAAGATGGGGAATTGATGCACACTGCACAACAACCTAATAAGGTAGTCAACCAAGAGGAAGAGTGGCTTTGTGAACTCTCCAATAAACCATCCATTCTAGTGTCGAAGAAGGGTCATGTACCCTATAATGTCATCCCTCAATAAGCAACAATAACTTATGAAGAAGTTAGTGATTCTATGGCTAAGAGTATTGGTACAAAACTTGAAGTTCCTTTGTATTTATGACGAATTCAAGCTCTCTTCAGTATAAATATGTCCATTTGTGTCTCGAGTGAGGGTAGACAACGGTATATTGAGAAGTTGCATAGAACCAAGGTTGCAGAGCTATAGATTTAAGTTTCCAATTTTGAAACTTGAAATAAAACATTGATAGTCTTTTGAGATAATATAATTCTTTTAAGAAGGGATTTGCTATCCCTCTTCAAGTAAGGCCCACTTAAAGTGGTTCTCGGTGAATGCACCTTTGAATGTGTCTTTGCATTTGCATTTCATTATTGTTGCCTTCAATTTTGTAGTTAGAATATCTATGTTTTTGTGATTTTGTTTTTGGCAACATATCATCAAGTTGTGGTTTAAAGTGGGTTTAAACAAGAGTCGTTGCTTTGTTCAATGTGCTATAGATTAGTTTTATTTATGAAGGATTGAATATACTCCCTAGTAATTAATTTCTTTTCTAGCAGCATTAAGTTCTAAATCATTTATTTTACTTTCAACACAATAGTTTCAATTTTTAGGAGCTATAGGGTTTTGTAGCACCAACCAATGATCCAACGACATTTTATGACTGGATGAATTTCACTATGTAACACTAGAACCTTTGTCAAAGCAAAATTTAAATATAAAATTATTGTAGTTTCCATAATTTCCTTAAAAGAAAATAATACAAAATCAATTTCATAGCTATTTTACCCTTGAAGACTACATAAATTTTGCAACATACTTCACAAATCTATTATTACCCTGCTTGATAATTTAAGTGTTTTCCTCTCAAAATATTCAACAACATTTATTGATGTGATTCTTCAACTCACTACTATCACTCCTGTGTTATCCATAGGATGTTCCTTCAAAGGATTGTTGAAGTGATTTATAACCATTTATGCCAAATCACTAAAATTGTGTGCCAAAGTCCCCCTTCTCAACATCTATGATCCATATAGTGTTTATATATTTCCTCTTTTCTGCATAATTGAAAAAGAATATAATTTTTTCATCACCTTGGGATATCGATGTAGCTTTGATATTGTTCCTCGACCTCCATCCTAATCTATTATCTCTTTTTAAGCATCTTTATTCAATTTTGGCTTCTTCAACTTTGCCTCACTAAAAATACCATTCATATTTGAATTGAAGATATTTGCTATGCCTTCCTACATAATCCAAATCTACTCTTGAGAGTCTTTGAATTTGTTCTTTGTGCATTCTATAGTTTTCTTTTTTATTCTCTTTAGGTATTCAATGAACTGGTGCATAGCTAATTCCTCTAGTTGATAATTATAATGCCTCCATCCATATTTAACAATTTCTCTAAATTTTGGGTCCTTGATGCAATGAGAATTAAACTTAAAAGGACCATGGATTTTTGGTGCCATAACCCTCACTAGAAAAAATATTGGAACTTCGTTAGATGTCGCTCCTTCTCCTACTAGAAAACAATAAGTGTCTTGGAGATAGCACCGTCCCTTTTAAGAATATGTCAACTCTTTTGAACTAAGTTCTCCTATATCAATTCCCCACATCTTCCCATAAATAGCTCTTTCACAAATAGCTCAGATGGCAACGTCAAGGACATTACACCCTTAGCAATATATTTCCAGTATGAGTATATTAATATAGCTTCGAATACAAACTGGCCACGTATTTTAGAATTTATCGTTTTTAAATAAATTTATCATCTCGTTTTGTGTACACTTTTGTCTAAATGCACCCTTCGTCATCATTCTCATGGGACAATAAATGCATGAAGATCTCTCCAGCATGAACTTGTTACGCCGAAAGGCCGGTTTCAGCGAGATTGACTTTTCCATCGTTTTCATATAAAACTGAGTTGACAATGGACATTGGCTAAGCAAAAAGCGGAACACACCTTCCCTCCATCTCCTTAATTAATTTGACTTCAACGAAGTAAAATATTTTATATTTTATCAATTTAAATATTATAAATAAACATTAAGTTAACGTATTTATATTATAGTTATATTATATGAGATGACGTGCAGATGATATTACTTCTGGTATATTTTTTATATAAATAAAAAAATGTTATCCTATCAGTTTTTCAATCTAAATTCACTTTTTATATAAATAAAAATGTTATCTTATCAGTTTTTGAATCAAAATTAATTTTTTGCCTTTATTTAAAGTTTATTGTATTAAATGAATTCAGCGTACCTTCACATTCTCTCAATGAACGATCATTCTGGACCTTTTGAGTTGGGTTCTATTGTACCTTCAATTAACCTTGATTTAGTCTTTCCTAGGAATTCTCACTCCACGCTCCCAAAAATGGAAGGGTTGCACAATGATTTTTCCAACTTCGTTAAAATTGATTACAAACGGAATTTAATATGTGGCTTTAGCATAATGGAGACTGGGATCATTGGTGCACGAGTATGGATCATAATTTAACAAAAAATAAAAATCACATGTTCAACCAACTTTATATCGGCTTCACAATTAAAAATTGTATTGCTACCTACCAAAAATATTTAAAGCTAAGTCGCCTTTGAACAAGCCGCATACATGCAAATCTATAACTGACTTGATTGTTGGTTTATTCGAACCAATTTCTTTCAATACATCAAAGGAACATACACCATTAAACCAAAACCAAAAAATTGCTCAAGGTACCAAAATATGTTGCATTAAAAGTTACAAATTTGCATATAGATCTATAATTAAACCCAACAAATACTTTAATAACTTTCACATTTATATAAATATAAATACCTTTACCATCGCTAATCTACTATAAGATAAATCTCTTTAAGTGAAATTAAGCATATGCTTTACCCAAATTATATACTTATAGCACTACTCATTTGAATATTACAGGATCCCAACCTAGCTTCCCTAAAAGTACAAGTCTGCTGCACATTAGCCATCCATATTTTAGTCTTGTTTAAAACAACATGCAGAAAGGCCAAACTAATTTTTCAAGAAAAAAGTGCCCAATCAAAATATAACAAACAACAACTTTGTACTTATCTTAAAATATAATTTGAATTCAGTAATGTTGTGCTTTGTCATCCACTCCAACGATATACCAATTGGTGTGTCCCAACCTCCCCTTTGTGCCATGGGAATGCTACACGTTTTATTGAATTAAGGCTCTCTCCAAGACAATTTCAATCTTGAACCCAACAAAATCTTGGCTCAAATATGAAAAAGTAGTGAGTGGATCCAAGTTGACATTGAATTAACCACCAATGGTATCATGATACAATGGTTTCTACTCTTTAAGGGATCCATGCACTGATTAACCATTTATGGCATATAAATCCTATATGTTTCCTACATAACCCCAAAAAAATTCCATCCGAGATAATCGATCACCTAGCTATCTCTAAGTTAACTATGTCAATAGTAGGAATCTACATTTTAATCCCTCCACACCACAAGTGCAACTCTTCCCTCAATGATGATATCCTCTTGTAATGCATAGGCCTTGTCTATGTGTTAGATATGAGATATGGAGTTTCCCATGTTATGATGGTATCTTCACCCTTTGTGGATCTCAAGGTTGAATCTTCTCCATCGTCTTCTACCCTAACCCTTCTTGTTCCTCTTCTATCCTAACCCATTGAACTTGGAGAATTAAAACATTCATGAATCATTATGGTACCATAGTATGTGTTTGAATCATTAGGGCATGTTGTAATATCGACTTCTAATAAAGAGTAACTAAAGTTTCCCCTAAAAAAGCACTAGGATTGTGTCAATTAATGGAAACTACAACCTATAACCAACGTTGGAATTTAACACAAAAAAAATGATCATCATAGTGCATTTTTCTTCTTCAACACCATTAAGTTGTTTTACAAGTAGTCTCAATGAACCCTGAATAGTGAAATTGGTCTTTGTGACTTAGTGTTTAGTTTCTTCTTCAATTTCATGGGTAATTGTTATTAGTAAGTTGCACCGTTGTATAGGCCATGATCAAATCTCACTTTTAGGGATATAACTTAGGATTTGAGTATTTAGCTTTAATGTGGGAAAGTGTGCTTTAATTGTCATTTTGAAATTTATTTTAGTGGGTTTTGTCAGGACGTGCACATGTGGTTCTCTCTAATTGCGCACTTTATAGATTTTTCCCACCTTTCATTTCCACTTCGACAACTGGAAAGCGATTATTCTCTAATTTGGCACACCACACACCAAACGGCTTAAAATATTGTTCATACGACTTAATTATTTTAATTTTTAAACCTAAAAATATTGTATTTCCGATTTAGCTGCAAAATATGTCTCCCTCCCATGCCAAAATCTAGTGTTTTCTATAAACAAGGCATAGAGGGCCTGGTTTGAAAAGAACTTACTTTCCACCAAGGCGGAGTTGAAATATCTTCCCCTAAATCAATAGGGTGAAAATGACATAATTAGATTATAACAAAGCGTATAAGGAATCATATAGATATTTTTCTATTCAAAGCGTTAAGAAATAGAATTGTTAATTGATTATAATAGAAATTTTATAAGTAGGATGTATACTCTAGTGTAAGTAGTGTGTACTCTAGGCATTCATTGTGCACCCCAATCAAACTTTTCTAAATTTTATTTATTACTATAATAGATATAGAGATTAATACTAGCATTTTCCTTTTGAGGGGCAAAAATGAACATTGGTAGGAAAAGAGGAAAGTTAGAAGGAACAAAAACATAAGCACACACAACGAAGGATACTGGTAGGAAAAGAGCAAAGTTTGTAACAATCTCAGATTACAAAGACATAGGCACTCAACCCATAACAAAAAATAATGTTAAGTTCATTAACACAATGAGCCAACTACAATTGTTTTTCTCACAATCTCTGTAGTAGTAATCTCAACAATATAGATTACTACTATATCTAGAATATATAAGCAATTTGAAAAAATATTTATGCAATAATATCAATGAAAACAATGATTATAATAGCTCCTAAACTGCACAAACTACTTGTGAACAAAAGTTTGCTTTCATGCCATGTGTTGTAGCAATAAATTTAGGAATCTCCATATACAAGTATAGGTATATAACTCTTTCATGGACCAGCTCTTGATAGTGCCACAATCTAAGTTGTAAATGAATGTTCGCTATGCTTGCTTCAAGAATGGAAGATACAGTGGGAAACCCAAATATGTTTCTTTCTTCTCATTGAGAATTTCAAGTCCACAATAAAAACTTTACATCCTTCTCAACCATGTAAAGGCGAACAGACCTGTCACTACATCAACTAATCTTTTGAAAATTACTAATAAACAAAAGAAAGTAACTGGTTATCAATGACTCTCACCGCATCAAGGATCCACACGTCTTCTGACAATATAGATAGTTCACAACAAGTCGGAATTGAAGAGTAGTAAATTTTTGGGGAAAGTGTTTTTGAAGGTAGAGTTCAAAGCCTGCGAGCAACTGGACGTTTATTAAGCACATTGTGTTCGCTTTCATCAAGTGAATCAACAGGTGATGGTGATGGTGAAACCTCCTATGACATGACCAAAAGCACCTTCAAGCGAGCATTTGAATTAAAAGTCTCTTCACTGATAAGGTCATAAGGTACTATCGAGCACAAACACGTTGAACAATTTCCAGGAGAGATGTTGGATCATTTGATAGAAGGCACAAATCTTTTGCAGAGACCCCCATGAGTTGTTGTGTATGATCATCAAAATCTATGATACCGTATAGTTGTCCAGTAGCATCCATCAGGTCAAGTTTGAGTATGTATCGGTAAGCACACTCTATAAACTCCCCATCACATTTTGCACAATGCCAAACATTACCAACTTTGTGGGAAAAAAATTTCATGCATTGTATTCCATCGACAAATAGAGGGCATGCAAGGAAATGAAAGTCATCGATGTTAATGTGGGTGATTGTAGCAATAATTGAATACCAAGTTGCCTTCTCAGATGGTTGGATAGATTGTAGCGCAGAGATGGAAATGCGTTTGCAGGAGCTGGAAGAAGACGAGTTGGATTTTCTGTTCAAAGATGGGGAGGCTGAACTCCATTGTCAGCAAACCATGATTGGAGAAGTTGAGCTTCATCGATATCTGGGTTTATAAGGAGGTTGGTGTTGCAGATAGTTCCAATGGTTTTTCCATTGAACTCTGTAAGACGCCCACCTTTTATTGCAAGGATAGGGGGGGTAACCAAACCTCGAAGGTTTCCAAGTTGGGCACCCTCAATTGTGCAGTGCTCCCCTCAAAGTGTTATGTCTATGCTATACCCGAACATGTCCCTCAACCCAACTGTTCAACCAATGGTTTCAGAGCCATCCCTTTGGCGTATAGTTGATGCAGGGGAACCATAAATGACAATTCCAATAAGGTCAACCATGGAATTGAGGGGTGTAGTTTTGATTTCATGGATAGATTTAAAGTGGAAGCAATGAAAAGGGATCAATGGGAACTCTTCCAAACATCGTTGAATTGTTGAGGAGGGGTTAAGGAAAATCTCAAAAGCACTTTTCAAATGGTTGTATGTTGGGTTGACCGGTTTGATTGTGTCATTTGAGACCGTGTAGACTATGCCAGCTTGTATTTGGTCATATAATGAGGTGGCTAGTTCATTGAAAGCAGAGATATGAATCTCATCTCTGGTAGCACTAACAAGGTCAAACCCAAAGAGTTGACCAGGCCCTTTTTTATTGGTGTAGGCATTCATACTTTTCTTTGCAGTAACTCGCCCTTGAATGGTCCAAGTTTTGTTGGAAGGGTTGAGCGATGTGAATTGAAGAGTAGGTGCAACAAGGTTTGATGTTGGATTTTGCGAGGAAGGTATGGCAAGTGAAGGGTTTTGGGGATCAAGGGCATTGTTTTCTGAAATAGATGAACTGCTACGGGAGATAGAGCAAGGGGTGAAGTTGAAAGGGGATGAGTCTCCAACAATTGTTGTTTCCAATGTGACAATTTGGAATGTTCCCAATGCAATAGTCCTGGCAAGAAGAATTAAGGTAAGTAAGTATAAGTAAAAAATATGTTACAATTATTGGGAGTGCAAAATAAAATAAGTTAAAATTAAGATGCAAAAATCAAAGCATACGTTGCATTGTGTATAGTGTTGCATGTACACTTGATGACTTTGATGATCGAACCTGCTTGGAGTTCGTGGTTTTCCACAATGCTATTGTAGCTAGCTGGAAGCAATGTATCGTGCCTATGAATTCCATCAGAGATAGAGATTCGGAAGCGGGCAGTTGCTGAGTTAAGAGAGCTTACTCGATTGAGAGAAACAACTTGTACAAGTGGGCATAGGTCAACAACACCATGCATCAGAAGTGAAACAACATTTTTGGTCAACAAAGTGTCCATAGCGTGGTAGTGAAAATAGTTGGACTACAAAAGTAAGCTGGAAAAAGGGGCGGGTTCTACTTGCTATTTTATTTTTTAATGGTTACAACTTATTGCTTTTATAACTGTTGATTTATAATTATTAGCTGAATGTTGTTAGTTATCATCATTCAGATTTAAATGACTGATTTTCTGAATTGTATATTATTTATGTAAATAGTTGAAGAAGTTTTATGATAATGATAGATTAAAATGCTTCCCTGCATTTTTCCACACACTGTCTTTGTGTCGTACTCTAGTGTAGGGAAGAGTGTTTAAAATAAATATGAATAATGATATGCAATAGATAGAAATGATTGAATGCTTATCATAGATAAACTCTATTATGTTTCCTGCATTACATTATCTATTTACATTGCAATTAAAATATCTTATGTAATAGACAACAGAAAACATAGTAGACTATTTATATAAGCAGATATTTGATTATCAGATCATTCATAGTAACATAAGTAATTATATTAAAAACAATCGCCTTCTTCTGTCCAAAACCTAAAAGCTCACTTATAGGTTAAACTTTCTTATCAGAAGACAGTTAACACATACTTTTAGTATTCTGCTCTTATAGGAATTCTTTTAAGACATATCAGTTTTCTGCATTACAAACCCTAACATAATTGAAACATATAATATATATTTTCATAAACAAATTATGGATCGAAATTTACTACAAGGAAAGAAGATAAAAAACCATACATGTCTATTGTACAGTAACAGTAATATCTTTGCATACAAGTACATTCAACTATCATTTGAAACTAAACATTAAATATTACAAATCGAATAGCAACTATTCTATCTGACGAATGACCAGGCTTAAAACACTGTTATTTGCTATTCATACAAATACTAAGTTAACATTACATCCTTTGACAAAACAAAAGAGACATGCGAGACTAGGTATCGACACTTGAAGAAGTTCAACTACATAGTCTAAGTTTATAACATTTCGAATTACCTTTTTACATAATGAGTTCAGGGTTTGAAACCAGAACCGAAAAATCAAACTTATGCATTTGGCTTTGGTAGGGTTACGAGCCAGCCATTATGGCTCTTGGCCTTTAAAAAAAACTTCAATATTTTATAAACATTTAGGGACGGGCTTTGCCCCCACCTTTGTTTTTAACAAACATTGTTTAAAATAACGCAGACTGCCAAGAGAAATTCTCTCAGGCTCGACATTGATAAACATCTATAGAAAACAATTGCAAAACCTAAAAGTCATAACATCCGAAAGGAAGTATTATAGGACAGGGTTAATGGGTTCGACCCTCATAAACTACAAATATTTATAAACCGAACCAGGCCCTCAGTACCACGAAGTCCTTCAACTTTTCCTTTTAAAATATCAAAATGACGATAGTAAACACAGTGATTTTCCTCCTAAGAGTATAGAAATGATGAAGGTAAATACATTGATTGTATTTTCCAAAACTAAACTTTATTATTATCATAGGTCTTTACAGAGTGCATTGAGAAACCAATGAAGAAACAGGTCGAGGGTTTTACCCCTCCTTGAACCAAACACTTTGCCTCATGGCTTAAAAATATTTACAATCATTGCGATGACCCGAATGTAAAAACGAAACCGAAGTCTCGGAATAACCAACACAGACCGAAATTATGCCAAGATCTCATCCAAAGAGTTTCCTGAGAACTATGGATGCCCACGAGGATGTCACCGAAGCTTACTAGGATTCTCAAGCTCCCATCCTTGGCATTGTAACTTTTAAAACCCATGCCGAGATAGGCCTGCCAATACATTACAACAATGTGGTTAAACATTGTTTCCAGTTTGAAAGGAAAACCCTAGAACAATATTTTTAGAAATCCTCAATGAAGAACAAGTCGAGAAGAATTAACATTACCTATATTTTAGTAGTCGCAGTAATACCGAAACCTCCTGCAACGATAAAATTCCAACACAGAAAACCTGGAATCATACTGAATTCATCACCAAACTCAAACTCTGAACACTTGCAAATAAATGCATTTACACATAAAATCCTACTCCATTATACAGATAGAGGTCGCGCTATTGAATCCTTGGAAGGAGACTGCGGACAGAGTAACAAACCCTGGAAAACCGAGAGCCTGTCATCCTCTCCACCCTCACGTAATGCAAAATGAATGCTCCAGGGTATGGCTCAGTGAGTAGTTCAAACGAGTAGTTAGGGTTAACACATCGACCAAGAAAAATTCACGTGGAGTCATGCCACGATGGCTGCCAACCGGAGATCCACTACAATTCATTTAATGAGCTTTGAATATCACAGCTACCAGGTTACCACTGACTGCCAACACATCATGCATCAAATTGTTGCATAGTCATTAACCGGACTAAAGCTTAGATTATGATTAATCATATCATGAATACGTAACACACCTCTAAAGTCAAAACTGTATCATTATCAACACAAATGTTACGTAGATTTATGGATAAGCCAAGTTTAGGCATTTAAACCATATTGCATGCAAAGGTAATGATACCTAGTGTATGAAAATGCACGTAGGGTTATATTATCCAACATTTAAAATATAGTATGCAATAGGTTAATACCTCAGTAAAAGGTAGAATAGATATAGATATCCTAACTTAGCATATATGAACAATGCATTGGGAAATTTTAATACATAGCATATAGTATTGTTGTGCATATAGGGTATAACCATCACAAGATAGGCTTAGATGCATAAGAACTGTATTGCAAGCTTTAGTACAAAAGCTTAGGTTATGACTATTGTATTGTGTAAATAGATACATAGTGTAATTCCTAAGTGTAAGGTTAATGAAACTATAACCTTGAAATCAAAGTTCTATATTTTCAACGATGACTTAGTACAAGACAAGTGTAATGGTAATAAACACAATTTCTGAGTTTTGAATATAATTGTTATGGAATTATATAAACAACATTATACATAATATAACTGAAGATCAAACTAGAATAGATCTCACCCTGGAACACTTCAGGTTACTCTATTTCTCCTTTTAAACATTAAAGGCTAACTGAAGTTTAAATAGAACCTCCTTATACACTTCGAAAGAGGTATCGCTCTTACCCGCGATCTACGACAGAAGTTCGAATGATTTAGCTAAATAGCTAAGTAATCCTCGGGGTTCCCATAGGACCCATTCATCATCATCAAGAAAGTAAAAAGTTAGCACTTATAATGAAATCAATATCAAGTTAAATCCATAAATTATAGACATCTAAATAAGTAACCTTAATTAATCTAGGATGCAAGAATGAGGTAAAAACATCTAACAATATCTTAAATAAGCATAAATACATACACGTATTCTGAAAATAATCATACACAAGTAATTGACGTAACATGTACGTAATTAATGGAGAAATGTTATCATTAATAAGTTGTCCAGTTAAATAGATTATCATTTACTTTACTTCCACATAGCAATTGTAGCACTTAATACTACTTAGAAAAATTTTAAATTTTTATGAATTTTCGGGATGTTACACTTTCTGCAGTGAAAATGGCTCTCGAACTATTTTTTAGGCCCTCGATTGAGGTATTTGCTCGGTCGAGGTATTTAAAATACCTTGATCGAGGGTTTTGCCTAGACCTCAATCGAGGTATGTTCAAGCCCTCGATCGAGGTATTTGCTCGATCAAGGGTTTGTAAAATTAGCTCGATCGAGGATTTACATGTGTAAAGAAAATATAAAAAAGAACCAGGGAAAGGAGTTGGAAAATTAATGTTGCTAATCACCATTCCTTCGTAAAAATAACAAGTAACCTCTATATAATCACTAAACAATTGATCAACAACACTAATTTAACTCATTGCTAGTTTATTTTCAATTAGAACTATGTGAATTTGATGTTGTTGAATTAGAGCTTAGTGATTTTGTTTTTGTTCAATTAGAGTTCATTAGACATGTAAGATTTCTTTGTAGACATATTTCAAAATTTCATATTAACATATTGTTGTTTTTTATAACAATTTGAAGAAATTTTTGTTTGCTTTCATTGTAGTTTGATGGAGAGTAAAAGAAAAAGACAAAGGAAGCATGCTCATCAACAAAATGACAATGAAGAGCATGAGAGGAATAGAGATAGGATGAGACAACAAAGAGAAAGCTTGAGAGAAGAAGAAGATGCACATTTGGTGCAACAAATTCCAATGGAGGACAACCAAGGTAAATTTTTGAATTAGATGTTACATAATTTAAATATCATATTTTATCAAGTTCTCTAATAATTTGTTATATACTAACTATTTTCTTTTCATTTTAGTCTTATTATATTTTGTTTGTAATAATATTTTTAACAAATTTTTATATAAACTACAAAATTAGTAACAATTTTTCCAAAAAATTAACTATTTCATAATTTAATTTGTTTACTATTTATTTATAATGATATTCTTATTTATTCCATCCCTTTGTTATTTATATTTCAAAGTTTGCAACAATTTTCATGTTAAAAGAATAATTTTCAAGTGGCTAACAAATGTTAAATTAGAACAATTTTCAAAAGAAATGTACATTTGGATTCTATTTTCATGTTAAAATGTACATATTTTTAACTATTTTCAAATTTCAAAGTCGCTAACAATTTTCAATGTTATTGGAACAATTTTCAAATTAAATATACACTTGGACCATATTTTCAACTTAAAATGTACATATTTAACTATTTTCAAATTTTTAAGTTACTAACAATTTCAAGTTAAATTTAATTTCAATTCTTGTTTTGTTATTTGTTAAAAAAAATATTTGTACAATTTGTTATTTAGACTATGTACAAAATTACTAACAATTTTCCAAAATATTTAACTATTTCATAATCTAATTTTTTTTTTTTTCAACCGAATCTAATTTATTTATTATTTATTTGTAATGAATATCCTTATTTATTTCATAACTTTATTATTTATATTTCAAAATTTGTAACAATTTCCAAGTGGCTAACAAATGTTATTGGAACAATTTTCAAATGAAATGTACACTTGGATTTTATTTTCAAGTTAAAACATGTATATATTAACTATTTTCAAATTTCTAAGTTACTAACAATTTTCAATGTTATTGGAACAATTTTCAAATTAAATGTACACTTGGACACTATTTTCAAGTTAAAATGTACATATTTAACTAATTGCAATTTTCTAAGTTACTAACAATTTCAAGTCAAATGTCCCCATGTAATCACTGGTCACTTTGGCTTAAAGGATCCCAATTAAAAGTATCAAGTAGTTGGTTTTCCTCGAGACAAATACCTTTATGCTGGAGTAATTGATGGACAAAACGTCCGGGCTAATGAATTGTCACAATCGTTTAGCATTTTAAAGGATCTTGAAACAATTGTTGGTAAAGGTATGTGTGCACTATGCACACTATCTTGCCTTGCTTGAGGTGCTCTTAGACTGAGAAATTCCATATTGTTTCCTATTTAATCTGAGAATGCCATCTATTTGCATTGTGGGAGAAATAGTTGTCTCCACCTCTTGCTCTCTTCTCCGTATAGATGTGGATTTAATAAATGTGACAAAACTTGATAATGAGATTAAGTCATGGCTTGCATTTGTTGCACAAAAAGGAGTTGAAGTAGTAGCTATGGAAAAAGCATTGATTGGTCAAGCACATCAGGTAAAATTCTTGACATTTTTGGACATTTTTGGAACTTGCATTGCGTTGATTATTGTTAGAATTATTTGTGAAGACAATGTTAGTTGCAATTACAAGCCGGAATACATTTCCTATAGGCATGAAGACCATGGCCTATGGTGTAACTATAGTCTAGGTTTTTGAACTCAAGGGTTGGTTGTTACTTGCATCTAAAATATGCCCCTTTTCCATTTGAGCATTGTTTTCATACTGATGTTTCTGTATTCTAGAGCATTTTATTTGAAAATCTAAGTCTATCTAAACACAATCATTTTTTGTAGGCATATTTTGTTGCTCATGTAGCTGTTATATCTTCAAGAAATAACTCTCTATTCATAAATAATATCTACACTAAGATCCATAAAATTTAATATGGGGAAAAACATGCTCCTGGGGATTCATGTTGGAGTAAACTCCACTTATCCATCTAACCCTAATACAAGCCATAAAACAACACTAGCAAAACATAAAAAAGCATTTTTCCAAATAAATCTAGTAAAACCAAAGCCACATCCTCCGCATCGGGTAGAACCCATCATTGTGATGTGACAAGCTTAAAACTCAAAAAGCAAGTATAGCCATTTTAGCAAACACATACAAAGACAAAAAAACAATTGAATAGGACTAAGCAATCATAGATTTAGAGAAAGGGGTTTCAAATTTTCGATGCCTTCGAAGACCAACATGAAAAACAAATTACTTTCATCATCCAACCAACTTTAATTAAAAGACTCATGTTCTCTCATATAAATGCCTCATTTTGCATCCAAATATTAAGCGGGTCACACTCTTCATCGAATTTGACATCATAGAGAACCATAGAACCACACGGGGATTTAACTTCAAACATCAAATGAAAAAATTACACTATAGAAAATCTTACCCAATTCTTAGGGCGAGTTCAACCCTATGTTCCATAATACTCACCAAATTATTGCTCCAAAATTCAAATTGGGGGCGAACTAACTCCTCTTCACCTCCATTACGGAAAAATTGGGGCGAAGTAACAGTTCTTCGCCTCCATTACTAAAAATACGGGGGCGAACTCACAATTTCATGTATATTTGAGAGGGCTAAATCCCTATTTTCCTTTATTGCGGGGTTGGCTATTCGATTTATCATCATTATTGGTTTAATAAATATTGGATTAATGTATTAAATTTAAAAAACCCTTTTCATATTAAAAATTTGTTCATTATTTTTTTTGTGACCTCTAAAATTTCACCTATAGACTAAATTTCGCCCTTAAAATTATCTATAGTGACAATCACATTATAAATATCGTTATTATGAATGATATTTTAAATATCATATTCATCCAAAATAAAGCATTGAAATCAACAACATGTAATAAACTTATTATTATTTTGAAGATGGTGACAGGTTAGATTTTTTCCCAACAAAGGCGGCACGTTAAATTTTTTCCCAACAAAGGCGGCACTTTAGATTTTTTAGATTTTTTCCCAACAAAGGCGGCACGTTAGATTTTTTAGATTTTTTCCCAACCAAGGTGGCATGTTGGTTTTTTTCCAAAATAGGCGGCATGTTAGATTAACTACTATTTTTTTTAACATAAATAAATAATTGAAACGATATTAATGGAATAATATTCTATCACGGTAGTTTATCTAGGCAAAAATATTCATATTCACTGGTTTATAAATTTTGCTTAGGTAAGTTGTTAACCCTATTTCTGCCATGTTTTTTATTTAGGTAAGGTTTTTGTTTCCATTGAAAAAAATAGCAATTAATTAATTTAAATGATTATATAAACATTAAAAAAAAATCTGTATTCATATTCAATGGTTTATGAATTTTGTTTAGATAAATTGTTAACTTTATTTGTGCCATTTTGTTTATTTAGGTAAGGTTTTTGTTTAAAAAAATAGTAATTAATTAATTTAAATAAACCACATTGTTGGAATCCAGGATGCTTCCATCCATCATAATTTTTAAATTTAAATGTACCTCACATTTCTCACATATGAGAATGCTAATTCTCTTTAATATTTGGTTTCTCACATTTCTCATATATGAGAATGCTAATTCTCTTTAATCTTTGGTTTTTCAATGGATTGTTAGTGGCCCCATCACTTTGCTTTGAATAACAATTATACCTTTCTGTTTCGAAGGGCTTTTGATTAAAAAATATCGAAAACATATTCAGAGAGGGTATTAATATTCATTTACCCTAAATTTAATTACAGCTTTGGGATGATAAGATACGTTTTGCCAACAGCAGTTATTATTGTAAGTACTTGAAAGTCAAACTAGTTTATATTAATCTTTCAATTTTATAACGTTTTGTATAAAATTTATTTTTCTAAATTTTAAAATCAAATTTTAATTGGTTTTCAACTTTAATGTTTATTTTATGTGATTTAAAATGAATTTGTCAAATAAATAAAATAAATTATAAATAAAAAATTATAAAAAACAATAATAAACTACTTATTTGTATTCCTTACATATAATTAAAGTGGGACCAGGTAGAGTTACACTAAAGGTAGCTATAATTGAGCATTGGTGTTATGAGTAAAGTTTCTTTTATTTGTAGTACTTACATATAATTAAAGTGGGACCAGGTAAAGCTACATTAAAGGTAACTATAATTGAACATTGGTGTTATGAGTAAAGTTTCTTCAATCTTTATTCAATGATATATCTTAATGCAATTTAATGTTACATTGGATATCAAACAAGGAGTAAATTATGATGTTGGATGGTTACATTATAAAGAATTTAAGGAGTGGATTATGAGGTTGGATAGTTATATTATAAAGAATTTTGGAATATGAAGAAATCAAAGTAATAAATAAAAAAACCAAATTATTATATAATGATTTATTTTTATTCTAATTTGAATAACAAATTTTTTTTTTCTTTTAAAAAAAATACTAATATTTATTGCAATAAATATAATTTTAATAAATCTAAATACACTTTTAATCTACTTAAACTTTTATAAGCTAGAAATGCACACATACGCCCTGTTATTGATGTACATTAAAAACCAAGATCGCCCTGTTATTGATGATCTGGTTATTGATGTGCATTAAAAACCAAGCCAACTCTAGTGATCACGCAGTGTCTACAAGAACTGAAACAGGAATATTACCTTCTCAAGGATAAGCTGGACTTTCTATTAGAGGTAATCTATGAGTTAGAAATTCAATTTCTTCTTACTGTCAAAACACTACATACAGATTCTGGAAAATGAAATTCTCTAATCTATGATTTAGAAATGCAATTTCTTCTTACTATCAAAACACTACATACAGATTCTGGAAAATGAAATTGTAGTTTTGTTGGTAACGTATTAATTTATCCTCGTTTCTCTGGTAAATTGCAGCTTGAGCAACAAATCCTGCCAGGTAGTGGAACCATATCTGTGATAGAATAAGTTTCATGTCATAGATATATGGAATGTGGTAAAGAATAGTAGTAAACACCTGTGAAATAGGAAAGATTCATGTCACTTAAACACCTTTTTCTATTAGTAAATGCATAAATCTTCAATCAGATAAAGTTAATTCCATGTGGTGATTTGTTTTGAGATTCGATAGAAATCATCGGTTGTCTATAAGGATCCGATTCTCTAGACAATTTCAAAATTAAAATTACCCAAAACTTAAAATATTTGATTTTTTTATTTATTAATTTTAATTTTTTTTCTATTATTTAAATAAACTTACTTAATATATTGTTACATAAACAACAATAATACACTCTTAATATAAATGAATTTTTGATGTTATAAAAATGCATAAATCTTCAATCATATAAAGATAAAGTTAATTCCATGTGGTGATTTGTTTTGAGATTCGATAGAATCATCGGTTGCCTATAGGTATCCGATTCTCCAGAGTTTCAAAATTAAAATTACCCAAAACCTAAAATATTGATCTATTTATTTATTAATTTTATTTTTTTGTTTTATTATTTAAATAAACTTATTTAATATATTGTTACATAAACAACACTAATACACTCTTCGCATAAATGAATTTTTAATGTTATAAAAATAAGTTTAGATGTATTTTTTATAAATCATTTAAATGTAGTTCTTATATTATAAGAATAAGTTTAGATGTCTTATTTATATTTATTTTATTGTTGATTTGTTAAGCAAGTTGGTTGTGTAAAAATGTGTATGAAGTTTTAAATTTCAAGGTGTTTGATATTTTTTTAACATTTCATTATCAAAAATTTGTGTATTAAGAGAATGGAAAAAGCAAGAAACCTAGGGTGAGAAGTCATCATGAGACATCTTGATTATGTTCATTTATGATTATAAATTATTATTGTACTTTCATATTATGTTTTACTAATGAATTGAAAAACACAAGTAAAGAATTTTGAATGAAGAAGAGAGCAACTTTCCCACAAAACAAGACTTCTACTTGATCTCCAATGCACACACTCATGCACACACTACCACAAAAATAAATCAATGAAAACATTGAATGGAGAGACCCAAGTACCTTTAAGGGGGGTGACAAATCCCTTTCCCTTGTTTTTCTAGAATCTCCCATGATGTACAGTTGAATCATCTAAAATATAATTGGAACTATGCAAATAAAGATGCCCTAAAATGAATCAACAAGCCTTAATGGTTGGAGCCAAGATAATCACAAGAGATCCATATAGAGGCTTTGAAGATCATAAGTGCAAGAATCCCAAGGGCATGTGAGAGCTGGAAGAGAGCTAAATCAAGATGTGTCATAAATCTAAGTGTGTACCTACAGGATAGTATTTTGAAGGTAGAAGAGTTTGAGAGAAACCAAAAGACTTTAAACAAAGAGTAATAGGAAGGTATAAATAGGAAAGAGAATGACCTCAAAACATACATGTACATTAGATTAGTAATTGGGAAGCCAAAGACATGAAAAAATCATACGCCATGTTTGACACCACAATGTGAGATTTAAACATTGTGTTTCATTTGTTGAAGGCACAAAGTGTCCCTTTGTTTTATAGGTTGTAGAACACAAGTGTGACACCCTCTTTACCAACCCATGGTACACTTTCTGCCATGAAATCAGGAAGGGTTAAAGAGGTTTTCCTCACTTGTGACCCCATAAATAAAAACCCAAAATGGATTTGTATTGTTATGGACCCATAATGAAGAATCCTAAGTAATTATGGATCCAACCAAGGGTTTTTACTCCAAACTAAACTGTAAAATCTATAAATACCCCACATGTCAACTCTGGAGGTTCAAAGGATCCTTGAACCAATGACCAAGGACTAAAGACCAAGAAATGGAAGGTGGAAAAGGACCCTACCAAATTATTAAGCATCCCTAAAAGTTCATACATCTAGGATAAGGTTAGGAAAATTTCCAAGAGGTTGGACCATCATAGAAAAGCATCTGCAAGAATATTGTCTCATCATGAGGTAGGTCTCATATAGACATGGCACAAAAGAATATCACATCATGGCTTGTCTAATAGGTAGGCATTTGTGAGTTCTAAAGTGAGAAATCCATACACTACATATTGTCCCCTTTGTAGGAGTTGTTATCCATGAGATGGGAATAATAACTAGTAAGGAAAGAGATAAGCAAGCAAAATGAAAGAAGACAAAGTGAAAATAAGAATAGTAACAATAGCGAGTCAATGATGCATGGGGCCATCCTACTAGTGCATGAAAATAGATCTAAGGCAATGAGATGGTGAGAGCATGGTCTCCATTGTTCAAATTCACTTAAGTTCCCGGCATTTGCATGGAAATTCAATGCCTTGATAATCAATGCAAATAAGGATGCTATCATACATAGTGCACAAGTAATATGGTATCAACCACATGTAAGAAAAATAAGAAAGAAATATTTAAAGAAATGGGATGCATGGTAAATAACATTGTCATGGTAGGGGAACAAACACTCTGAGATATTATACAATTAAAATCCAGCAAGTAAACTATGACATATAAATGATGAGATTATATAATGAGCAATGAGTCCAACTAATATTATGTAAGGAAAGTTCAAAACATGAAATGAATCTAACTATTATGGAAGAGATAAAATATCTATATTGTGTGAATAAAATGGAAGGACAAGAGAGAAGTTGAATGCATTATGCCTATATTTATCAATCGTGGTGGGAGCAAATTTTGTAGGACCATGTCAAAACATGCTAGCTACCTACATCACAAAATAGCAGTAGATTACCCTAATCGAGGAAGGGGTAGTGACTAAAAAATCTCAAGAATTGTAGGAAATTGTCAATGGAAAAAAAGGGAAGAGGAGAGAGACATGTCAATGCTAACCTACAACTGATGAGGGAAAAGGAAGTGAACAATTATGGTGAGGTGATATCAATGACAGATGAGGAGGTGATGCTAGGAAAAAACATCAAAAGTGCTAACAATGGTGAGATGACATCAACAAAGACACAAGGGTGAGTCCAAGCTAACAATGTTCTTTCATGACACATTGGTGCCAATGAAAATATGGAAAAAGTGTAATATGTTCACTTGGATGGATGATTCGAGGTACTTTTATGTAACTAATTTAAATATGGTGTAAGAGGATGAAATGTAGGAAGTCAGATTAGATTTTGGAATATATAATTTTTATTCATAGAAGTTTTCTACAAGTATGTGAAATTTTACTTTTTTTAAAGTGGTATGTTACTTTTCTTGTAAAATATAATGCATATGTTCCTATTAGTGTAGGTATTGAGTACCTAAATTATGGAATTAATTCCTTAAAATAATTTGTACAAGTGTAGAGAATATTTCGTTCTTATGCACTATTATTTATTTTAAATGTTAATGTTTATATTTTTTTGAATTTATGAAAGTCATCATAGCCCTAAAAATTACCAAGTCACGGATTAGTGGAGGGTTTGAGGCTCTTAACATAATCAAACAACTATTATTATTTTAACTTTAGATCTTGGTGTGTACTAGTGTAACATATCTTTTTCTTTTAATGGATAAGGCAATAAAAATATAGAGTAGGAATGAAAGACATCTATATTTTAATTTTTGATATATGTCAAGACAACAAGAAATTAAAAATAACAAAAAATATTGTTTGAAAAAAATCATATATTTCGAATCTACATAACTGGATGTATATGTATATGTGTGTTTAGTTTCATTGTCAATGGACTTGTGTAGCCTATTTAAAAATAACGTCGAAAATGGAGATAATAGGCATTCAAAAAATGTATGTTTTGTTGTTTTGGTAGTCCAAATCGTGCTAGGATCATCGTACCAAACCTAAATTTGGAGCAACCAATTTAGTAAACACATTCATGAGTATTTTTCCACAATGTTTTACCTCGTCATCTATTTTTGGCATTTTTTAGCTCATTGGAAAGGTATTGAAGAGCTCTACAATGTTTATGATATGATATTTTTATGTGTCTACTTGAATCATTTTTTATTTTAAAAAGAAAAGAAAATGAATCTCTATGCCATAACTGATACCTCAAACCACAGTATAGTCCCTTTAATAGGGATATTTGGCCTTCAATGGTAATATGGGTGCCAGTATGAGGTCTTGTGCACTAGGGCTAGGTATTGGACAATGGTTGAAGGAGAAATTGAGGGAATTATACCCAAAAGTAATATTCTTGAGCTAATGGGCCATGATCAAGGCCTCAAACCACAACATAAACCCTTTAAAGTGGATCTTTATACTGGTGGGTTGTGGATACAATAAGGATTTTGTGTGTAATAGGGATGGTTGTTAAGGCCTTAACCATTGTCAAGGCAAGGAAACAATGTCCATACACCATAAATATATCACTAGGTCTCATTGGGCATGAACATGATGTAAACCACAACACAATACCTTTAGAGGTTTTCTTTGGCCTCCATGTGGAATATGGGCACCATTATGAAGTCTCACATGCTAGGGATCGATATTAAGGAATTTCCCATGGTTAAGGGAGGAGAATAATTCCATTTGGATCTAGATAATTCCTTTAGGTATAGAGGGTCATATACCGGATAACATACATCCTCTGTAAGGGATCATAGTCCTTCAAGTGAGATATGGCTAGTAACCATTAAAAAGTCGTGTCCGATGGGTTTCATGTCCTTGGCCATGGTTGGGGGAGAATCCAGGGTTTTAGAACATTAAACAAATATTCTTAGGCTAATGGGAAATGATAAAGGCCTTGAACTACCACATGGGCCCTCTAAAAGTTTTGTTTTACATATGAGTTGGATTCGGGTGCAACTAAGAGTTTTTGTGTAATAGGGATGGGTATTAGCACCTTGAAAATGATTGAGGGAAGAAAATAAGGTCCTTAATCCCTAAATAAATCTTATATATCTTATGGGACATGAAATATTTCTCAAACTTCAACAAAAAATCATTTAGAAAGTACCTTTACCCTTGAGTGGGTTACAGGAACCATTAGGATATTTCACACACAAGAGATGGTTCTCGAGCCTTTGGCCAAAAATTAAGCTTCTAGGGACTTAATATATAATCTAGCCTCAAACCAAAACATCATCCTAGATCATCAGCCTCTTAATGGCATATGGGAACCATGAAGAGATTTTTATGTTGCAAGCATGGATATCGGGGCCTTGACCGTGGTTAATGAAGGATCTAAATTAATCTTTTAAGGCTCGTCATCCATTAATGATGCCTTCAACGATCACCACACAAACCCTCTAAATGGAATATTTTGCCTCTAAATGAGATATGGGAACTATTATAATATTTTAGGCACAATGGATGGATCTCAAGGCCTTGACCTTAGTCATGGGAGAAAATAAAGGGTCGTAGGACCAAAATGAAGATTTTCAGGCTCACACTACTACAGAAGGGCCTATTTTATGACAAACAACTAATAACCAGTCTAACTTCCCAATGTCGAAAAATAGTGGATTTGGAACGTCACAAATTTCACGTTCAAACTTTGACTTTCACCTATGGCATAGTTAGAACATGCTTTCCAACTACATGGTAGTTGAAGATCATCTCATGGATGTCGGTATTTTGAGATAGTTACACAAAATTTCTTGCATTGAGTAAAAAATATGAAAAGTAGGAAATTGAATCACATTACCGAATATTTAAATTTTATGTATTGAAAAATTTCATAACTATGTCAAGTTTCATCTTTTCTAATAGCCACATTTTATTTTTTTTGCAAATGATAAGGTATATGTATTTGTGGGTGCAGCCTTTGAGTTTCTAAATAATGGTTTTAGGGTACAAAAATCGGTAGACATCTAGAGAACAAGTAGCACTATTTTTTCAAAATTAATTTTTTTTTTTAATTATCTAAGTGATCGAACCTCAAAAATAGTGCGTCAAATTTGGGTGCAAATTTTGAAGGTCTTAATACAATTATTCAAAAATAGATTTTTTTATAGCATGTAGAGGTCAGTGTCTAGTAGTGTGGCAAACAATTTTTTTAAATGATTTTGAAATGAAAAATTTATGGAAGAAACGCTAACTGTGTATTTTTTGAGTTGAGTCATGATACAAGAAAATTAGGAAAAAAAAATGAAAATGACATATTTGGAATCTGTCGAAAAAATGTTATCTATGTTTAAAATTTCATAAAAAATGATTGTGTCTATCATACTGTAAAGAGTGGCATACAATTTTTTTTAAATGAAAAAATTATGGAATCTGTCGCAATGTTTTTATCTATGGATTCTATCTTCAGTTTTTTAACTAGCTGTAACCAATTTGCATATTTGTAGTCATTAGGTTTTAGGGGAAAACCTAGATATTTGACTCCATTGTCAAAATGTTCCACCTTCAATGGGAGTAACTGAACTATACTATTTCTAGTCCCGCACTTAGGCCATTGAACATAATGCATGATTTGTTCATATTGATCTCCATCCTTGTTGCCGCATAGAAGGTGTCTAGGATAAGTTTGTAATAGTTTAGTTCCATGAGATTACCTCTCCTGAAAAGAAGAATGTCATCCACAAACAAAAGAGGAGAAATATCAATAGCCCTTGCAACATTTATACCTCAAATAAAGTCACCCCCTTTTGCTTCTACTTTCAATCTGCTAAGCCCCTATGCTACTAATAAAAGTAGGAAATGTGATCAAGGGAATCCTTGCTTAAGCCCCCTTGATGCCTTGAAGAAACCCTAGGGTGAACAATTAATAAGCACAAAAAAATTGGTTCATTCTACACAACCCATTATCCAATTTACAAATTTAAGATTCAAACCTATTTGCGGGAGAACCAACCTTACAAAAAACCAACTTACTTTATCTTAATCCTTTAAGAGGTAAATTTTCATAATTGTTGCAATGTTTTTTCTAGTTAGGGTTAACCTTGACTAGTGAATGAGTCAAATGATTTAGATCTCAACATGTGGTTTTGGGACCATGGTATTTGGTTGCCGATGGTATTGGCCCAAGGTATTACATGTAATGAAGCCTATAAAAGGCTTGATATAATCCATTGTAATGTGGCCTAGAGGTGAGCGGGTGAGCTCACTTGACCCGGTTGGCCAGTTTTGGCCAAGGATAAAGAAGCTTCATTGTTGTTGGTTTTTCCCCGCATGGGGTTTTCCAAGGTAAATTGTGTTGTGTATATCATTCTAATGTTGCTATGATTGTGATTATTATTCTGTTGCTCATTATATGCTCTATAAATTCTAACAACAAACAACCAACCTACTTTATCATAAGCCTTTAAGAGGCAAATTTTCATAATTGTTGCAATATTTTTTCTAGTTTTTGTTGAATGGAGAGCCTCTTGCACTGTGCCTAATGCATCATGAATCTGTATGTTAAAAATAAATCCAAATTGTTCCTACGATATAACATTAGACTGAGAATGCTTTAGTTTATTAGCTATTATCTTGGATACCATCTTGTAAACAAGATTGCACAAGGAAATTTCCATGAAGTCTTGAAAAGAAGAGGGATCATTATGTTTGGGTATCAATGCCATGAATGTGGCATTCATAGCCCCTAGGATTTTTCTGGAATTTCTTGATTCTTTGACCACTTTGAGGAGCTATTCTTCCAATAACTCATACAAACTTAGATGAAATTCAACAGTCCAGCCATCAGGGCCGAGGCATTTTGCCTTTTTGAAAGACCGCAGAACATATTTTATCTCATGTTTGGTTATATTGGATTTCAAAGTTGCATTCAAATCTTCATCAAAGAACCTAGTAAAGAGCCTCGTAACCTTCATTACTTTAGCTATGTTTGAATAATCTAGCTCTTTAAATATTCAATGAAAATGTTGTTTACTAGCTCAAGTTAAATAATTGAAAGAGGTTATCCTTGAACCATCATGCTTATGTAAATCCCATATTGTATTAACACTTTTTTCTGTGTGTTGCATAACTATGATTTTTTTTTTTTTTGTATTATTAACTCCCATGCTAGCCAAGTTGCTCTACTTTTGAGCCTCCACTCCGCCTCTTCCGATTCTAAAAGCTCCTTTTTTTTGCTTCTAGCTCTTTCAATCTCACATGCTCTTATTCTAAAAATACCCAATGGAATTTTGCTCAATATTTTTGAACAAATCATTCTCAACTTCTATCAAATCATAGTGATTTTCCTTGTCACAAGATGCAACTATTTTCTTCACTTTTATCAAGTTGTTTGAAAACTGCAACATAATAGACTCTTTAGTTTATGCCTCATACTTTTTCCAATTTTTCAATGCGAAATCTTTGAATCTTTCCTCTTTTAACTATGTATGTTTAAATTTCAAGGGTGATGGTTTTTTTGATCAATTTCCTCAATCTGAAACAGAATTGGCATATGGTAAAAAATCCTCCAACCCCTGCCTAAGGCTTAAACCTACCGGCTTCCTCCAAAAAAAATTATGATACAAGAAAATGGTCTAGCCTTTTTGAAATTCTCACTGTACCTCTTCTAGAGTTTCCCCAGATGGGAACCACCTTAACTAGATTTGGATCTTTTAAAAAAATAACTTCAAATAGTGGAGAAAAATAATCCACAAAGGGATTCGGCCTAGCTACCTCCCCCGAATATTCACAAGAATTTAGAGTCAATTAGGGTCACCCCCAACTATCACATTTTCCCTAGCCAACTCATGTTGGTTGATTAGAGTATTCCATAACTATTTTCTATCATTATAGGGTGGCATCTAGGTTCACAATCTTGAAGGCCTTGTCTAACCCTTTTCCCCTTCCTTCTAAAATAATACATGTAGAAAAGAAACGAGTAGAAGAAACATCCAATCTTTCATTCCATTTTAACACGAGACCACCAGATAACCCCTCTACATTATTGGAATAAAAATCCAACTCCTTCAACATAGAAGAAATACTTTTGATAGATTTTAACCCTAGGCACATCGTTTCTTGGAATAGGATAACATTAAATTTTTAGACCACGAACAACCTTGTGAGGGCACCCCTTAACCCTCTTGTGTTGACAAAGAGAAGGATATTGAGGAAACCAACGTATGGTGTTTCTTTGCTATAAGTGCCCTCAAAACAGAATGACGACCATCAAAAGTTGTCCACATAATTGAAGCAGTTCCATGTCAACATTAAATATAAGAAAGGAAGCATGATATGCATCACAGACTGCCTCAATCGACCTCCAATTGCATCACTAACTACCATGCTTGACTCATGCAACAATTAGACCTCTGAGTGGTCCCAAATCTATGACAATGATCCAAACTTCGCTACATCCTACTTGCTAGTCGGAGTGGGAAATAGTGTTATGGAATTTCATTTGTAGTATGGACTGTTATACCATCTAGGTCATCTTTTTGTTCCTTCAAGAGACCATGCGAAAATGATTTTGGAATCCCACTACAATTAGGTGGCTAGACACTTTAGCATGGAGAAGACACTAGTAATAATACACAAGTATTTCTATCTGAAAAATATTTACCAAGATGTTAATAAGTATTTGATGTCATCCACTATATGCACTCCATCACCATGCTAACCATTAAAAAATAAGGACTGTACACCCCTTATCCTACTCTCGATAGGCCTTGGGAATCCATCTTAATGGACTACATGTCAAGCCTTCGTTCAACCAAGCATGGTAACGAGTATGTATTCGTGGTTGTTGATTGATTTGTAAGATGCAAATTATAATAGCCTACAAGAAAATTATCATAGTAGAAGCCATTTCCAAGCTCTTCTTCGAGCATGTGTGGGTACATTTTGGAATCCCATAGACTGTCATCTTAGATCAAGGTAGGCTATCCTTAAGTACATTTTGATTGAGTATATGGTCACTGTTGGACACCAAGATCACCAAATCCATTTCCTTCCACCCCAAAAATGATGGACATATAGAAGTCATCAATGTGATGATTGTGCACATTGTACGCATGTACAACTCCAAGCGTCCATGCACATGAATTGAGATCCTTCCTTATGTTCAACACAACTACAACATATCCGTCCATAGCTTGACTAGCCACATCCCTTTTCAGGTGGGCCTAGGCTTTAAACCATTGGGCCCCATTGATGTAGCACTGCTCTTTGTACCCACACGAGAAGAAACCTCCCATGCTTAATTGGAGGTTGACAAAGCTACTGAATTCATTGAACAAATTTAGCACATCCACCAACATGGACCCATGATATTTTACAGAAATCCAATTCTAAGTACAAGCAGTGCCATGATCAACACAGGGTTCCACACAAGTTTCAGGTGGGAGACAAGGGTTGGTTTCATTTGTAGAAAGAGCACCTTATAGGACTGCATCAGAAGTTGCGTCCACTTCACTATGGTCCTTATACCATCATAGAGACTGTGGAGGGAAATGTTTTGAGTTAAGTATTTCCCACTTCCTTGATTACACTTAGCATTCAACATGGACCTTCTTCGACCATATTTTCCACCACTATTAGAGACATCAGAGGTGGTAGAGTAGTTAACACCTTCCAATATCAAACCTAACTTCATGGACTAGATTGCCATTGATAGAATCATGGACACACAAGTTAAGGGTACTCCTAAACACTAGCTCCAACTCTATTAGGTTGTCAAAGAAGGGAAAAAGTTGTAGCAAGGCAAGTGGCTCACAAAATGTCAAGTTCAATGATAGTTTCCACATCTGATGAGGGAACTCAACGTAATGGATACCATTGATTCCTAATGGGGGAGGAATGATCTAGATGGACATCATTTGCCATCCACCTATTCCATTGGGTCAAAACAAATTTTTCCATCTTTCCAGTTTTGTTATGATTTTTTGGGTCCTAAACTTTTGGGCCCATTTTAAGGCCCTAAACAACATTTTTTTGGCATGACAATGCCCAATAGATAAAATTTAGGTATGAAATTTACTATTTGAATTGTGTACTTCTCAGTTATACGTTTCTAACGGACTGTCAAGCACCCCAAACAGAGATCAATTGCAAAATTTACACCCCCAGGAAGTTGAGGTATCAACTGACCACAATGCGGCACACAAACCTTTTGGCATTTCATCTTCTAGGGTTGGGGTTTTAGATTTTTAGGGTTTTCTCATTGATGCTTTATGTTGAAAGGCCTCTGGCCTCATTGCAACTCATGGCATGCGAATGTGCATAGCCATCACATGTCTTCTTAGAGATAAGCTACCACCATTCTAGCGAGTTTAGGTTACTCTTAATTTTGTTATAGTTCCTGCATACTTCATTATTAATAGAAATTGAGTATTGCTATATCTCTTTGTTTCAAAATATTTCTGGGTTTCATTTCATTCCCTTACAAATTCATATCAATAATATCATTATAAAATATATTTAGTTATTGTATTTATACATCTTACAATTTTATATTAAAATAGGTCATAATTAGTGTAGATAGTACTTAGTCATTAGTAGGAAAAAAAATCGTGAATTCAAGACATGAGGACATTATTGTTGCTCGACACGATAGGCCAGTTTAAACCTATGAACAACATGTATGTACATATATAATAACAATTCAAAAGAACAAAAATAATAAGGATATGGTTACCCTAGGCCATAGGCTTATACAAACACGTGAATAAAATCCTAAATATAACAATAATACCTAGGCCATAGGCTTATACAAACACGTGAATAAAATCCTAAATATAACAATAATACCTTAAGGGTCGAAACTATCTATAAAGGAACTAGGGTAAAAAAATCTACTTCGGTCAACAAAATCATTTATCTATAAGCTAGTGAACGGGGGTCTTCATATAACCCACGTCGCACGGCTTCTCAATTTTATTGCATAAGAATCTTATTAAATAAAATAAAATAAACACTGATTATACCGAGGTATTATGTCAATTGATGCACCCGGGCCGTATACGAAGAAATCCCTACAATAGAAGAATCCAAGTGAGAACAAACAGCTTTACTATATAAACCATTACGCAAATAGAAGAGAATAACCATAAACAATTATCAAGAAGCAACATATCGAAATTTAAAACAAGTCTTCAATAGACAGAGTTGACACTAAATAGGTCGATAGTCATGAACAAATCTGAAATCTACTCATGGGGACTAGTATGAGTTCTATTATAAAGTTGAAAAATTTATCACAAGTAGCTGATATGCCAAACTAGCTACAAGGTTCAGAATAGTATTAATCTTCAATGTTAGTGTGTATGGTATTGGTTGGTGGACTTTTTAGAAATGTCCGTCATAGTACAGATGTTGATGTTGTTGATTGCATCGAAGAGGCGTGCTCATCCTATAAATGATAGGTGTCTTTTATAAAAAATAATAAAATATTATAAAAAAATAACATGTCGATTAAATTTAAAATATTTGAAACGGCATATATATAAAACTACATAAATAAGATAAATTAAAACCATAAGCATTGTATTACACACTTCCTCAATATTTGTCTAAAAATGATTTGCACTTATAAAAGTTTTGATCCCTCTAAGTACTTGATAAATCCTTTTAGATGGATCTATGCTGATATCAAGTATTTTTTATTCATCATGAACCAAAATTGTACACTCTCATCACCAATTTATCCAAATTTCGTTAACTCAATTGTTATGTTTTTTACTTTTCTTTTCGTGTAGGGTTTTTCAAACCCTTATTGTATATGTCTTCTAGAATCTTCGATAGAGATACTAGGAGACATATTCAATAAGGGTGAGGGGAACCCTTCAAGAAAAGAAGTAAAAAACATAAGAACTCAACTAGAGATATTTGGGAAGTTAGTGATGAGAGTGTATATTATTGGTTCCTGATCCGAAAATACAAAAAAAAAAATCCCAGGCAACCGAAGCTGCAGGCTGCACAAAGATGTCGGGGAGACTGCGCCGAGCCAATCTTCAACTTTATCGATATCAATAACATCAGCAGTCTATATTAATATTATTTATAGTATGTTGAATTTTCAAATATAACTTAAGCTTTTATGTTTATAGTCTTCAAATTTCATATACTTTATTTACATTTATAATTTAGTCAAATAATAGACTTCTTCTAAATAACTATTTTTCAAATTCTTCTGCTGAAAAAAAATATATTTTTCAAATTCTTCTGCGGAAAAAAAAATATTTTTCAAATTCTATGTGAACAGAAAAAATAACTAACCAATTAGAAATTTTTATGAACACTCGGTTAATAGTTAGCAATGAACAATGAGTTTCTTTAATTGGCAAATTGAAAATGACCACTTACCAATTGAAAATGACCACTTACGTTGACCATGTTAGCAGTTTATTTAATAATAAAAAATAATTGGTTTTTTAAATATGCTATTATATTATAGCATTATAATTTATCAATATCTTTCTAACATTATAACCTATCAACATCTTTCCCTTAGAAGATAGAATGCATTATGTTTTTAATCATACGAAATAATCATAATAATTATAATAGAATAGAAAAATTAAAAATATTAAAAATAAACCAAATATATATAAATTAAAAATAGATTTATAAATTGAAATTAGAGTACAACCTAAAATTACTTCTTATTCATTAAAAAATTATTTTTTTAAGAAATAGATGTTTCATCTAGGCATGAGTTATCATGCATTTTGCCATCTTAAAAAAAAAACTAGAAACTTTTATTAACTTGAGAACTAATTTAAGCATTATGTACAATCTAAGTGGCACATACAGGTTCCAATAATAAAACTAACATTAATAAAAATTCAATTGCATTTTGTTATTAAATTTGTGTTACTAAATTTGCAAATTTGGGGCAATTTATTATTTATAAATATGAATATAAAGATTGAGAAAATATTAACTAGAAAATATAGAACTATATGAAATATTAAAAATAAATGTATTTTCACAATCAATGATAAAATATGTATGTTCTCCTTATATAAAATTGATATTTTTATAAATATAATGTAATCACAAAATCATGAGCATATACATAAAAAAATACTAATATAAATTAGCATCGACTCATTTTAATTTCGGCTCTGTCACATGCTAAATTTTGGCTCTTGGCTCTGTCACATGCTGAGAGGGAGCAGGGATTTGATCCATCTAGACACAACAATAGTTAAAATGGATCTATGCTACTGGGTAACAATTGACAATACCCTCCTTTTATAGGTAAATAAAAAAGAGAGAGTTATTTTGACCATATCTTCAACTTTATTTTAATAATAAAAACTAACTACTTCTTAAATAAATTATTAATGGGATAACTACTATCCATCAAGATCTTCTTCTTAAAAACTAAAATCCATTATATTTATCCTAAAAAATATAACAATATAAATATTAAAATTAAAAAAAAAAACTAAAATTAATAGTAAGTAAAATGAAAAACACACAAGTATATATGGGTCCCGCATGCCCTAAAACTTCTTTGACTCAAACTACTTTGACTAAAAGATCGCTTTCCTAAAAAAATCGTAGGTTAGTTGCCAAAGATCTCGAGGCCTTTGGCATATAAATTTTACAATTTCCAAAAAAATAAATAAATATATATAAATAAATTAAATTGATTTGGTAAGTATCAATACTTATTTTTACCATGTCATCAACTTTATTTTAATAATAGAAATTAATTACTTCTTAAATAAATTAAACCTCAATATTCTCTTTTTTAAAACTGAAAATCCATTATATTTATTATGCTAAGAAATAATAACAATATAAATACGAAAATAAGAAAAACTAATAATTAAAATTAAAATTAGATAAAATGAAAAACACATAAGTATATATTGGTCCTGACTAAAAGATCGCTTTGCTAAAAAAATATAAAAACAGTAATAATTAAAATTAAAATTAGGTAAAATGAAAAACACACAAGTATATATTGGTCTGTGACTAAAAGATGGCTTTGCTAAAAAAATAGGTTAGTTGCCAAAGATTTAGTTGATTTTGACATACAAATTTTACCATTTCTAAAAAAATAAATAGATATATACAAATAAACAAGTAGAATTAGCAGCAAAGCTACTTACTGCTGCCAACAATTACTTGCCATCTCTGGTAAACGTGAAACCCAACACAGGCTTTTCAAACAATTCAACAACTGCTTTGTTGTATCTATGTTTAAATGCAAGAAATTTCGTAGGTTTTCTCACACTTCAGCCACTGTTGTATCTATGTTCAAATGCAATAAGTTTCGTTGGTTTTCTCACAGTTCAGCCACTGTTTGCTGGATGTTTCGTTGATTTTCTCACACTTCAGCCACCGTTTGCTGGATCTATGTTCAAATATAGCAAATTTATGTGTATATGATCAAATGTAGGAAATTTCGTTGATTGTCTCACATTTCAGCCACTGTTTGTTGGATTTATGTTGAAATATAGCAAATTTCTGTATATATTAAGCTTAAATTTATCTTATTTCACAAGGTTTAGTCCATAGTTTGTAGACGTTGTTTTTCTGATGTTCAAATCGCAAATCGCTCTTCAGCAATTTCATTTTTATTTTTGGCGGTGTCACTGAAATTTTTCAAGGTTTAGCCATTATCTCGGTTAATTAACTATATTTCTGGACACCCAAATGGAAAAAGAGTGGGTAGTGGCATTTCATTGGGAGCCACACCCTCTGCTTTAAAACCAATTGATAATCACAGCTCCCACATGAGATAATAGTGGCATTTCATTGGGAGCCACACCCTCTGCTTTTTGCAGTTGGGCAATTTTTATTATTTAGAACATAAATTTTTATTTTTTTAAAATATAAATTATTATTTCAATATAAAATAATGAATAATTTTAAAATTTTAAAAAATAACTTTCTAGGTTTTTTTTAAATCTATTAAAATTTGGGATTATAGATTTATGTTAAAAAAATTTAACATATACATTAAATTAAATTAAAGTTTTTCTTTATTAAAATTTTACAAAACTTTTTTTTAATATAATAATTATTTTAACTGTTAATTTTTAGTTATATACTACTATTACATCA
The DNA here is from genome assembly GCA_027924585.1 of Larix kaempferi. Classification (NCBI taxonomy): domain Eukaryota; kingdom Viridiplantae; phylum Streptophyta; class Pinopsida; order Pinales; family Pinaceae; genus Larix; species Larix kaempferi. The sequence goes on from BSBM01000023.1 coordinate 20,823,029, forward strand.
AAATTTATAGATTATTGAGATCAGCAGATTCCATAAGAATTACCAATGACAGAGTAATATGATGCCATAAAAATCACCAAAGACAAAGCAATAAAAGTGAGAAAGCAATAAAAGTGAGAGGTAAACAACGCCCCCATCTCATGCATTCACTTAGATATTTCCAGTTGCTTAATGCCCTATTATTTCATTCGTTCCTCGGGGCAGACTGCACAGCAATATCATGATATTGCCCAGTGTGAGGATATAGAAGTTTGATGCTTCAAGTCTTTGAAAGGAGTGATTAAATTTTGGGCGCTTAGCAGTACTGTATAGAAGGATGGAAGACGTTGAAGTCGTGTTAAGGGCTTTTCTCATGGCTGCAGCAGCCATTTGTATTGGGAGGCTGCTATGGATCAGTAGACGGCCATCAAAAAACTACCCACCGGGTATCTGTTTTTTATTGTTTTTTTCTTCTGGGCTGATTGTCTATAATCTTATTACAAAGATTCTGATACTGAAATATTGAATGCAGTTGTACCGGGCTACCCTATCATTGGAAACTTGCTGCAGCTTAGGGAAAAGAAACCCCACCATACATTCACGCAATGGGCCACGAAATATGGACCTATTTATTCCATTCACACTGGAGCCACGCCTATGGTAGTTCTTAATTCGTCACAGCTTGCCAAAGAAGTAAGTGGATCCATGACTGCTTTTGCTTTGCCTTGACTCAGTTAGTTGACATGGGATTTACTCAAGTTCCCCTCCAGTGGATTTTCAAGAAATTCCTTAGGTATGCTTGTTTGTATTTGTTAGATTTAAAACAGCTATAATACATTACTGCTTATATGTAATATTCATTTAAGCCTATGCTGCCTTGTCTGTAAATCTTGACATAGAGAGAGTGAGTCTTGTGTAGAAGTCTCCATATCCTGGTTGTGCATTTGTTTTTTATATCATTATAAATCAGCACCAGCTTATGCTTGTGTAGGCATCCCCATTTTTCATGGCCGGATAATGATTATGCGAAATATACCTGTGTTCTACCTTTCCCAAGTCTGGTAAATAAATTTCCTGGTTCTCATAAAAAAAATTGGAGGTTTTGGGGTTGATTTAGAGATTCCAAAACTCCAAGAGCATGGTGGAATTACGAATAAATCAAGCCGTGCGTGGAAGTATGAAAGGAACACAAATTCCAGCAGGAATAGTGGTAGAATCCAATCTTAATACATTCTGCATAAACCTACCCTACTCAGCAATTTAAACTAGCTAGACAGCAGACAAAAAGAAACAGTTCCTGGTAATGGTTCAACACCATTCCAATTAATTTCACGTGGAGCATGATTCTTCTGTTGTATGCACCATACTCAATCAGTTTTGAGGTCTCTCCTAATCCCACCCAAAACCTCAAAAAAACAAAAAATTACAAATCCATGATATTTTGTTTAATCAGATTTAAACGAGAGATTGCCAGAAAAGTTCAAAGTGCATTCTATCCAATGTATAGACAACGCCTACTTAATCATGTCTCATTGAAAGCATGTAGAAAAGTGAAAAATCCATAACATTAATAAATACATACTTGAAGTTTTTTAGGCTGTGTTGTAGTCACTGAGCCTACCAAAACCATCCCAGGTGCATATATTTTTAATATAGTTATAAACCAGCACCAACATCAGCATTAGCATAAATGCATTTTCATGAAATCAAGGATAAAATTTATGCAAAATGCATTTTCATATACTACTCTGATATAAATTTGGTAGAATAAATTTCAGGATTCCCACTGAGATGGGGTGTCTCGATTTATTTTAGAGGTGCTGGGGTGATTTGCAGACCTCAAAACCTTCAAGGACAGGAATTATCAGCAAAATCAAACCTTTTAGGACAGGACATGGTAGATTTATGAACAAAATCATGATGGGGTATGAATCATGAAAAATAATTTAAAATGTGTTGTTTTACATAAATTTTATCCTTCTCAGCCATTTACTCTCAACAGTATAAAAAATGTAACAGTTTTAGGCAATTATTCACACCATTTCAATTGGTTATTGGGTGAGAGATGTGGCTAACATTATTGCATATGCTCTAATATAACATGATATTATGTTAATGGGGAAGTTATCAAAGATTGGTGCTTTCTATTAACATAATGATTTATTGGTTGGGGTATAAATATGTTTTCCATTTCTTTTTGTGCAAAAATACTAAAAAAAATTCTAACTGACATTACTTCACAATACCTCTTTCACATGCCTTATTAAAAAATGTTCCTTACTATATTCAATATACTTAAAATTTATAGCCTTGAAATTGTTTGTTTCTGTTAATATGATACCAGATGTAATAACCAGCTTGCTAATCAGGCTCCTGATCAAGGGAATCACACAGGATTATTAAACAGAGTTCATTTATAATCACTTAGTCATTGGATTTTCACAAACATATATGAAATTATTAAATAATGCAATATAGCATTAGTTAAATTATACAAACATATTGTAAATGTAATGCTTATAATAAAGTTATGTTTATTTAACTTATACAAACATATGAACTTATTAAATGATGTAATAATATTATTTAAATTTTACAAACAAATGATGAAACTAGAAATTATACAAACATATTAACTTTGCAATAAAAAGAATAAAAAATATTTTAAAATTCAAATTAATTTAATAATATTAAATTACCATTTTATTAAAAAGTTGCAAATTTCTTAAAAAAAATATAACAAAATAAAAATTAAAGATATACTTTTAAATATATAAAACAATGCTACAAATGTATTGTTTATAAAGTTATATTTATTTATTTAAACAAACCACAAATTATGGACCATAAATTATACAAATATATTCACTTGTTAAATGATGCAATAGAACATTAGAATATTATTTTTATTAAAGTAATTAAACAAACCACAAATTACATAAACACATTAATTTATGTAATTTATTATTCACTTGTTAAATGAGGGAGTAGATAAAAATTAAATATATAATCGGTAGAAATTAAATATATAGAACAATGCTACAAATGTATTGTTTATAAAGTTGTATTTATTTAATTATTTAAATAAACCACAAATTATGAACCATAAATTATAAAAACATATTCACTTGTTAAATGATGCAATAGAATATTAGCATATTATTTTTATTCAAGTAATTAAACAAACCACAAATTACATAAACACATTCATTTATGTAATTTATTTTTCACTTGTTAAATAATGCAGCAGAATATTAGAATATTATTTTATCATGCAATAAAATATTAGAGTATTATTTTATCATGCAATAGAATATTAAAATATTATTTTTATTCAAGCAATTGAACAAATCACAAATTAAATAAACACATTAATTTATATAATTTATTATTCACTTGTTAAATGATGCAATAGAATATTAGAATATTATTTTTATTTAAGTAATTAAACAAACCAAAAATTATATAAACACATTAATTTAATAAAAATGATGAAATAGAATATTAGAATTTTTTTGATTTAAGTAATTAAACAAACCACAAATTACATAAACACATTAATTTAATAAAAATGATGCAATAGAGTATCATAATAGAAATTATTTTAGGTTTGAATATAAATTGATCTTTTTAAATTACCTAAAAAAATTGCAAATTTCTTAGAAAATTTAATATATATAAATAACAAAATGAGAGTTATGGATATAAAAGAAAAATAATAATTGGTTTAGATATGAAATGAATTTGACCTTTTTAAATTACCATTTTTATTGTAAAAAATTGTAAATTCCTTAAAAAAAATATAACATGTATTAAACAACAAACTAAAAGTAAATTTTAAAAGCAAAAACCAAATCACACCATAAGAATAGACTTTTCAAAGATAGCTTTGGCCATTGCTATCCTTGAGAGATTTGAGAAAGGACATGGCCCTTTTTCTAAAAAGAAAAATGATAATTTTATTAATATACCGGTCTTGAGTGTTACATAAAAAAGGATAGTAATAATTACAATTTAAAAAATGAATTTTAATTCTCACACTTCTCCATCTTTCTTTGATGTATTTTGTATTCTCCATCTCCTTTTTTCACAGATTACTTAAACAAGAATTCTCCATCTTTCTTTTCATGTGTCACTCTTTGTCAAAACATCTTTCACTTCATCTATATAGAGACAAAAAATATTAATCAATAAACTAATATTATTTTTAAAATAATAAATACCAAAATAAAACTAAATTTTCTTCAAAATAAATAAACCCAAATAAATAAAAATAATTTAAAAAAATTATTACATTATATATTTGAAATTATTTCTAATAATATTAACATCAAACATCCCACATGTTGATCATGTGAAAACAATATCTATTATGTATAACAAGTTTTAAAAGACAAACTAAGACAAATTATACCTTAATAATCATGCAGTTCAACAACACAACAACTACCTTCATGCAATAACCATATTTTAATGCACACCTACATCGCACATCATCATAAGGTCATTCTACTACTACATGCATAATCTACTTACTACTTGACTACTACATAATCTACTTTTTCAACATATATAAACTACTACATGAATAATCTATTTAACAAGTCATACCTTAATAATCATGCACTTCAACATCACAACTACCTTTATGTAATAGCCATATTTTCATGCACACTTGCACACCTACATCACACAACATCACAAGGTCATTCAAGTCATACTTTTTCAACATATGTAGATTACTACATATACTTTCTAGCATCAATACTAACAAAATAACAATCACAAACAAGAGAAGGAAACCCCATTTTATTTAGTTTGTACAATTTCTTTATTCCAAATAGGTAAAATGACAAATAAAAAACAAAATTGAGAATAATCCAACTCAAACAAATAAATAGGCATTTAACAATTTCTTTATTCCAAATAGGTAAAAAGAGATAAAAAAAAATTAACAAATAAAAAACAAAATTGAAAATAATCCAACTCAAACAAATAAATAACTCTAACCCTCTGTCTTGACCTTTCCATTTCTTTGTTACCCATAAAAGACTAAAAATAAATTAAAAATATATAAAAGGCTGCAACATTCTAGGAAAGATAAGCCCCTCTTCATTATCTCTATTCTTCATTACCTCTATAAAGAATTCATTACCTCTATAAAGAAAAGCAACAAGTTGCCGTGCTCATATATCAAAATCTAATGTAATTTTTCAATATAAATGAAAAGCAACAAGTTGCCCTGTTGCCCTGTTCATAGATCAAAATCTAATGTAATTTTTCAATATAATTGAAATAAGATGACATGAAATAGTAGAAAATGAAATCGAGTTAAGAAGTAAATAGTAAAAAATGAAATCCAGTTAAGAGGTAAATTTATTGTAGATTTTAATTATAATATAATTAAATTTTATAAACTCAAATAAAACTAACATCACAATTTCACAAATTTATATCCCAACTTTAAATCTAAAATACTCATTATCAAACTATGAACCGAAAAAAAATTCATAATAAAATTGAAAAATAAAAAATAAACTTACAAATATCAATAAATCATAAATTTATCATAGATATTTATTCTCACATTATTAAACCTTATACTCAAAAAAAAAAATGGTACACAGAATCCTACCTAAAATATTAAAATTTTTATTAAACATTATAAACCAAAAAAGGCACACAATTCTAAATCCCAAACCAAAAATCATAAATAGTGGGAGTACAAGATCCGCATCTAAAGCCGCGGATAATTTTAGTGTCCTGCCTCTACTTTTTAGTGTCCTAACCCTTAAATAAGGAATGGGTGGGAATATTAAGTGAAATGGTAGCGTGGAAGCAAGCAATGGTACTGGCGGGGAAGCTGCCATGAAAGCTAGCAAGGAAGCTGCCGTGAGAAGTAACCTTCAGAAGTGATAGAGAAGTCTTCCCCAGTGAAGGACTATGGTGCATGCAGTGGTTGACGCCAGATGAAGAATAGCGAATAGAGGGTGTTACCTTACAAAATAGCGATTCAATTCCACAGAGTAGTTGAGTAGCCTAACCTCAAACAAAATAGCGAGTAGCTGAGTAGCGCAGTCGAGTAGCCTAACCTCAAACAAAATAGCGAGTAGCTGAGTAGCGCAGTCGAGTAGCCCAACCTCAAACTTAAAGACCATACCGACTTCTTAGCAAGCCTTTTCTCTAACTCACTGGCAGTCTCACTCACAGGTGTGAAAAGCTAGCAGTGAAGTAAGCGGTGAAGCTGCGGTGAAAGCGAGGTGATGGTCACAGGCACGAGCAAGGTCACAGAGTCATGAAATATAATATTGGAATATAAATAACAAGAAAGAGAACAAAAACTACAACCATCCCAACTGGCTACAACAGTCTAGTGAAAGCTTAATAAATCCGCTGTCGTGAAAGCGAGGTGATGGTCACAGGAATGAGCAAGGTCACAGAGTCATGAAATATAATATTGGAATACAAATAAGAAGAAAAACTACAACCATCCCAACAAGCTGCAACAATCCAGTGAAAGCTTAATAAATCCGTTGCAGTGAAAGGGAGGTGATGGTCACAGGAACGGGCAAGGTCACAGAGTCGTGAAATATAATATTGGAATACAAATAAGAAGAAAAAGAATAAAAACTACAACCATCACAACAGGCTTTATAAATCTGAACATTGTGAGGATTTAAGTTTACACCAACAGAACTTAAACACTTACCTGCAATCTTGAAATACAAAGGCATCTGAAATTCTTGAAATTCAAAGGCATCTGAAGCAACATGTATGGTCTCGTATGGTCGCTTCATGTATAGTCTTGAAATTCAGGGGAATCTAAAGTAGCTTTGCCTCTGCACTATAGAATAAACCAAAAAATATTAACCACTCAAAATAACACTACATAATGCATCCCATGAACACATTACCAAAAATTAAAAACAAGTGCATTACCTAGTATTTGGGATGCTAAGAAACACCTGATCATTTGAACTATTGTTATATACTGCATCACCTTATCACTCTACCCACACAATCTAAATACAGACTAAAAACATAAAGAAACAAACTCAAATAAACAAAGCATAACCAAAATAAAATTTAAATAAATAAAATGAAAAAAACACAAGAAAAACTGGAAAAAAATTGACAATAAAAACAAATTAAAGCATGGCCATGCTTCAATATTCACACATAAAGAAAATATAAACCAACAAACTTTCAAATAACTCCCAAATTCTCAACTCAGATCTATCATCTTCCCTTCTCGGCTCAGCTCTATCCTCTTCCCTTCTAGGTTAGGCTTGGCTCGACGTGGCTCTGGCCAAACCCTAACTATCTGTCTCTCTTCTAGAGTGGGTCTGGAAAATCCTCTTCCCTTCTCCCTTCTCGGCTGTCGCTCAATTCGACTTGGATCTAGCACTTCTTCTTTCTGTTTTGTCTCCCTTCTCGGCTCTTGCTTGGCTCTGCGTGCCTCTGGCACTTTTTTCTGAATTTTTTCTTCCCTTTTCGGCTTAGCTCGGCTCTGGAAAAGCCCTAGCTGTTTCTCTTCTGGCGTGGATCTGGAAAATTGTTTAGCTGTTATTTTCTTCCTTTTTGGCTCTGGCTCAGAAATCCTCTTCCCTTCTCGTCTCTAGCTCCAAGCAATCCTCTTCCCTTCTCGGCTCTGGCTCGGCTTGGCGTGGCTCCGGGCAATCCCTCCGCACTTCTATTTTTTCTTCCCACCAAGATAAACAATCAGATTTTCATTTTCCTTCTAATACAATAATAATCTTTCAAATCCAGCCGGTGACATATTTGAAATTCGCTTTATGAAAGTTTGATTCTAATACAATAATAATCTTTCAAATCCAGCCGGTGACATATTTGAAATTCGCTTTATGAAAGTTTGAAATCCACTTGCAGGCTGTCACACAACACACCCCTATCAAATCGTGTTTATTAATATTTGAAATCCGCTTTATGAAAGTTTGAAATCCGCTTTCAAATCCACCTACAGGCTATCACACAACGCACATGAAAGTTTGAAATCCGCTTTCAAATCCACCTTCAAGCTGTCAAATCGTGTTTATTAATATTTGAAATCTTAGGTACATGCTAATCATGTTATTTACTTTTGAAATAATTTTCAAATCCAATACACATATGAAAGTTAGAAATCTGTTTTTAATAAGATTTTGAAATCCACTTACACTCTATAACACAACGCAGGCTTATTGTTGTTTGTGTTTATTAATATTTTCAATCATGTTATTTAATTTTGAAATCTTTGGCATGGTACCCTTAATGTTCCTTATACTTAACAGTGATAAAACAATTCTGAGTTTTATAGGAATAAAAAAAACAAGTAAAAATAGCAGCAAAGCTACTTATACTTGCCATTTGAGAATAATTTATAAGTAATTTAATTAATAATTGTATAAAGTCCCAAAGTAAAAATTAAGATAGAAATAGTTTAGACTCTTAAATTTTTTCTACCACATAATAAAATTATAAAACAAACCAAATAATTCTTAACCTTTTTTAAAGTCCAATAAACCAAAATTAATTTCAATGGATATTAATAACGGTAGTCGTTATGGATTATCATCATTATAGATTACAAACAAAAGTGAAAATCTTGACCTATTTTTCTCCCCCAATTATTTAAATCAAAATTTTCTCATTCCTTTCCCATGAAAACCACCACAAAAACTAATTACCTATAATTTTGGCTCCTAAATTATCACTATAAATATTATTGTGTGCCTCACATTCTTCATTAAATACCATTAAACAACTATAAGTACAAAATTCTCGTAGTATTTACATGATTTTGGTTGAAAAATTTATTAATTTTCAATATTTAATAAACAAAAAGAAAAAGCAAAATGACTGTCCACAAAGTAATGACACATTTGTTGTGGCACCGACACATTGGATGCATGCAGTTCTCATCGATTCTCGTCTTGTCATCCAATCTTTGATACAAAACCAGAAAAACCAAAATCAAATATCAAATACAAATAACGATAGGAGACCTCCATAAAAAACAAATAATCTTATATATGTGCTCCATCCAAAATGAACAAACAGCTGGCATGACATAGTTCCAGAGAACAGCCGTAGGAGGATGATTTGATAGGGTGGAATAGAATTCAATTATGCACATCCCTGAGGTTTGGTTTGCAGAAATCCGTCAAATTTGAAGGGAAAAGGGGACACACGCAGTCAATTAAAAATTCATTGCGCGATACATGAATATTTTCTTTTTCTTTGCTAAGGACATGCGCTAGACCTAGCAAATGCTTAACTTTAATTTTCTTCCACTTTATAAAAACACTTTACTTCACAAGATGATAGCACGGAGTTTAGATGTGCAATTCACCTTTACCCTTTTACCGCGCGCAGATTAACTGCGTGTTTCTACTGCGCGATTCCACTTTCTTACTGCGCAAAGGTTAATTGCGTGATTCTACTTTTCAACTGCGCAGTTGAACTTTGCCCAAATGCACAAATATTGACTTTGCGCAATACTTTACTTTGCATAAATGCGCGCTACTCTAACTTTGCGGAACTTAACTTTGCGCACTTTATACAAATCACTTTTGCACACACTTTTCACTTTTACAAAGGTTAACTGCGCGGTTAACTTTGTATACCTATTTAAGTCCGCACAACTCAAACTTAAATAACCTTTGTCTTAAAACATGAAACTTACTGCACGTTAAACTAGGGCATTCACCACCATGAAATACTTGAGAACTCTTGATTTGATTTACTGCGCGTAAATGTAAACAACATTCACACAACTAAATATGAAATAGATGCGGGGCATGCATAAACCAACATTCTTGAGAATGGATATAAAACTTAAGAACTTATATATTGTTGCAATAAAACAGAGTAATTGTGCCGCACTTACAGAGAGATTGATTTACTTCAAACTTTCACCATTTACACAGAGCTTGGGCTCTTGAATTACTTCACAGTTTTTAAGAACTTATATATTGCTGCAGTAAAATAGAGTAACTGTGCCGCACTTACAGAGAGATGGATTTGCTTCAAACTTTCACCATTTACACAGATCTTGGGCTCTTGAATTACTTCATAGTTTTCACTTCTTCTTCTTCACTCTTATCCCTATTTCTTCATCTCTCTCTCTATCTCTGTGAATGATTCACATTTATAGAGTTTCACTTCACCGACTCAAGATGGCTTCGCTTGGAAGCTACAGGGATTCATTAAGACTGTAATAAATTCTACCTAAGAAAATATGATCTTGCCGAATACAAGAGCGGCTACTTAAATACTAACATGACGTGCACCAGATTGGATGAGAACTTACTGACATACTGACATCTTAGACTCTGCGCGCTGACACAAATTGACTGACAGAATGACCGCCTGGGGTATGACAGAGCCGGCGCATATCTGATACGCTATCAGCTCATTAATTATGATATTTCCAACACTCCCCCTTAATTATGAGCGGATGGGGATCATTAAACACAAAATACAATATTACAAAATATTTCAAAGCTGAAACATGCTTTGTTCATGACAGAGTTCATTGCGCAGAACTTGTTACTCCCAAACAACTTCGCAGAAATTGGAATGGGTCCTTTGCCAATGGTTTTGTAAATATGTATGCAACTTGATCTTCAGACCTGCAAAATTCTAAACAGATTTCCTTGTTGTTGATCAATTCTCTGATGAAGTGATACCTTGTGTCAATGTGCTTCGTTCTCTTGTGAAGCACATTATTCTTTGACAGTGCGATAGCTGAATTGTTATCACAGTAAATGACTGTGGGTTCTTGTTGGTTCTGTGACAAATCACTTAACATTCTGCGCATCCAAACTGCTTGACATGCAGCGCTTGTAGCTGCAACATACTCTGCTTATGTTGAAGAGAGAGTTACTATGGGTTGTTTCTTTGAAGCCCATGATACAACACCTATTCCTACATGAAATGTATTCCCAGATGTGCTTTTTCTGTCATCTATGCTGCCTCCATTGTCATTGTCAGTGTATCCAATGAGTTTGAAATTTTTTGAGGTTGAATACAAAATACCAAAGTCTTTTGTTCCACTTACATACCTCAGAATTCTTTTACCTGCTTGCCAATGCGATTCTTTTGGTGACTCCATGAATCTTGGGATTAAACTGACACCATACATGATGTCTGGCCTTGTTGCTGTCAGATACATAAGGCTGCCAACGAGCCTTTTAAACAGTGTAGGATCTACAGCGGATCCATCATCATCCTCGCTCAATTTCAAACCTATTATCACTAGTGTTGGAGCTGTCTTGCAATTCAACATCTTAAACCTGTTCAAGACATCACTTGCATACTTGGACTGTGATATGAATATACCATTTTCAGTCTGTTGGACTTCAATGCCCAAAAAATACTTCATAAGCCCCAAATTAGTCATTTCGAATTCACTCTCCATGACTGTTCTGAATTCTTCTATGCAAAAATCACCAGTAAATATTAAATCATCTACATACAGGAAGACAATTAGATTATTACCTTCCTTGTTGATCTTTGTGTACAGCGTTGGCTCACATTCACTTCTGTGAAACCCATTCTGAATGAGGTATGAGTCAATGCGACTGTACCAAGCTCTGGGAGCTTGCTTCAAACCATACAGTGCCTTTTTCAGTTTGTAAACTTTATGTCACTGTCCTGGAACTTCATAGCCTTATGGTTGCTCAACATATACTTCTTCCTCCAAATAACCATTTAGAAATGCGGACTTAACATCCATTTGATAAACATACCATTTCTGTTGTGTTGCGATGGCCAAGACTGTTCTGATAGTGTCCATGCGCGCTACAGGTGCAAAGGTTTCGTTGAAGTCTATGCCAGGCTGCTGAGTGAACCCTCTTGCTACCAATCTTTCCTTGTGCTTCTGCACATTTCCATCAGCATCTTGCTTGGTCTTGTAAATCCATTTCATGCTTATCACATCCTTGTCTTCGGGAACATCAACTAGTTCCCATGTCTGATTTTTCTCAATGCATTCTATTTCTTCATTCATGGGTTGCGCCCAAAATTTATCTTCAACTGCTTCTTCAAATGTTAGCGGATCATTAACTTGAGAAAATAATGCAAAACATGAAAATGAATTAGGTGTACCAGACTCATATATCTCGCGCAGATTTCTTGTCCTTGGCGGAGTTGTTGGTGTTGCACTACGTGAGCTGCGAGAACTGCTTGATGGAGTTTGTTGCGCACTTGGTGTGCTTGACGGATTAGCTTGAGCTACGCCTTGTGTTGGAGTACTTTGTGTTGGAGCACGTTGCGCAATCCTTGGAGTAGATGGAATTGCGCAATTCTGATTTACATGCGGAGTCTCATCCACATCTTCTACGTTGTCATCATGTTCAACATGTGAAACGATTTTCACATTCTTCTCTACTGTTCCATCCCATGCTTCATTTTCCACAAATTGAACATCGCGACTGATGATGACTTTCCTTGCAACCGGATCATACAACTTGTATGCTTTTGTGTCTTCACAATATCCAATAAAAATACATTTTTGTCCCTTTTTGTCTAATTTCCTTCTTAGATCATCTGGAACATGTGCGTATGCTACACAACCAAAAACTTTCAAATGCGAAACACCATGTTTCATACCTGTCCATGCTTCCTGCAGAACCTTGTTCTTCACGCTCTTTGTCGGACATCGATTCATGATGTATACCACAGTTGCGACTGCTTCAACCCAGTATTCATTTGACAGATGCGTGGCTACCAACATACTGCGCGCCATCTTCATGATGGTTCTATTCTTCCTCTTTGCGATAACATTCTACTGCGGTGTATACCGTGCAGTGAACTGCTTCTGTATGCCATGATTCTTGCAAACGTTTAAGAAATCATTTGAGACATAATCACCACCTCTATCTGTTCTCAATATCTTGATGTTGTACCCACTCTGCTTCTCCACGAGTGCCTTGAACTGCTGAAAACAATCAAATGCATCAGATTTATGCTTTAGAAAGTAAAACCATGTTTTTCTTGTGAAATCATCTATGAATGTGAGAAGATAAGTGCATCCTCCCATGGACGGTGTTTGCATCAATCCACAAATATCAGAATGCACGATTTCAAGTGGTGTGCGTGCTCTGTATGACTTTCCGACTGGAAAAGTTTCTCTGTGTTATTTGCCAAAAATACAGCCTTCACAAATTCTCTCTGGTCTTTCGATCAATGGCAATCCTTTAACCATGTCCTTCATGTGCAGTAGCTTCATCCCACCAAAATTCAGATTTCCAAATCTGAAATGCCATAACCAGGATTCATCCTTCATTTCTGTCTGAAACGCTCCTTGCATTGCGTTGTCCTTCTCTTTTGTTGCGCAATGAATTTCTGCTCCTTTGCTCTCTGCGCGGAGTGCAGTTCCAGAATTCTCATTCTGACTTGCATGAACAGCTTGAGTTGTCTTACCTTTTATGATGGGTCTTATCCTCAAAGGAAACAAGCGATTGCTTATCATCTGTACTTGTGATGTACCTGCAATAATTAATTAATGCAAATACATGAGATATAAGAAATAATAGAACAGAATCGCTTTTATATTGATCACGGGCCACTTCGAGGGGGCAACCTCCTTTGAGCAAGCTCAATACAATTAACTTCATGGTGCCTTCAATGACCTCAACACACACTTATATACCAAGTCTATGCCCAATACTATGAGTCAAAACCATGGGACATATAATACTACGGGACGACTTACAAAGCATATGTGTCCAATACTATGGGTCAATACTATGGGCTAATATAAACTACGGATCAATAAATACTATGGGACGACTTACAAAGCATATGCGTCCAACAACAATATACTAACATAGTAAAGAGAAGGGTTGACATAGGTTCCTAACATCCCCTCTCCCTTAGAAAAAGCTTTGTCCTCAAAGCTTTGGTTGGAGAAATTGCTGCAGAATCTGAAGGAGTGGTTCCCCGGTAGCATCCTCGGTTTGCATTTCGAGCCACTGACGCCTTTGGAGTGTGAAGGAGGATTGCTTGGAAGGCTGTAGATGAAGAAGAACCCTGTCAGCTGCGTGGAAAATGCGCTCAAAACAGTGCTGATCGGCTTGTTGTTTCAGGCGAATTCTGGCCATGTGAAGATTTTCCTGCAGAATGAGAAGAAGCTGATCGCGGTTTCGAAGAACCGAGTCAATTTCCTAAACTTGAGAGCTGCTAAGGGTGTATGGAAGAAGAACAAGCGGTGTTTTTCCATAGACTGCTTCATATGGTGTCCTTTGAGATGTGGTATTGTACCACCAGAGCGCTGCTAGGAAATCCATAGAAATAGTTGGCCAAAGCTGTGTAGGGATGGGCAAGGGTTTGAGCAATCCCGAAAGGAGTGTCGTTTCCCCCTTGTTGACTTGGAAAGTATCATCGTCAGCCACCATCTGTTGAATTGTCATTTTTAGTCCCGACCAAAAGAAGTTACATTGTTCCCGGTCATACATTTTGCAGAACCCGGAGTGCCCTGTTGATAAAGAAGCATGGAGTTCATAGAAGAGATAGCCCTGTTGAACATATTGCAACCAATTTGGAACAAGAAGAGAAGAGCTGTAAGAGAAACTGGGTCATCAATTGTGCGATAAGGAGCATCTTCCATCATATTGTCTTTACCCTTCCTGTAAGTGATCACATAGGGACAACCCATGAGTTGGATAACCCATTGCAGGTGTGTTAGGGAGGAGATCCATTGTTCCAAAAAAATTTCCAGACTCGGGAGATCAGTCTTGATGCAGAAATAATTTCCTAATAGGTATGGCTGCCACTTTTGTACTGCATGCAAAATAGCCATCATTTCCTGCTGAGAGGTAGAGGTGGCTAGATTCTTACCGGAAAGGTCTCTTGAAGGCAGCAAGCGCATTGGTTCAGCAAGGATATCTGCATATCTATCCAAGGAAGTAGTGGAGACTGTTGATGGGTGCATCTGAATGGAATTGAGCTGAGCGATGACACCATGTGAATTCTTCTTAAGGATTTTTTCTAGGCGATGTGAACTGATGATGCAGAGAGACCCTGGTTGTAAGCCCATAAATTTGTGTTGTTCCCCATTGACTTTGAACTGCATCCAAAGTTCCGCAAAATCCCATAAGATGGGGCCAAGTGTGCGTAACCTTTGAACGCCCAAAACCACATCACATCCGCCTAAGGACAAGGCAAACATGTCAGAGCGTAGGTTATAATCTTCCATAGAGATACGCACATTGTGACACTTCCCCTTGCAAGGTAAGGTACCCCCATTGGCAACGATGACTTCAAAGTTGGAGCAAGGATGGACAAAACAATCAGCCTGTTTGGCAATCTGAGGGTCAATGAAGTTATGAGTGCTACCAGAATCAATGAGGATGGTAAGAGGGAGCTTCTTGAAGTATCCCCTGACTCGCATTGTTTGTGGGGTGGTGACTCCGGTTACAGCATGGAGAGAGATCTCGGGTGGGTCGTCCTGAGATGGGGTGTCAACAGACAGGTGTTGAATGTTGACCTGATCATCTACTGTATCTGTAGCTTCTTCACCAAGTTCTAAGGCAGGCAGAGAATCCACATCCAAGAGATAGAGCTTTTGTTGAACACATCTATGTCCCCGAGTGAATTTCTCATCACAATTATAGCAAAGCCCTTTTTCTCGGCGTGCCTGTATTTCTATTTCAAACAAATGCTTGATAGGAGTTGGTTGAGGAGTAGGTGTGATGGAAGGTCGTTGGGAACCCATATTTTTGAAGGGAACAAAGGTGGGTTTGGAGCGTTGTTGAGCTGCGATCTTTTCCTCGGCTAGCTTAGCCAACCCTAGGACTTCCATCATTGTGTTGGGATAAAACATTTTGACCTCTGAGCGGATTTCATCCTTGAGACCACTGATAAAACAACTCCTGTAGAATTCATCAGACAATCCTTCTGTGTGATTGGCTAGTTTCTCAAATTCTGTCTGATACTCTCTCACTGTGCCAGTTTGGTGAAGTTTAGTGAGTGCTCCTGTGAAGTCGTCAAAAGCACTAGGACCGAATCGCGGCAAAATGAGGTGGCAAAAATCTGTCCAGTTTGGCTCGGGATGAGCTTTGATGTACCAACGGTACCATTGAAGGGCTTCCTGTTCCAAATGAAAGGATGCAAGTGGAACTTTCTGAACATCAAAAGTATTATGCAGACTGAAATATTGTTCTGCCCAGTATATCCATCCAATCGGATCAGTACCATTGAAGTGAGGAAAATCAAGCTTCGGCCCACGAAAATTGCTAGAAGAAGAGAACCCAGTGGCTGCAAAAGATTCTGGCTGTCTGGTATTGTTCATGGCTGAATGCTGAAGATGGAGGCTGAGAAATTTTTCATCTAGATCCTGGAGTTTGGCTTGGATGGCTGCAAGTGCTTCCTCCATGGTTTTTGCTCCTGCACGGGTGACAACCATAACCAGGATTTTTTTTATTTTTTTATTTTTTATTTTTTATTTTTTATTTTTTTTTCCAGACTGGAGCGGCTACGGTTCGGATTAATTTTTTTTATTTTATTTTTTTTACAGACTAGAGCGGCTACGGCTCGGAAGGAATCTGGAACAACACCGAATAGCTGGATCTGGAACGGCTTGCAAAATGGATCTGAAACGGCGTAGCAGTGATTGACAATAGTTCAGCTGAAAGTAGATATGGATCCCAGGTATGTGCGGCTTCCTAACAGTTCAGGGTTTTCACTCGGCCACCAATGTTGTCTGACGGCTTGCGTATTGGGGCAGTACCCCTCACTCCACGGCTCAGGTAAAACTGATAACCGCTTTGCCACAAACGACAGCTCTTGGTTTACCTCACGGGTGGGAACTCGTCAATCAGGTAGGGGTCGTTGCCCTTTTCGCTGGAAGGTCCTCTCAATGGGCCAGCTACTTCGGGGTTCCTGTGGTACTCCTCACAATGAGTTTTAGGGCTTATGCCCAAGTACTTCCCACAGTTAAGTGGATAGGAATTATTCACAAATCCGAACCTGTAACAGAAAACATTTGGGCAGAAATTCAACCCAATGTTCAAAAACCGGATCTATATTGCTCAGAATCGCTATTATAGCATGTTTCCGGAACTGGAACAACCACTCTGCTTTTATCCATGAAAGCGGAATAGAAATCTGGGCACTCGGTCAAACGATTTTCTCGCCGCAATTTCCGCGGCCGTCACCGAAATTCTAAAAAATTGCTGATTTTAAATCCGCGATATCTCCACTTTTAGAACTCCAAATGAGATGATTTTTTTTTGAAACTGCGTATTTTTGAAAGAGGAATTCAGATATGTAATCGGTTTCTTCTGATTTTGTGCAAAAAGTTTCAAAAATTGATCTGAAAGTCGCTGCCCAAAAAAAGAAAGAAAAAAAAATTCCCACTTGTGCCAAGGAAAGTGTTCTGATACCAGATGTGATGTACCTGCAATAATTAATTGATGCAAATACATGAGATATCAGAAATAATAGAACAGCATCGCTTTTATATTGATCACGGGCCACTTCGAGGGGGCAACCTCCTTTGAGCAAGCTCAATACAATTAACTTCACGGTGCCTTCAATGACCTCAACACACACTTATATACTAAGTCTATGCCCAATACTATGAGTCAAAACCATGGGACATATAATACTACGGGACGACTTACAAAGCATATGCGTCCAATACTATGGGTCAATACTATGGGCTAATATAAACTACGGATCAACAAATACTATGGGACGACTTACAAAGCATATGCGTCCAACAATAATATACTAACATAGTAAAGAGAAGGGTTGACATAGGTTCCTAACAGTACTTCAGCAATTAATTGATTTCTAGGATATATGTCCTTGATCACACAGTGCTTACCTATCATGTGAACTCTGTAACCTTTTTCCACCAGCTGACCAATGCTCATCAGGTTGTGCTTCAAACCTTGAACATAATAAACATCATGCATACATTTCTGCTCCCCCTGTTTGGTTAGAATATCAACAGTACCCTTTCCCAAAACAATAACTTGAAAATTGTTTCCAAGTGTTACATCAATTTGAACTGATTTATCTAGACTGGAAAATAAGCTTACATTACCAGTCATATGATTGCTGCAGCCTGAGTCTAAATACCATATGTCATTTGGACTTTCTTGGACAGCATTGCATTCTAGTGGAGATGTGCATGCTAAGAACAGTGAGTTGTTCGGTGCGCTGTTGTTGCTACTTGACTGTGCTTCACCTTGCTTTCCTTGGTCCTATTGCTTCTTCCTAAATTCATATGCGAATTTTCCATACTTCTTGCAGTAATGACATTGAATTTTTTATTTATCATACCTTTGTCCACTTGGCTGATTGGGGGTCTGATTCTGGCCTACCAGTGACATGCGCAGGGCTGCTGCTGCGACCTCCTCTGAACGAACTTCGTCCTCTGCCTCTAGAGTTTGATCTTCCTCTGCCTCTTCCATGGCTTATGGATGACTATGCTGCGAATGCACCTTCCAGCAATGTGTCTGAACCGCTGATTCTATGTTCATGATTGAGTAATGAGGCTTGCAACTCATCAATAGTAAATGTGGACAGATCTTTGTTTTCCTCCAGGGTTACAACCAAAGATTCAAATTTCTTTGGAAGAACTCTAAGAATCTTTTCAACGACTCTTTGATCAGTTAGAGTTTCTCCATGAGACTTTATTTGATTAACTAAACCAATAACACGAGTATAGAATGAGTCTATTGACTCTGTGTTTTTCATAGATAGAGATTCAAAATCTCTTCTCAGAATCTGAATTTTAGCAGTCTTTATCTTGTCCAAACCTTGATATGTTGTTTCCAGTGTGTCCCACGCTTCCTTTGCTGACTGTGCTACTGCTACTCTTGGGAGTATGGACTCATGTGTTGCTTGATGTATGTGGAACAACGCCTTTCCATCTTTCTTCCTATGTTCCCTAAGGACATCCTTCTCAGCTTGTGTGAGATTGTTGTATGCTGCTGCATTTGCTGGTTCTGCATAACCATTCTGGACTATTTCCCATATATCTTGACCTCTAAACAAAGCCTTCATTGTTAGAGACCAATATTCATAATTTTTACCAGTAAATATGGGGGTTTGCACATTACCCGAAGTGGAAGCCATTCTTAATCACTTTTCCCTTTTGTAAATACAAATTCTACTTTCCGTAACCAGGCTCTGATACCAGATGAAGGGAAAGGGGACGCACGCAGTCAATTAAAAATTCACTGCGTGATACATGAATATTTTCTTTTTCTTTGCTAAGGACATGCACTAGACCTAACAAATGCTTAACTTTAATTTTCTTCCATTTTATAAAAACACTTTACTTCACAAGATGATCGCACGGAGTTTAGATGCGCAATTCACCTTTACCCTTTTACCACGCGCAGATTAACTGCACGTTTCCACTTTCTATCACGCAGAGATTAACTGCGTGTTTCTACTGCACGATTCCACTTTCTTACTGCACGATTCTACTTTTCAACTGCGCAGTTGAACTTTGCGCAAATGCACAAATCTTGACTTTGCGCAATACTTTACTTTGCAGAAATGCGCGCTACTCTAACTTTGCAGAACTTAACTTTGTGCACTTTATACAAATCACTTTTGCACACACTTTTCACTTTTACAAAGGTTAACTGCGCGGTTAACTTTGTATACCTATTTAAGTGCGCACAACTCAAACTTAAATAACCTTTGTCTTAAAACATGAAACTTACTGTGCGTTAAACTAGGGCATTCACCACCGTGAAATACTTGAGAACTCTTGATTTGATTTACTGTGCATAAATGTAAACAACATTCACACAACTAAATATGAAATAGATGCGCGGCATGCATAAACCAACATTCTATAAAATGGATATAAAACTTAAGAACTTATATATTGCTGAAGTAAAACAGAGTAACTGTGCCGCACTTACAGAGAGATGGATTTACTTCAAACTTTCAACATTTACACAGAGCTTGAGCTCTTGAATTACTTCACAGTTTTTAAGAAATTATATATTACTGCAGTAAAACAGAGTAACTGTGCCGCACTTACAGAGAGATGGATTTACTTCAAACTTTCACCATTTACACAGAGCTTGGGCTCTTGAATTACTTCACAGTTTTCACTTCTTCTTCTTCACTCTTATCCCTATTTCTTCATCTCTCTCTATCTATGTGAATGATTTACATTTATAGAGTTTCACTTCACCGACTCAAGATGGCTTCGCTTGGAAGCTACAGGGATTCATTAAGACTGTAATAAATTCTACCTAAGAAAATTTGATCTTGTCGAATACAAGAGAGGCTACTGAAATACTAACATGATGTGCACCGGATTGGCTGAGAACTTACTGACATACTGACATCTCAGACTCTGCGCGCTGACACAAAATGACTGACAGAATGACCACCTGGGGTTTGACAGAGCCGGCGCATATCTGATACGCTATCAGCTCATTAATTATGATATTTCCAACAAATTTTTGTTCGGAGCGGGATCGACTCTTGACATATAGCGGTGGGATTTTCCTGCACAGCCTACAGAATTGCGCTAAGAATCGAACTTGGAAGTTGGGTTAACTGGGTTACTTCTGGTGAATTTGTTGGATAACATACGATTCCAGGGTTTGTGAAGGAAGGGAATGGCAGAAGAAGAGGCAACATAAGCAGATGAGGAGTGTTTACAATAAGAACAGTAATGGCGATTGTGATGGGAGATCGATATGTCGAGCTTCTTGTGAATTTCGTGGAGAAGCAGGCAGGGTATCTCTTGGAGGGAACCCTGATCCTGAATTTGAATCCTATAGGATTGCATTATGTTCAGTCTCAGCTCGAGGCTTTGAAGGAGCTTGAGCAGTTGTGCACGGGAGTTTCGGTTGATTATCCGCGTGCTTACATTGCCGATTTGGGGGACCATCGCTCGCTCGAGCAGCTCCGGCGGTTTCTCCGTCTGTTGACGTCTCTTAAGGTCGTATCGGTCTTTTCCCATCCTTGCAGAGATCCCACGCCGCTCTCGCCTTTTCCCTTCGGCCGATTGTGGTATTTGGAGCTCCAGGGATGCGATCTCTCTACTTCCGCCGCGTGAGGATTGCTGGAGCTAAGGAGCACTCTGGAGAAAATCATCTGCCACAATTCTACTATAAGAGAATGTCAACTTTAAATTTTGACCTAATTTAATCAACCGGC
Source organism: Larix kaempferi (assembly GCA_027924585.1). NCBI lineage: Eukaryota > Viridiplantae > Streptophyta > Pinopsida > Pinales > Pinaceae > Larix > Larix kaempferi. Next base: position 20,844,161 of record BSBM01000023.1, read on the forward strand.
CTTGAATTCTGAATTGCCTCGACAAATATGCCCAGTGTTCAAGGGTTGCATTGCATAAACCCTGCTTCGTTGAATTTAAATGCCAGGTCTAAGGGTTAACTATTCTACATTCCACTATAATTGGTAGGACTTGCACCCGGTCCTATTCCTTTTAATACTTCCTTTCCTTCTAATACTTGCCATTTAGGTTGGGCATGCAAACCACTGCAATAATGGAACCATTGCAACCGGTTTCATCCTTTTTAATACATCCCTTCCCTTCTAATACTTGCCATTTAGGTTGGGTAAGCAGAACATAGCGAAAATGGAACCATTGCACCTGGCTTCATCATTTTTTAATACATCTACTTCCATTTAGGTTGGGCAGGCAGACTAGTCAATTGGGTGTAACTTGAGTCAATTGGGTCTAACTCGGGTGATTGAGAGGAGGAATGTTGTTTTCTCCACCTAAGTTCAAATCTTGTTTGTGACATGTTCATTCTTTGTGATTCAATTGTTGATTAGGGACTCTTCACGATCCAATTTTTGATAGGACTCAAGGGTGGGACGGATTGTATTCCAAGGAAAAAAAGGTAGGGCAGGCAGACCACAACGAGAATGAAACTATTGCACCTGGCCTTTTCCTTTTGAATATATCCCTTACCTTTAATACATGCCATTTGGGTGGGACAGGCAGAGACCACAGCAAGAATGGAACCATGGTGGATGGTTTCTTATTCTATTAACTTCACCGGTGAATCAAGACCCTGTTGCACCTGCCTTTAATTAGAATTTTGCATTGTTTATTTTTTTATTCATGTTGGTGCTTGCCTTGCATTAGAGTTTCGCATTGTTTAATTTTTTATTCCTGCGGGGCCTATTTTGATTAAAATACTGCATTTTTTTTAATTTCCATTGGTGCCTATCTTGATTTAGAATTCTGCATTACTTTGGTTTTTTATTTTGTTGCTAGGGATCAATGGGAAGATTGGCCATTTGGTCGAAATTGATTAATTTTTGTTTTCAAGATGCTCTCGAGCATATTTTTGCTGGAAGGATTCCCTAATACATGCTGGGATTTTGAGCATTATGCAATTTGTTTTTTGCATAACAATGGTTCAAAATGGTCAGCAAGAGGATTGTTATCATTAAACAATATGTCATATATGTTGTTGTTTAAAGATGAATTGAAATCTAAGTATGACTTCAGTTGTGTCAATGACCATACTCTTATTCTTATGTTGAGCCATTTTTACAACCAATGTATGCAGAAAATGTCTCCCCAAAGGCCTCTTTGTTCTAGTGGTAGAGCAGTAGAGGCTGATTTTAACATGCATTGCAAATAAATCTTTGGATCATTGACATTATGCATTTCCATCAATGAGTGTTTTTTTAATTCATGTTGATAAGAAAATAGTGCTTCACTATCTCTTTTTTTCTAAACAGGCCTCAAAATGTTCTGCTATGCCTGCTCTCAGTTTTATAGATGTATATATATTGCATAGCAGTACTTCGAAACTATCAAACAAACAATCTCCAACAGTATATGCAAATTTGCCTAAGCGATATAGGTTGTAATTTTGTAAAATGGCATCGATGGCATGTCCCTGGTCTATGCTACTTTGAAATGTTCTCTAGGTATTGTTTCCTTTTTCTAGATATCGTCTTTTATTACATTCAACATTCAAAACCACCTTTCGTTTTTTTTCTTTACATTGTCTAAATCCCCCATTTATTTTAGCCATGTTTAAATTGGTGGCCATTGTCTCTTCCTATGTTACAACATTACCCCTAATCTTTTTTTTAAGAGAGCGCAAAGATATGTTTTTGGCTTCTATGTTTCTTTTGTTAGGAGACAATGGCTCAAAATGAAAATGCCCTATGTCCGTTTGATATCTAATAACATTAAAGATCTTTGATTCATTTTCCACTGAATGGAATGTAGCTAGAAGAATAGCTATCTCAACAGACCATATGCGCATTTCTATGTTCCAAATATAGGCTATTCGGGCAAAAAAAAAAGACCACCTTCTATGTTTCCTTTCTCATATGGAAGTGCCAAATGCACCATTTATGCTTGCCAATTTGCTACCCTCGGAATTTTTTTTTGTATTTCAATTTTGACATATTTTTCTATGTATCCTATTGGGAAAGAATCATTTTGCATTACTGAATTCGTAAAAGTTTGTGCGATTATACGTCGTAAGCAAGACACATCATATTCGTCATTTGTTAAATAACAAATGGTTTGAAAACAACTTTCACCATGGGCACTAGTGAATATTTGAACTCATTGAAGTCCATTCGCTAACATTTTGCTTTGTATTTGTTTCCAATGTTCTTCTATGTTTCCATATTTCATAGACGTTTCTTTCTGTTGATGACTATTGATAATGGCAATTTGTTTTTTGCATAGTAATGGTTCAAAATGGCCAGCAAGAGGATTGTTATCATGAAACAATATGTCATATACGTTGTTGTTTAGAGATGAATTGAAATCTAAGTATGACTTTAGTTGTGTCAATGACCATACTCTTATTCTTATGTTCAGCCATTTTGACAACCAATGTATGCAGAAAATGTCTCCCCAAAGGCCTCTTTGTTCTAGCGGTAGAGCAATAGAGGCTTATTTTAACATGCGTTGCAAATAAATCTTTGGATCATTGACATTATGCATTTCCGTCAATGAGTATGTGTTTAATTCATGTTGATAAGATACTAGTGCTTCACTATTTTTTTTTTCTAAACAAACCTCAAAATGTTCTACTATGCCTACTCTCAATTCTATAGATGTATATCTATTGCATAGGAATACTTCGAAAGTATCAAACAAACAATTCCCAACAGTATATGCAAAGTTGCCTAAGTGATATAGATTGTAATTTTGTAAAATGACATCGATGGCACGTTCCTGGTCTACGTTACTTTGAAATGTTCTCTGGGTATTGTTTCCTTTTTCTAGATATCGTCTTTTCTTACATTCAACATTCGAAATCACCTTTTGTTTTTTTTCTTTACATCATCTAATAATAGCAGCAGTGTTATGTATTTGTTTTTTTTGCTTTCTGTGTATTTTGAGTTTCAATTGGCTCCATACCTTGTATACGATGTCTATTGCTGAGTTGCACGCTTGCTCCTTTGCTAAGAATACTTGGGCTGGTTTCTTTTTTCAACTTCCACTTGAATAAGAGGCAAAGTGTTTTCCTGAAAGCCAACAATCAAATTGGATCTTAGAATCAAGGGACATAAAATGTGGAAAACAAAAATGTTATATCAAAGAACCAAGCATTCCAAGAAGCATTATGATATTTATTATTAACTGCATAATTGCAATATGAGACAAATCTGAGGGTGTAAGGAAAAGCAACAGACAAATATTCTAGGAGTTAGCACATCAATTATGAAAACTTGTATTCCTTTGTTTTTGATTCCATTTTTCTTTCCTTGATTTTCAAATTTGATTTTGAGAATTGATAGATTTCTTTTTAAAATTACCAGTCAATTATTAGAATGTGAATAGCAGTGTAGTAGTTCCACTATTTTGTTAATTTATCAATGAGCTAAAATGTGATATGCAAATAAATGTTCAAGCTGGGATAAAGGCACACTGCTCTCTCCCAATATATTATCAGACATAGAGGATATGTTTTAAGGTTATTTCTCTAAGAATGATTTTCTCATATTTAACTTAGAGCAGTTTTAAATACATAAAATTATATTATATTTAATTTTTATTTAAAAAATAAACAGAAATGGTATTATATCTCACTTTTATTTAAAAAATACAGAAATTGTATTATATCTAAAATTTATTTTTAAAAATAAAAGTTATTAAAATGTTTAATTGCTAATCTTATTATTATATTTGTAGTATTTAAAACTATGTCTGGCCATATTTCTTCTAATATATTGAATATAGTTTCAGTGACAAAAAGTATGGAGTTCCAAATTATAGATTACAAAGCTAATAATATAGATCAATGGATAATTGTTCATTCTAGTAGAATTTGGCACAGAATAAGCATTCATAAAGCAAATGTATTATTGTTGAAGAGCAAAACCTTCACTCAAACGATGCCAATCAAAACAATCCACGATAATAATTTCAAACTAAAAGCATAGTATGAAGAACAATTACATTGAAGTATCTAGGTATCTATGTATTGAGTCTTCCTACTCTGTTAACATTAGACTTGCATCAATTTCTGGAAGCTTTTTTATATTATTTGTCTGTGTTATTTTAATTACCTGAAAGAGATTAGTTTGAAAGATAAAATCAAGTATTTGCTTCTGCATATTATTTGAGGCAGAATGAGGCAAAGGAGTTATAGGAGATCCGTGGGCATGCCTACCCTAGCCCACTTCTGAGGTTATTTCTCGAACATTATTAATATTTTCTTATCATTTTTATTTTATCTTGACATAGGTGATTCCTTTCGATATTTTTTATCATTGTTGATGTGACTATAGTTTCACAACCTACAATACTGAGATGAGGAATAGATTATTGAAACATAATAGTTCAGCTTTGAAAAACTTTACTAGAAACTGATGAAGCGGATTTGTTTGTTATAAGTATGTAGTATTCAACATATTCAACATGTTGTTTATCTGTGTTAGTAGTTATGTACCTGTGCATATTACATATTATTGCTCATTTCCTATTCTATGCGAGCATCGACTTCATTTTTTGAAATTGCACATTGTACAATGCATCTAAATACTTTATGTCATATCTCTTAAGATAGATTAATTGTCTCTTTTTTTCATTATATGCACTCCATTCTGTTATTATATTATACTACATGTGTCATGGTTATCTGACTTGCCAAGAGCATTAGCATATTTATTTTCTACAAAACATAATTAATTCATTTAAAACTCATTTGAATTTTACATAATAAAATATGTCGAATTACTTCCCATTCTTTGAAGATTGCTCATATTTAACACTCTTTCTCTCTTGGTCTTGGCATATTTCCCCAAACTAAAGCCTCGCAATGTTTGAGTCTCCTATGCTTGATATACAAGACATGACAAGCTTTAAATGGAAGATCTTGGCATTTTTGCTTCATTTTTTTATAAAGTTCACACCTCTGAGATTTGAGAATCATTTTTAAACTGTGGATTTCACTTTCAACAATGTCATTCATTCTTGTCAACTTGCATTCCTTTATTGTGCATATTCTTGAGAAACTAGGCTAAGTATGTTCAATGCACCCTTTTTATCTTTAATACAAGACTCATTGTCAACTGCATTGTACAATTACCAAGAAGTTTCTTAGTCTTGTGGATATCACGCCATCCAAATTCCAAATACTGACACTAACAATCAAACATCAATATCCCATTTGCACCTATGTTTTCTACTCATAATTACGCACCTCAATATAACAGATTAATTTTAGCTTGCAACATTAGGCAAAAAAAAATGCATAAACAACACTAAAGGACTATTGCAATTTCAAATACTAATTCCCACTACATAGATATCCAACATATACACTCTTTGCAAAAACAACAAATGCAAAAATAGCAGGATATTTGGCAATTTGATCATTTGATCAAATAGAATAAGAAAAATGTCCAGTGAACACTTGCACTATAACTCAGTATACAAGATATTAAATGCAGAATACATATATTGCAATGAAGTCTGAGTTATATTAGATGCCACACAAAGCTAAAAACAATTTTGATTTTCTATTGTTTAAAAATTACTTAGATTCAACACTCTTTTGCGGCTAGTCTTCTGAAATTTGCCCAAACGCAGACTCGACATTCTTTAAGTTTGTTGCATCTAATATATAGAACCTAACAAGCTCACATTTATGAAATATGAATTTGTACTTCATTTTTCTTCATTCCAACAAAATCCAACACCCTTGCATTTGACAGCTATTTTTAGTTTTAGATTTCATTTTCAAGAATGCCCTTTCATCCTTTATTGCTTGTATCTATGTCTCCATCACCATAAATCTCACAATATGTGTTGGAACTTTAATCTTAGAGCAAGTTTGAACTAGGCAATTAGTATGTTGAGAGTTGCAAATTTAATCCTACATCAAGTTTGAACTAGCTAACACAGCTAATGTATCCAATAGTAGATAACATGAAACAAGATTCTTACTTTATGACAAATTAGCGGTTTTATAACATGAAACAAGATTCTTACTATATGACAAATTAGTGGTTTTGAAGAGTTATAGGAAAATGCTAACTATTTTACTACGCATAATATTCTTTTCCTTTACATAATGTTTACCCTTTAACTGTCTTGCGATTTCATGGTAATAAGTTTGAAGGATTCCATTGTCAATTCATGGCTATGTCTCTATTGTTGATCTATTCTAGTAGTATTCTACTATTGATTTTGATTTGTTTGTACTTGGCAGTGTGTTGATTATTATTAATTTCACAACTTATTGGCATGAACATAGAATACATGCTACCATAATTCAACCAAACATAGAACAATAGAGGAAATCACTTCTAATGCAAACTTTAATCTAACAGCACATTTGGACTAGGTAATTAGTATGTTGACAGTGACATGTCTTCTTTTGGAGTCTCATTGACCGAATTAAATTCTCATTGACTTTTAATTAATTTCCAAATTTTCATTTTAAATATTTATATAGTTGCCTATTGTTTTAGAAATTTGAATTATTAAATTGATTTTAAAACAAATAAAAAATTATATTTTAAATTTTATAAATTATATAATTTTTATTTTTTAATGGTTATTCCTATTTTTGATTGGCTAGTAAGCTTGATTTAACTAATAAGCCCTGTTGAGATGTAACTTTTTTAAAATTAAAAAATTAAAATTTATAAAAAATCTAGATGAAACACATGTATAGTTTTTGGTATATGTAATGATTTTCTGAGAACACAATCTGAGCCATATATTTATTCCAATTGCTCTTAGTAGATTTTTGGGACCAGTCCACCGTCCGTAAGCTTCCCGTCAAATTTCTATACAGTAATCGCAGTCAAATTTCTATACATAGTCTTTTTCATATGCAGATTCATTTAATGTGCAACAGAACGGACATCGAAATCCCATCCTCTTTACTATTTTTCTGTTTTTGCTGAGATCGAACGGTGACAAAGTTTGTTGACAGATGTTTATATTGCATTGAATGTTCAAACAGAAGAAACGTGTGGGATTGGTGACCGTTACCGGACTTTGAATGGTTTCGATCCATAACCCTCCACGAAAATCAGGTTTTTATCTTTTTACTTTTTACCGTATGGTTTTTTACCATATGACTAACTATTTTTTAATTTCTTTTTATATTTTAAAATGTTTGGTAACTCATTGATGTTAACATTACATTAATTTTATTTAATGTTTTTAAATGTCCATTCGTGCAAAAAACAACAAGCATTGTTAGAAAAGAAAAATATTAAACAGGATTTATTCTTTTCTTTTGCGATTGTCCTATAAAGGAAAAGGTCATTTCCTTTTCAAAAGTTGAATACCATACATTATTCTTTTTATTTTTTAATTTGGTGCTCGCAAAAGGTACCAAACCAAAGGTATTTGGCACAATTTGTTTTTGAAAAAAAAGTTGATTATCATTATCTAGTTTGCATTTAGTTTGCATTAAGTATGTAACTCATTAAAATATATTATTTATAATATGCGCATTACTATCCCTAAGGATTTCATCATATTCCGATTATCACAGACCACTCTAGCATCATTATGTCTAGTTTGATTTAAGATGAGGATTCTTATCACCAATAGTTTAGTCTAAACTTTCATCTTCTCTCTACAAAATTTTGGAATTTTTTTAAAAAATTCAAAAACCACTATTTAAATTTGCATAATTTAATTGCCTTGAAATATTTAAAAATGTTAAATCTATTAATACATTAAATTAAATTAATTAATATATTGAAATTCACACAATTTTTTTTTTTTTTTCCATCAGAAAAAATCGTACTATTGCTATTCATGTCGAATCAAATAGTACAAAGATAGATCGAGAAGACTGCAAGATGCGAGATATCATATCAAGATCTTGTTCTCGAGAGTAAGCAACAACTTTACTGCTATACAAAATATCAACCATCAAAAGCCTTCACAAAAAGGTATACATCAGTCCAATATAGGAACTCAACCTAAAAGAAAAATAAGTTACCCATGTCCAGCGAACAGGAATCCATCCATTCTTCCCAAAACAAGGTTCCTTCTGACCCATCAAAAGCTTCTTTAGAGAGTTTATCAGCAAGAGAATTGTGTGCTCTGAATATATGCTCAAATGAAATATGATCATGTTTTGAAATCTCATGACGTGTTCGAAGACACAAATTCCTGAGAGCAATAATATTCAAATTGAAATCATTAGTGGCCCATTTGATAGTCACCCGGGAATCCCCAAAAACTTTGAGGTTTACCAGACCAAATATATTCGCCACTTTTAAAACAACCCATAAAGCGAACAGCTCTGCCTTCATGTTAGAACCTCTGCCACCATTTAGATGAAGAGTAAAGTGATGTTATTCATTAAGATAAATGACACCCCTTGTAGCACACATACCTGCTTGAGTAGCTCCATCAAAAAATAAATTAGGCTGAGAGAACATGAAGGAGAAACAACTGTCAGTCACTTTTTTCTTACAATACTCTTCCTCTGGATAAGATTGTAACATTTTAATAACAGTCTTTGCACAAAGAACCACAGCTAGCACCTTGTTCTGAAAAATCATTTCATTTCTAGCAAACCAGATAATCCAGGAGACAAAAATAGGTAGGAACAGAGGTCTTTTAAAATCCCTGACCCAATTGAGCAATCCAGAGCTAAAGTCCAAATCATCCCAGACCATGTTCAAGTTTAATTATGTATAGCATAAAGACCAAATTTCTTGCATAAAGGAACACTTCACAAATAGATGGTCTGAAGATTCAGAGCATAACTTGCACAAACAACACCAATTCGGTCCATTCCAGCCACGCTTGAGGAGATTATCCCATGTCTTGAGGCTGCCGTTGAGTACATGCCATAAAAAACATTTCACCTTCAATGGAATAGACCATTTCCATATTTTCGAATACCACCATTGTCTTGGATAAATGTAAACATCTTGAATAATCCTGTCATATGCAAATTTCACAGAAACAAACCCATCTTTTGTATTGCCAGCCCATAATAATTTATCGGGGTTCACAGAAATAAAAATACCTGCCTTTCTCAAATCCAAGACATAAAGATCCCATTCATGAGAGTGCTAGCCAAAGAGTTCCAACTCCGAATCATTTAACCAAATATCACCAGATCGATAGTTGAGATCGAATTTATGAACTTCATTTAAAGTTGAGAACCCCTTAGCATTCAACAGAGAAATCAGACTATCAGAAAGCCTAAAGGCTTCCTCCATACCAAGAACAGGATCCACTCTAATGAGAATACCGCTGCCATCCCCAACCTGCCAGCAAATATCTTTGGAAATCCAATCGTAGACCTTTAGAAATCCTCTCCAAGCTGGAGACATCATACCAGAGACCGACTTTGGTTTCCTCAACCAGCTAATTAAATCTGTCTTAATATATTTATGGTGGAGAACCTTCGACCATAGGGTATCACTGAATAAACCTCGCCATAGACTCTTCAACCTAAATGCTTTGCTGAAAATGTTGATGTCTTTTATGCCCCAACCCCCAAACTTTTCTCGACGGGCTAGAATCTCCCATCTACACACAATTTGAACGACTCAAAACAAAATTACAATTTATTAAAAATTAAAAAATTGATAAAAAAATCTCGCGAGAAGTCAAAATTGGCCAAATTTTAGAACTCTTTATCACCAATTGGAAAACCCACGCTATTTAATGGATATCACTAGCATGGTCGGGTTATTAGGAAACAAAATGTCTACGCCTTACATGATCTTACGTCAAAACAATGTCATTAATGTCTCTCAGTCCCCACCGAAAGCAGAGCTGTGCCATTAATTTTACTGTTCAGTCCTTCACTGATTGTAATGATAGCTACAGTGATGCAACAATCTAGAATTCGAAGTTAATTAGTGAGAACACTGAAATCAGTGGACAAGATGCAATTGCATGTAAGAGGCACCTGATCCAATGAGGGTGATAATTAGTTTTCATCATGGAGTTAAAATTTGTTCATTTTAATTGCATTGAGAATAGTGAGGTGTTTTATAGCCCAGAATGGTAGAAACGTTATTACAAAACTAACTTAAAAAACCGTTATGCTATCGAAAATAAAAATAAAAAAAGTAAATAAAAAAATCAATCATATCATCTCATAAAATAAAAAAAATAAAACCAAACAATAAATAAACAAGTGAAAACAGCAACAAAGCTGCTTATACCTGCCTTTTAAGAAGAAAATAAAATAATAATAAAACTAATTTACAAATAAATAAATAAATTTTGCATTTGATAATAAAAATAATTAGTAAAATAAAAAAATGTTTTGTTGTATGCTAAGGATATATAGCTCAAGAATTGTTCTCAATAATATGTTTGATATATTCAATACATTCTTAAGTATGTAACTCATTAAAATATATTATTTTGTAGTGAGGGTGCTAGCATCTAAAATTGGGAGTCCTCATAGTGACATGTCCAAGGAGTAATTAGCAGCAAAGTTGCTTATTACTGCCTCTTAAAAGTAAAGAAAAATAGTAATAAAGTTAATCTACAAATAAATAATATTTTCTTACAATAATAATAAAAAATAATTACTAGAAAATAATATCATTATTACTATTATTTAAAAAAATTTAAATATTGATTATATTAAAATAAATTATAAAATACATAACTAAGAAATATGATAACACTTAAAATTTAATTTAATTTAGCTTCTTGTTAAATAAAATCTAGATAATAAAATATATATATAAAAAAACGGATCCTTAACCAAACCATATTCTCGACAATGTACAAACCACGGTAATTTGTATTTCCCTATTGCAAAATCTACCTAATGTAAAAATATTGCTGAAAGGTATTTGATCGGATGACTACATGATAGAAAATTAATGCCATTGTTCTCATTTGTATTAATGAAAACAGTCAGAATCCTGTGACTACTAATAATTAATGATAACGGCATTTCATGCTTTTGAAAAACATAATGAGACAATAATTTTGCTTGTGCTAAATTCTGAGTCTATATGCTATATTTGAGTTCTCTTGTGATACAGTTTTACTCGACATATATTGACAGTTTGCTTTTGGATGATGATGAAAGGGTCCTACGGGGTACCCTGAGGTTTACTTAGCTATGTTAGCTAAAGCATTTGAGCCATTTCTTTTCGCATATTCGCAGGTAAGAGTGACACAACAGTTCGAGTAAAACAATGAAGTTTTAAAAGTATTCTCAGTTTAGTCGTCAATACTTTATGATAATTCTAAGCACCCCATGATGAGATCTTCCAGTTCGATTTTCAATTACACTTTAAACTGATTGTAAACTGAAGTATTTGCATGTTATTGAAAATATTGAAATGTTAAATATACTAGAAGGTTACAACCTTATATTAACAATATCAACAGGTAACAAATAATAGTGTGCAAGTTGTAACTTGACTAAGTCTGGAATTGTGAATTATATCCACCTCATGTATTTACTTATGGTATATATTTAAAATGTTTAAAATATTGACACAACCGCTCCATCTTAGTGATGAATTAGCCTCTAGCCCTTCCACAAGACTTTGTGCCAATACCTCTATTGTAAAAATGGTGCATTTGTGAAAATATAAACTATATGCCAAAAACATGCATTCCTATAGTATATGACTTTATTACAATACATTTGCATTTCCTATTTTATGTAACCTATATATGACTTTATTACAATACATTTGCATTTCCTATTTTATGTAACCTACAAACGATGGTACAAATATATGATCAAAAGAAACGTTACTCCTTGTGGAACTTCATACAAAATACGATGCTTAAAATACTACAAAACAAAGGTGGTGACTATGTGCTTACAGTATGATATGTGGTGATATATTACAACCGTAACCTTCATATCCTAATTCCGATGAGGGTTAATATAATAATGTTTTTACACTCTGGCAGGCACTCGCGTCCAGTCCTTAGTAGTAACTCTCCTAACTGCTGCCTTGGTGGAAATCTCATAAATGTCATTTTCAATGTATTTAATTATTGTAAAGGTTTTTAAAAAATTACAGTTCATAATTATATTTTTTGAAAAAAACACAATACACCAATCTTTCCCTTCCCAAAAAAAATACATACATATCATTTTCAATGTATTTAATTATGGCAAAGATTTTAAAAAATTATAGTTCATAATTATATTCTTAAAAAAAAAACATAATAGCAAAATAAAAAATAAATAAATTATATTCGTAATATATTTCATCTTAGCTAATGAATCATAGTAAATATTTTTACTCTTATAAAAAATAAGAGTAAGTTACATAGTTTGAAACTCTACAATAATCATCTAAAGCTAAAATAATAATTTCACTCAATAGGTAACCACCCTAAAGTATGTCAATAGTCTATAGTCTAATATTAAAGTTTTACCATATAAAATTGGTTTTTATGAGTTTTCTTTGTTTCCGTGCAAAATAAAACTCAATGAAATACAAATTAATGTATACAATTTCTTTTATTTCTTTGCAAAATAAAACTCAATGAAATACAAATTACTTATACAATTTTTTGTATTTCTTTGCAAAATAAAATTTAATGAAATATAAATTACTTTTGGCCATATAATAGTAGTTCATAATTTTTATAATAAATAATAAACATAAATGAGTACTCTAACCAAAACATAAAATACATTAAAACAAGAATTCCGTGTAGCTTAGTCTCTACTTTATAACATAAAAATAAAAATCAATATTATAAGACCTAATAAAAATAAAACAAAATAATTCAATATAATTTAATTATAATAATCTTCATTAACACATTTGTCATCATAGTAGTCTCATCTAATGAAAGATTCCTAATATTTGTCATCATAGTAGTCTCATCTAATGGAAAATTCCAAACACACTTAATAATAAATGTCAAAATGATAAACTTTCAACGTTGTAAGAGATTAAAAATCTCTTGCATAATTGTTTAGACCCAAAAAAACTCAACTTAAAATTATTAGGAAAATCCAATCAATATATACATGAAAAGACAACTGAGAACTTGGAATAAGGTGTTTAGATCCTTGAGCTATGTGATGATGAATGAAAGTTTTCATTTCCAATCCATATATACATAAAAAGACAATCGAGAACTTGGAATAAGGTGTTTAGATCCTTGAGCTATGTGATGATGAATGAAAGTTTTCATTTCCTTATTTTTACTAAGATTTCATAAGCATACATATTGCCCCCCTCCCCCTTACAGTAGTTTAATGCACACATTAAAATACTCTATGAAATATGAGGTAATAAGTGTGAATTTAGAATCTGTGAAAAATGAGGGTAAATAGACTAGGGTTTCTAATTCCGATTGTGGTATCTTTTGGTGGATCATCTTCAATAAGAACAAGAGCCACAAGGTGGCAATGTCCTTGGACCACCATTACTAATAGCATTTGGTGAACACTACTATTGTTATTGTTTGCTTGATTGTTCATTATTTCATTTACATCAATAAGCAAGAAGCCAAATGCTTCAACAAGCAACAAGTCAAATGCTTTGATAAAGGGCATACTAGACTATGTTAGGTACTCTATGAGAACATTAGAAATTGAACACTAATAGTGATCCAATTAAATCGATAACCTATTTTGCCCATCAAAAACCCTAGTTAAACAACCAAGTGGCCTATACCAAAAATGCTACGAAAAAAATTGATTCAACCACTTAATGATGAAGATAGGATAATACAACTATGCCAATTTGCAACCGACGCAAGAACTCGAGAGCATGGAGATATTTAATCACACAAAGAATGGATCAATGTAAAATTTCTATTATGGAGCCCATGATGCCAATCAAGGTTAGAAGTAGTGATGCAAGTTTATAGGTTGAAGGAGTGAGAGAAATTCTCGACCAATATGCTAAAAAGAGCTCAATTCATATACTGAAGCCCATGAAGCCATTCAATGTTAGAAGTAGTGATGCAATTTTATAGCCTTGAGGAGTGGAAGAAATTCTTGACCAATTTGCTAAAAATAACTTAAATTAGATATCTCTTCCCAAGTTGTATCGTTTGGTCCCATCCTGATAGGGATGCGAACCGTACCAAGTTCAAGCAACCTTCAAAGAAACAAATAATATTTAACAAGTGATTGCCATCATCATTTAATATGATCATGGTATTAGGAATGGAGTAATAACAGGAGATATTTTAGCGTAAGTTTTTGTTAATAAAATTTTGTTTTTAAATTTTTAAAAGATAACACAAATTATCAAAATTTAGAAAATGATGTTTAAAAAATTAAACTACTTTAACACAAACTATCAAAATTTTGAAAAATGATGAATGAATCATAATGTAACTTTATCTTTAAAAAGTTCAACCCCTCCATTAGAAATTCATCCTCCTTTAGGGTCCCCTTGAACTGAACCTGAAACTTTAATAACTTCATACAAACAAATTAGCCATTATAGTTATTGGAAAAATAAAATAAAAGAGTGAATAACTTAACAAAAATAAGCAAACCTTAACCTGTCAACCCGATCCAGCTGGTCCATTGTTGTCTGTGTCTTCCGTAGGATCCCTCCAGCAAAGCTCGTTTAACCATAGGCGAAGCAACCGTTAGCTTCGCCACCCAACCATAGGCTCATGCTTTCAGTCGCATGGCCTCCCCCGAGCTTTGGGTCGTAGAGCTCACACAAGTATTTCAGAAATTCAGCTTGGGCTTCCCTTCCCACCAGGATTTCTAAGCAAACCCTTAGATAGCAGCAAGTCTTTGAGGCATTCGAAAATTACGACAATCGTCCAAATTATGGGCCCCTTACCCATTCCTTAAGCCTTCCTTATAAAGGGAAATCTCCTGCGACACATGTCGCTTCATGCATAATTAAATATTTTTAATTATTTATTTAATTAAAACACTCACCCATCCAAGTGTCAGTTTCTCTGGGAAGTGCACCTACATCCCTAAGTTTGCTCTAGTTTGTCCCCCAGATATTTTAATCAACTCCTAGCTTTTAGTTGACTAGATGTCTAATCTATTTTGCTCCTAAATAATAATTTCTATTAATTTAAATGCTCAACAAAATAACTATTCATGTGCAAATGTCTAAGCTATTGTTATGCATTTGCTAAGTAATAATCTAGAGTTATTCTCCTAAGTTTTTATGCAGTTTAATTTAACAATCAAACTCACTAGGATCACGGTGCCGCGTCGTTGGGCTCTTGGTTCCTTAATTTTTTAATCCCCTGACATGGCACCACTCCGTCGGGTCCAATCATCCATGGTTTCCATTCCTTGGCATGGTACCACCTCGTTGGGTCCTTGCGTCCATTCTTTCCGTTCTTGACATGGTACCGCATCGTTGGGCCCTTCTGCCACCATCTTTCCGTTTTGACTTGAGGGAACTCTTGTAGGGATTTTAGGAATCGTTACCATCCATCCTCCGTCTACATGCTATCTAGGGACTAATGGCACTGAGGAGTGAGTCCATTCTCACTGCGCGCCCCTCAATTCGTACGTGACTAGCTCCATCGTGGCCCACCTCGTACGCCCTCACGCATTCCTCTTGAGCAAGCGGATCAATGCTTATCTACTCATGCATGGTATTCTTGTCGAAAGTCGACATCGTCGTCGCTTCCCCTGTGTGTGATTTACCCGTACTCTACGACCCTCCTTTGTGTGTCCATTGGTGAACCGTCTCACTTGTTTCTACACACACTTCTCACAACAAATTATTAGTAGCACTGTTCTCAACAATCATCATCTGGTTTCTAACTCTAGCATTTGTTAAACATTTATGATTTATTCAAACTGCTCATTCATCTTATCAAATATACATTTCGTCACCAAATACATAATCACCATACAACTAGTCGTTAAGTATTATCCATCAACATAATTTTCCATAGTCATAGCTAATCGTTTAACATATGCAATTATTTATTTACCTCAACAGTTCAGATACACATACTCAAAAAAATAAGGTCAAAAGGTTATTTAATTAATGTTTCAATCGGTCAGGTCACTCCACAGGTGCCCTCAATGTCTACAGTAGTCTAGGGGCACTACATACACCCCTACTTATTTAGAACTTCGTCCCGAAGTTCAGAATAAAGGCAGAAAACTATGACGCTTCTCAGTTGCATCCTCCCAAGTCATAGAGCTAGGACTGTAACTGTCCTACTACACTTTGACTTGATCAATTAGGGCTAATCATTAAGCAAGAACTAATCAATCAATTATACCACTCCACATATATAATTTAATTCCTTAATTCATTTATCAATTATTGTCGTCATTCACATCTTCAGGTTTTCCTCAATCTTTTAAGACATATCAAGGCTCAAGAAACCACTTTATTGAAGTTGTTCGGCTGGGTCACTCGACAGGTGCCCTTAAGGTCCACAGTCATTTTAGGGGCATTACAGTCTTTTACGGAAACAAAAAAGATAAAGAAGTTGTATACTCACTGTGGGTTGTTTGAAGGATCAACGAGTGGGATGGGTTGAATGAGTGTTTTATTTTGTTATTTTCAGTGTTTTTTTTCTTCTAAAAAATACTAATAACTTTTATTGGAAGATGAAAAGAAATTACATATTGCATATGCTTTGTAGCATTTCGATATTAGCTAAAGAAATTAGATCTTTTGACGTAGCCAAAAATACTAATACATAACACATGGAAGCCTGGACCATGTCCTTTGTCATAAAAAAAAACCGGAGTAACAATTTTACAAAAAATATTTCCTAGTCCTTATCATACCACTTAGCTGCTCCTGAGATCATGTCAAACTGTCCAAAATAGCTGAAAAAGAACTAAACTAAGCTAACGCATCAGGATTCAGGAAATCATTAAGACCAAAGACCAATAAATATCTCAACAGATAACAAATAAGAACATAGCAAAAGAAACAGAAATGCAGAGGTCATCCTAGGAATTGATCAAATTCCATAAACTGAGGGCCTTGATTCAAGAAAACAATTGCTCCTATTGGCTCCTTAATCATCTTTTAGCTTCAATAATGGAAAACCTCATAATCTCACTTTGTCCATGTTGTTCCGCAGCCTAACACCCCTTATTTAGAAAAAGTTAGAAACCATTATCATTTTCTCCTGTAAAATTTTGGAAACAAAATCTTTAAAATTATGAAAAATGTTGACTTCCAAAGAGATCACTTCTTAGTTACTTTTCCAACAAAATAGATTTTTCTCTATCATGACGTAATGAATTCTTAATAACTAAATCAACTGAAGGAAATATTTGGGTTAAGGCATCTAAATATTTCCTTCCAGAAGGGAATATCATGCAAATTGTTAGAAATTTTTTTTATCCTTTCAGCAAAAACTTTTGGCAAGTTAAAATATTTGTTTCCCAAAATCGCTACTGAGGAGTTTGATCTTGTACAGAAAATGATAATTGCTGCTACTGAAGAGCGATATGTCGATGCAGGTATCACTTAATAACAAATTTATAATTATGTTTTGATAGCAATTATGATAGGCAGTTGATGTTCTATGGTTTATTATAAATTTCAGCTTAGTGGAGAGATGAACTCAATCAACTCCGTTCCAAAAGAAGTGATCGAACAAAGCAGGTTTGATCGCTTTATATTATTTGTGAGATGAGATGCCAACTTCAATGATTTGTTGAACTTGTAACTCATTCATCATTGCAATTATTTCATTTTTAGGCTTTAGCTTATGGTTCCTTTAATTAGAAAAGGTTACATGTTTTTTGATGCAGAAGTAGTCTATCTTGAAGGGCTAAGGCAATGGGAACCTCTGTACATAGTTGTATTTGGGAGCACATACTCTGAGTTGCTTAGTATCATAAATAATTATAAATAGTAGTTACTACCTATTGTATATTGTAAAATAATTTCCCTATTATGAGAACCTAATATCTTACTGTTTTGGTTCCTAGTAGTATACGAGTAATTAAAATTTTCACCCAGTTGGATATGTGCGAGTTATCCAGTTGAGTGAAATTTTTAATTGCTTAGTTTTGCTTGTCCTATGCAACCTTAATTTCTGTATGTCGGCGAGATTGTGCGTCCTTCAACCTCCCAAGCCACGGTAAGAACATGGGTTCCTACTAAGCATGGAATTATGGTTGAGCCTTGAGCTTTGCCATCATTCAAAATGACTCTTGTGAAATTGCAATCTGGCACAAAGTTGTTTATTTCATGGGTGTGGAATATTGTAAATATGAAAGCATTTTCATTTGAAAGACCCCTGGTATTTTCTATTTAACAATGTATAGCATTTACATTGCATGCTTTGGCATATGCAGAGGATTAAGAAAACTAATATTTGTTATGGTTTAGAATAGTCTGTAGTCTACGGGTAAGAGGTTTTCTTTCCTTGAAGTTGTCTATATTTTACAATGCATATATTTCATGATAAATTCAAAAAAGAAAAAATAGTAAAAAATACGTTTTGAGGTAACGTATATTGATTTCATGTGTCTTGAGACAGAAAGAAACTAATGCTTTTATGAACCTGTGCATGATTTTGCAACCCAGCAAATAGTTTATGACGTTTCACCCATTTTAACTTTGATAGCTTAAAAGAAAGCTTTATATGTAGGGAGGTGCAATATAGGGGTGATGCGAAGGAAAGAATAGAAGGAGAAAGCTACATATTCCTCATGACTCAAAAATACAATTAAATCTTGTGTTTTTATAGGGCTAAGAACTAATTTATATTTTGAGTAAATCTTTGGAAAACTATCTTATAAACTCTAGAAACACTGATGTAAAAATGTTGTTGGTACCAATAATCCCACGGAATTCCAAGAAAACCTTGAATTATGTAAAAGAATTGATGCCCATACCATTGCAATCTTCACAAGAATTTACAGAGCTTTCAACTCTAGAGGTACAACTCTCAAGTCAAACTATAAGTCTATTGCAGTTGTTGCTTTCATCATCAAACTACTATAGCTCCTTCTCATATCTCTCCTTTATTTTATAACTCGTTACCAATGATATCATAACAAAGGCTGAATCTTTTGCTTATTGACTGATCCTTGAAAAAATAGACAAATCAACACACTTTCCAAATTATTCCTATCAAGGAGAAGAAAAACCCCAAGATCATAGGGATCAAAGTAATGAACGTCTTGATTCCCAAAAGTACATCCCTTCTGCTTGTGGGGAGTCATGTACACAAAGCTTTAAAATAATAGAATGCTCTGTCAACTCAGAATAAAAAAGGTGTTCTATGTACCATATCCACATGAAGGCACTTCCATAAAAGTGGAAAATTAACCCCCAATACAAATTTCATTTGATCAGGTGTTTTCCAAGAACCAATGTAGTCCATCTTTTATGTTACTTGAAGAATGATCTTAGATGAAAACCCAATATATTCACAGGAGAAGATACCCCCACTATATGCATTGCCAGAATAATTTCCTCACTTTTGTGAACGACCTTCTTGTGCTTGACCATATCCTCTTTCCCACTAGTCATTTAATCCATTCTGAAAGACACATATACAAAGGAACTGCCCCAAAGAACGCCAACAATAAGAACAATATTGCAACAAAAACAAGGAGAACATTGCGAAACCCATTTTTTAAAGTAGGGTCCTTTTGTCTAGTCCATGGGACACCTCCAACGAACATTCCAAGGACTGCAAAATCACATTCCATACAATATATTATATTAGTTGTTAGGTGGATTGCAATCCATTTATGAGCTAAGGCAACACTTGTCAAGCTATCAGTGCATAATCTACATCATAGAAACCTTGATCGGCACTATAACTTAAGTAATTGCAATAAAGAGCAACAAACATGATAAATAATTGTAAGAGGAAACATTAATTTCAAAAACATTTTATAGAAAAAGAATGAAAAGAGTGCCATGAATTAGAATCTAGACATAATCGTGGAAATTCAACGGGAATAAGAATAGAAGGTGTATCCAAGAAACTCAACGGGAATAAGAATGACATGGAAGGCATATTATAAATCAAATAGATGGTGCAGCTTGTACTTGGTAGAGGTCTTATCACCAGTGACTATTGATAATGGAAGAAAGATCATTGATAGAAATGACAGGTAATATAGATTCCTATTGATTTGTTTTGCCTACCAGCTATCAAGGACAGCATGAATTGCATAGTACACAATTTACAATGAACCCCACATTTTCTTTGAGCCTCCTCCGATGACTAACCAACGCTTCTAATGCTCCAATGTCCTCCCTTGCAAACCATGTTTTTGAGAACATTTATCTTTCACTCTAGGGAAAACTTGGTCTCCATGAGCAATAACCGGCAACAAAGCATTTACTAATTTAGCTTTGTTTAATGCAGAAAACAGATTCAACGCTTCACTATAATTCAACTACTCATCTTGCCATCTCAGTGAAAAAGGAAAATCGATGTACAAAAGATGCTGTAAATTCAAATCCATTTTAGGAAATCTATATCATCCAGCGTCTGCTTCTTCAATAGGTAACCACCTAAAATCACACGAGGAAACCGAAATAATGGAAACACCATTATTCCTTAAATTCATCCCTTCGACTTTGCCTTAAAACATCTCAAGCCAAGAAACTCTTGTGAAAAACTTCACGATCAAAATAATTTTGTTATATATATATATTCTAATATCCAAATAATATGGATTGCTTAATTAGTAAACTGCAATTTTAACACAAAGGTTAAAAGAAGTTGCCTTTGACGGACTCAAATGTAAAACAAGAGAAATCCAAACCTTATATTACAATGGATAAATATATTTAAACTTGTAACTGTAATCCAAAAGTTGAAGACGAAATAGTTCAGATAAATTCTTGAGAGAACTAACAATCCCTGGTCCCTCATTACCCGACCAACGTCTCATAGTAGTGTAACCTGTTAAACTCCGGCACAAACACGGGTGATAGGCTCTCCATCTTTGACGACATTCCTTTCCCGTCGTCAACAACCAATTCTCTTGATTTTCCATTGACCTTGTTGTTCTGTTGGAAGTGGGAGTGAGGATTTTCATTCTATAAACCACAAAACAAGCACCGTTTTAAAACTTCGGTACCAAAAGAAACTTATTTACATTTATAGTCAGTATAATCATAAAAATGAAAACAAACATGCATACATGTTAAAATTCTTCAATTAAAAATATGCATCGCTTTCAACTTCAACTAAGATTCAACCCCAATTCTCCTATAGCCCGGATACAAAGATGCATACAGGGAAAAGCCCTGATATAGAGACGGATACAGGGAAAAGCAAAGGAAACAACCATAGTAATTTATTAAAAAAAAAAGAGCTAGACCGCTATCCTCTGCCTGTAAAGCCACCCCTATCCTTGTCGTTGTCCTGTAAAGCTGTAATTTTTTTAGTAAAATGATCTTGAGACAAAAAAAACTCATCATTACAAAAATATCGAATAAGACATAGAGTCAAAAATGTATTCTAAACATAGTGTCCAAGGGATCTGAAATTCCATGAAAATTGCATTCGAATCAAATCACAGGGTAACCCCAAGCTCAAGACAGATAAAGTATTTCCAGAAATATTGAGCAATTCTTACTGGAATCCTCTTAGACGACATTGAACAAGTGTATTCATCCTAACGCAGGATTCTTCTGCAAAGGAATAATTGAAAGTTAATACGGGTGTTGTATATTTTTAGTATTATGTCCAGAACCCTGAACTGAAAGTGAGGAGGGTAAAACCCTTGAACAACTCCATACAAATCCTACCGTCGATGGTTTATGGAACCGCGGTGTTTGGAATTATAGTCATAAGCAGACCTGAAAAATGCAAAAAAAGGTCAAACTAATTCGATTAAATAAAACCCAACATGGTTAAATTAAGAAAAGTTCAAGATTGAACTGAAAACAAACAAATTGTGTGTGGACATACCATTACTTGAAACAAAGAGAGTGACATTCCATTCTTGAGAAACACACATGCACAACAGATAGAGATTTCCATGAACTTGAGACAAGCGATTACTATGTGTTGGTAATCAAGATTATTTGGATTTGATGAAAAGATTTCAGACAAAATACATGCATAGGGGGTTGGGTCTACCCTCTCCCCTAGATACACAGGCATATGTGTCAACCCTGATGCCTCTATGCCTCTGTCAGACTGTCATACTTTCGACTAGAAAGAAAGTATTAGATGTTTATTTGAAAGTTTAAAGTCTTGTTCTATTTTTATTTTTCTTAATTAGTGGCAATGATAAAAATTGTCTTTTCAAGCACTTTCCACCAATAAAACTCACACACTTATTAAAGTATTTTATTAAATAAATACAAATAAATAAATAAATTATTTCAACATTAGATAAATTATAGTCAAATTTTAGAAATATTTTTATACGAAGTAAATTAATAGTAGAAAGCAGAACATATAGTCTCTACCTACAACAGGGACTAAAAACATAGATGAGTACTGAACCAAAACATAAAATACATTAAATTAAACATAGATGAGTATTAAATATATTTAAAATAGTTTTAAATATTTTTTTAGTTTTTAAATATTTTATAATTTAAATATATTTAATTTATTTTAGAATATAATTTAAATGTTTACATAATTTAATTTTTAAATATAAAAAAGATGAGTATTTATTTTTTAAATATATAAAAAGATGAGTGTTTATGTCATTATATGTGTGTATGATATATATGTATGAAGAAAGCGTGTTGATCATCTTCAAAAAAAGAATTGATGTTTGCATATTCAGTGTGACATATCTTTTACGTAGATCAAATTTTGATTTAATGACAAAAAATCGAACTCAGTCTTACGCATGAGTTTTTGAGTGGGAAGATCGCTATGAAAACCAAAGATTATATGGGAAGGAAAATCGTTGCCCCGTGATTCACGATTCATAAAATGTGGACAATTTGTATTAAAAAAACTCTTCGAGACGAATATAACCATAAGACTTGATTTGTATTAAATTAGTATAGATCCAAATCCTAGGCTTTATCAAGCGCCGAGAGGGATCAAATCTTCTGAGGTGCAAACCTCTCCTTGAGTGCAATCCCTGAGCCACCTAATGCTAAGCTCTAAAGTCTTTAGTTTAAGTCTCATATTTACTTTTTACTTTGTATTATTCTTTTTTGTTTATGGCCAACATAATATTTATTACTTTTTACTTTGTATTATTCTTTTTTGTTTACTTTGTATTATTTTGTTACTCTACAAACTCGAGAAACACTCTAAAATCTCATATTTACTTTTTACTTTGTATTAAAGTAAAAAATAAAGTCTCTAGTTTAAGTCTCATATTTACTTTTTACTTTGTATTATTCTTTTTTGTTTATGACGGACATATTATTTATCACCTAATCCTAAGTTCTAAAGTCTATAGTTTAAATCTCATATTTACTTTTTACTTTGTATTATTCTTTTTTGTTTATGGACGACAAAATATTTATTACTTTTTACTTTGTATTATTATTTTTGTTTACTTTGTATTATTTTGTTATTCGACAAACTCGACAAACACTCAACACATGTTACAAGATCTCCCTCATACTGGGTTGTAGAGCGCCTCTCAGCGCAAAAATTCATTCGCCCTTAAAATTTTCATTTAGTTTAGTGGTTGAGCTCTTAGATGTAGGCATCCATTGACTGGTTGGAATTTTATCATGACTGGTGTTACCACTTCAGTTGCACTCAGTTGGACTTCCAGAGAGTCGCCAAAGTTTGCATAAATACTTGTGCTTTTCAGGGTTTAGAAGTTTCAAATAAGGTCTTTCTCCCTTTTAATGTTTTAATACATGTCCATGCCCCACGGAGTTTGTAATAAAGTGTGTTATCATGGTGGTCTTTTGAGTGACTTGGCTCCATAGGACTTGACAACCAAAGAAGGTATTCCAAGGAGTTTTTTCCCTTGTCAATTATGCATTGCCTTTAGCTGAGTATAATTGATGGGTTTTTCTCCTACACCTCCAAAGCTAGAATGGTTAAAGTGGTGGTTAGGCCTTGGGGGTTATTAGAGTCCATTTTTAAACATTTATAAACATGCTAGACACTAAAATAAAATCATATGGTCATGTACTAGGTCTCTAGATGCTTGTTTTCAAGTTTTAAATTTTTTTTCATGGTATTGGACCATTTTTTTTTGTTTAATTAAAAAATTATTTTTTTCAATAAATTAAACCATTTTTCCTATGGTTTAATTGAAAAAAAATCAAAATGTAATAATTAAGTGGTCTATGGGTAAAATTTGACAATGGGATACTCATTTTCTAAGCCAGAGTACCCATTTAACCCATAAACCCATTTTTCCTAAGTTTTGAGTAAGTATTTATCTCAAAAAATGATATTTACTCAGAAAATATATATAAAAAAAAGGCAAAATAAATGTCAAAAAAGACATATTAAATAAAAAAGAACAAGTTCCTAAAATAGTGGGATTGGTCCGGAGTTGGTCTAGAGTTGAACTAAAGTGATTGGCAATCAATTCCTAACCACTGCAGACACAAAAGAGATGATTTTAATCAGAGCCATGAAATTGCAGTTAACTCTCCATCAAGGAATTACCCCTCTCTCTGCATGGGGTGACTTTGTGAGGTGGAAGCTTATTATTGGGTGTTATTTCTACGAGGTTGGGGATGCCAACCATCTCCATATGTGGCACAATCCTCTTCCATCAGCTTTCAATCAAGGATCAGTCAGCATCCAGTTAGGTTCTGTTAACTCCATCAATCAAGCCATATGTCCTCCTTGGGAAATGCACCCTACTTTGCATGTAATTTGTTATTTAAGCAAGAGCTTGCCTCCTCTTTCACTAGTTGGTGTATAGAGGCAAAGCTTTGCTCTTTTGTATTTCATTGTGAATTATCTGAGAATAAAGATACTTTGGAGGTCGAATCTTTGTGTTGCTCTGTGTGTGGATGTATGATCATTGTGTTGAACGAAGGTGACTTGTGGTGAGTTGCTCATCCGTTCCCTGTTTCCAAGCTCGGTTTACTGTAAGGACAAATATTTGTTGAGTAAGCTATATTAGTCAAGTTTGTTTACTTGTATATTCTTGTTGCTTTATATGTTAAGAGATCTATATGCTTGAAATATTTCATTTGTTTATGAATGTTTTAGTATCAACTTTTTTACATATTTGGCTTCAAGATTTGATGCTTTGTGTATAAGTTGATGGGAGATGCAAGTGCAAGTACCCTTTTTTGTTGACAGAAAGAGAACTTGTTTATTGCTCTTTATTATTTATAACTGCTTTTTTTTACAGTCCCACGACAATCTAGGAATTTATCTCCAAGTCTAAAAGTCTCGCTTGATAGAGCTTATCTTTCCCCTTCTCCTTATTTTAAAGCTATCTTCGGTTCTGGTTACCTTTTTTTACCAAAGCATTCATAGATATACACTTTAAAAGTTTAAATAATGAATATGTCTATTTGCTTTGAATCACACTAAGAATCTAGATTAAACGTTCAATCCTATTTTCAAAGTTCTAGATCTAGATATTGTAGACTTTTCATATCAAGTTGGTAGTTTTGCACATCAAAAGGCTAGGTTTGTCTAAAGTTTACTTTTGATTTCATTTAATATTTGAAAAATCAGTGCTTTGGTCTACTTGACTTTTCCAAAAGCAAGCAAAGATCCTAAGGAAAGTAGCTTTTTTAGCTCACTTTCCTTAGTCATTTTACTATATTTTTTACATCTGTTAAGCTAGGAAATTTTTGCAATATTTTATACTTAAACCAAATACACTTTTAAAGTGTTTTTTGGGTTTTTTTAAACTAATCTGTTTGCTGGAATTTTTTGCATGCTTAGTAGGTTTGAACTTTTAAAGCAATAAAAATTTCGTTTTGGAGGCTTTCATGATCATTTGGAAGGTCTTTTCGACCAACTAGTTTTCTTTAAATTTTTGTAGCAAGTTTGTAGTATCTAAAGTGTTTTTGGCCCATTTTTGATAAACTAATCTCGTTGGTTTTTCTTGCATGCTTAGCAGGTTTGAACAATTAAAGCTTAAATTTTTTTTATTTGGAGGCTCCCATGACCATCCGGAGAACCTATTCGACTATTCCCTCACTTTTGCAAATTATTGTAAACTGTCTTGGTTCCTAAAGATAAATGACCAGCAATAGTTCTCCTTGTCCTTGAATGTAACACAAAAATAAAAAGAGCTCAATAGGCTATTCCAGTGCCTACTCCCATCCCCTCAGGGTGGATTCGCATTTTTTTTTGTTTTTTTAATTTTTTTTAATTTGTTTTGCTTTAGATTAGTTTCTTTAAGTTATTGGTAATTAAATAACATCACAAAAGCACACAAACGTCCTCAAAGGACCTATTTCAATCAGATCAATTTATCTTATGCTTTGTGCTTCTTTTTCAAACAATTGTTCAAATAAACTTAATAAAACTTTCCCCTTGCTTTCCCGAAGTACTACACCATTTTTTGGTGCGTGGAAACGAGACTCTTAGGGATTTAGTTTAGTTTAACAATCCACTTCACATTTTTAATAAAATTAACCAACACTCGAAACCCGAAGTATGCTCTTGACTGTTGCAACTTAGTCTGAAAAGTTGGGTCAATCAGAAAATGACGTAGAGTAACTAGTTTTTATAGGGAAATCCTACTAACTCTAATTTCTGCGGATTCGAGAGGTCACGTGAGGTTTAGTATAGAGTTAGCAGGCTGCTGTAAGAAGGTTCATCCTCGCTCAGTTGGACACTTGGTAGAACTGCTGTCACAATGCCCATTTCAAGGAATTAAGGCAAAGTTGAGCCAAACCAAGATTTAACCCATTCCCATAATACTCATCAATAATTTAAAATATACAACAAGCCTCTGCAATACTTTCATGACACAACACATCAAGCATTTCCCAATCATATTCTTGGCACTGGTCTTTATTTCTCAATGTTTAAATTCAATTATAAAATGTCGTGAATGCATCTATCTCATGTGTTGTCTAATTAAATTTCAATTGCAGATCTTGTTTAGTTGTTATATTTTTCTGTCTCATCGTATTAGCTCCTAGAATAGATTTTTACTTGTTTTCATAGTTAAAAGCCTTAGATTATTTTCATGGGGACCACCCCCATTGGCTTCGCTACGAGTAGCCTAGACGGAGGAGTCGAGTAATCAGGTGACAACTTGACTCTGACTTCCCCCCAAGGACACACCGTATGGCTTGAAGGTTTTCTGTTGCGTTGCCTCCCAGGTGTGTATTAGGAGGCAACATTTTGGCGCCGTTGTCAGGGATAAACCTTTCTATTCTCCGGTCATGAATTTTTGTTTTCTCCTCTTTTGTTTTTGCTTTGTTTGATGAATCTTTAGAGTAGACCATTATTCTTTGATTTGGCAACTCCACTAACCTTTTTCCTTTTTATAAAATTTCAAAGTAAAACAAAAAATAATTTTGTGAGAGTTTTTAATGCATATTTTTATTCTCACATGGCGACTCCATTGAAGGGATTAAACCCTTGTATCTCATTAATTTTTTGAGACTGGTTGTGTGTAGATGAGCGCATGCGACTCAGTAAACTTAAAATCCCATCATTCTGACAACTCCCCTGATTCAGTACAAGATGTGCTCCATTATTATTTTAGACTAACGCTGTTGATACCGATATGGATGATGAAGAGTCCAGTGCTCAGATTGCTAGTGCATATCCTCCCATCAATTTTTCATACATCCCAGGTTTTCCTAACTATCACTATGGTGAGGATATATCAAGTTATTTGCCGATGTTTTGTGGAAATGGTGATCCAGCCATCCAACACATCATGTCTTTCCTTAAGGTTCTGGCTGACTTCAATGTTTTGTATGAATATAATATGATAGAGATGTTTTCTTGTACTTTGAAAGGATATGCTTATTATTGGTTTGTTGAGGGCCTTCCTAGAAAATGTATTACCTCCCTTTCATGCTTCCTTTCAATTTTCTTAAAGCAGTGGAAATATGATGATTACAATGTGGAAATATTTCTTGAAAATTCCTTGGCTTACTTCTTACACGAGATAAAATATCACCTGGAAGACCTTGGGCCTCCTCGTGTCGTCATGATAGAGAACATTGAATATTTGGAGATCCCTCTAGCCTCTCTCAATGAAAAAGAAATTATGCAGCTTATGGAAAAGCAAGGTGTCATTCTCCCTAGAGCACAATATGAATTTGAGAGAATGATCCATGATGATCCTATTGAAGAGTTTCATGAAGCATCCTTGATTGAGGACATTGTTGAAGACCCTCCTCATTTCACTTTAACATAAAATATGGAAGATTTGGAGTGTTCTCAGGTATATTTTAGTGATAATGATCACATGTGTATTCCAAACTTGCATGAAGAGGAATCCATTGCAAAAGTTAACAAGGAAATTCATGAGGGATCTTTAATTGAGGAGGTATTTGAAGAGATTCCCCACATTGCCATGGTAACAAACATTGAAGATTTTGGATTTCAAGATTACTTTAGTGAATATGATGACATTTGCACGCCATATGTTCCTCCAGAAGAAACAATTATAGAATCCTGCAAATAAATCTACGATGAAGATTGTTTGGTGTATGACAATACCCCTCTTTACTCTCCACATGATAATGAGGTTGGGGAAAGCTTGTTCTCTTGTAAAATTTTTGAAGATGAGCCTTGTAAAGAAGATTATTATGACCACGAGGAAGACAAATATAGCCAGGGACATGATACAAGTAGTGAAAAATCTTCCATCTTTTCCAAAGATACCTATGATGATTATTGGACGTACATTGAAAAACCCATTTTTGATGTATCTAGAGAGGGAAGTGTGCATATAGAGACCTTGGGGAATCTTGATATAAAAGAGGAGCATGTATGTGCTTCATATGATCAGTCAGAACCAAACATGAGTACTAGTAACGAAGACCTGGAGGAACCGTGCATTGAAGATTCAGATGAGACTCAGTTAATTGAACGTCAGTCACAACCTTCATCTTCACATTTGGAATTCTCTTATGATTTTGAACAGCCTGGGGCTTGTGTTACTACAGAGGTTTTTTATCCGATAATCCCACTAAGGAAGTATGGTGGTGTGGTTGATCTACCCCATCCTACAGATTTGTACATTAGTCCTATCCAATCTTGGATAGAAGCATCCTGCAAGAGGACTTGCCAGTTGAGGAAGCAGTTTGATAATATTTTGCTTGGTTATGATTTCCCATCCAACCCTCCCATCCTCAATATTTTCGCAAGTTTTCATTTTGTGAATAAGGTATCCTTGTTTTGGCTGGAAACCAAACACAAGGTAATTTTTTTTACATTGATGAAATGTTAAGGTGGCTGCATTGGATTTATCATTTTACTTAACAGTGTTATTATGACATGCTTAGAGTAGGAAATAAGCTCCTTAAAGTGAGCATTTACTTTCTGTATTTATTTTTATTAGTTAGTTGTTTTGAATAAAACAACTTATGGTTCATTGGTTTCTTACAAATGCTTGTGCTACTGAAGGGTTTTTTGTCAAGTTGAGATGTTTTTACAGGTCATAGAAATTGGAGATTCTAGTGTTCTCGTATGCTCTCCTTGCCTTAAGACCAGATCGAGCACATGTCCCATAGTTGGAGCCAGATGTTACCACCTGAGTTGCACTCAGTTGGAATTCTAGAGAGCCACCAAAGTTTGCACAAATACTTGTGCTTTTCAGTGTTCAAAAGTTCCAAATCAAGCCTTTTAGGGCCTCCCTTTTAATTTTGTAATACATGTCCATGATCCACAATGTTTGTAATAAAGTGTGCTAGCATAGTGGTATTTTGAGTGACTTGGATCCCTAGGACTTGACAACCAAAGAAGGTATTCCAAGGAGTTTTTTCCCTTGTCAATTATGCTTTGCCTTTAGCCGAGTATAATTGATGAGTTTTTCTCCTACACCTCCAAAGCTGGAATGCCTAAAGTGGTGGTTAGGCCTTGGGGGGTTATTAGAGTCCATTTTTCAACATATATAAACATGCTAGACACTAAAATAAAGTCATATGGTCATGTACTAGGTCCCTAGGTGCTTATTTTCAAGTTTTAATTTTTTATTTTATTTTCGCGGTATTGGACCATTTTTTTGGTTTAATTAAAAAAATAAAATTTTCAATAAATTAAACCATTTTTCCTATGGTTTAATTGAAAAAATTTAAAATGCAATAATTTAGTGGTCTATGGGTGAAATTTGACAATAGGATACTCGTTTTCTAAGCTAGAGTACCCATTTAACCCATAAACCCACTTTTCCTATGTTTTGAGTAAGTAT
Organism: Larix kaempferi; assembly: GCA_027924585.1. NCBI lineage: Eukaryota > Viridiplantae > Streptophyta > Pinopsida > Pinales > Pinaceae > Larix > Larix kaempferi. Next base: position 20,874,475 of record BSBM01000023.1, read on the forward strand.
TTATCTCAAAAAATGATATTTACTCAGAAAATAAAATAAAATAAAATTAAAGACAAAATAAATGTCAAAAAAGACATATTAAATAAAAAAGGACAAGTTCCTAAAACAGTGCGATTGGTCCAGAGTTGGTCTGAAGTTGAACTAAAGTGATTGGCAATCAATTCCTAATCACTGCACACACATAAGAGATGATTTCAATTAGAACCATGAAGTTCTAGTTAACTCTCCATCAAGGAATTCACCCTCTCTTTGCATGGGGTGACTTTGTGAGGTGGAAGCTTATTATTGGGTGTGGTTTGTAAGAGGTTGGGGCTGCCAACCATCTCCACATGTGGCACAATACTCTTCCATCAGCTTTCAATCAAGGACCGGTCAACATCTAGTTAGGTTCTATTAACTCCATCAATCAAGCCATGTGCCCTACTTTGCATGTAATTTGCTATTTAAGCAAGAACTTGCCTCCTCTTTCACTAGTTGGTGTATAAGGCAAAGCTCTGCTCTTTTGTATTTCATTGTGAATTATCTGAGAATAAAGAGACTTTGGAGGTCGAATCTTTGTTTTGCTTTGTGTGTGGATGTATGATCATTGTGTTGAACGAAGGTGACTTGTGGTAACTGCTCATCCGCTTCCTGCTTCCAAGCTCGGTTTATTGTAAGGACAAATATTTGTTGGGTAAGCTAGATTAGTCAAGTTTGTTTACTTGTCTATTCTTTTTGCTTTATATGTTAAGAGATCTATATGCTTGAAATATGTCATTTGTTTATGAATGTTTTAGTATCAATTGTTTTACATATTTGGATTCCAGATCTGATGCTTTGTGTATAAGTTGATGTGAGATGCAGGTACCCTTTTTGTTGACATAAAAGAGAACTTGTTTGTTTCTCTTTCTTGTTTCTAACTGCTTTCTTTCATATCTAGTCCCACGGCAATCTAGGAATTCATCTCCAACTCTAAAAGTCTCGCTTGATAGAGCTTCTCTTTCCCCTTCTCCTTATTTCAAAGCTATCTTCAGTTTCGATTACCTTTTTTGACCAAATCATTCATAGATATACACTTTAAAAGTTTAAATCATGAATATGTCTATTTTCTTTGAATCATACTAAGAATCTAGATTAAACGTTCAAGCCTATTTTAAAAGTTCTAGATCTAGATATTGTAGACTTTTCAGATCAAGTTGGTAGTTTTGCAAATCAAAAGCCTAGGTTTGTCTAAAGTTTAATTTTGATTTCATTTAATATTTGGAAAATCAATGCTTTGGTTGGCTTGACTTTTCCAAAAGCAAGCAATTATCCTAAGGAAAATAGCTTTTTAGCTTACTTTCCTTAGTCATTTTACTATATTTTTTACATCTATTAAGCTAGGAAATTTTTGCAATATTTTATACTTAAACCAAATACACTTTTAAAGTGTTTTTTGGGGTTTTTTAAAACTAATTGTTCGCTTGAATTTTTTGCATGCTTAGAAGGTTTGAAATTTTAAAGCAATATAAATTTCGTTTTGGAGGCTTCTGTGATCATTCGGAAGGCCTTTTCAACCAACTAGTTTTCTTTAAATTTTTGTAGGAAGTTTGTAGTATTTCCAAAAACACTCATAAAGTGTTTTTGGCCCTTTTTTGATAAACTAAGCTCACTGGTTTTTCTTGCATGCTTAGCATATTTGAACAATTAAAGCTTAAAATTTTTGGATTTGGAGGTTCCCGTGACCATCCGGAGAACCTATTCGACTATTCCTTCACTTTTGCAAATTATTGTAAATTGTCTTGGTTCCTAAAGATAAAGGACTAGCAATAGTTCTCATCATACTTGAATGTAACAAAAAAATAAAAAGAGCTCAACAAGCTATTCCAGGGCCTGCCCCCATCCTTGCAGGGGGATTCACATTTTTCATTTTTTTGATTTTTTGATTTATTTTAACTTTTTTTTGCTTTAGATTAGTTTCTTTAAGTTATTTGTAATTAAATAACATCACAAAAGCACACAAACGTCCTCAAAGGACCTATTTCAATCAGATCTATTTATTGTATGCTTTGTGCTTCTTTTTCAAACAATTGTTCAAATAAACTTAATACAATGTTACCCTTGCTTTTCCGAAGTACTACACCATTCTTTGGTGTTTTGAAAAGAGATTCGTAGGGCTTTAGTTTAGTTTAACAATCCACTTCACATTTTTAATAAAATTAACCAACGCTCGAAACCCGAAGTATGCTCTTGACTGCTACAGCTTAGTCTGAATAATTAGGTCAATCATAAAAGGATGTAGAGTAACTAGTTTTAATAGGAAAATCCTACTAAGTCTATTTTTTGTGGATTCAGGAGGTCGCGTGAGGTTTACTATAGAGTCAACAGGCTGCTCTAAGAAGTTTCATCATTGCATTGTTGGACACTTGGTAGAACCGTCACAACGCCCATTCCAAGGAAATACGACAAAGTTGGGCCAAACCAAGAATTAACCCATTCCCATAATACTCATTAATAATTTAAAATATACAACAAGCCCTGCAATACTTTCACGACACAACGCAACAAGCATTTCACAATCAGATTCTCGGCACTGGTCTTTATTTCTCAATGTTCAAATTTCAATTATAAAATGTCGTGAATACATCTATCTCATGTGTTGTCTAATTAAATTTCAATTGTAGATCTTTCTTAGTTGTTATATTTTTCCATCTCATCATATTAACTCCTAGAATAGCTTTTTACTTGTTTTGATAGTTAAAAGCCTTAAATTATTTTCATAGGGACCACCCCCCTTGGCTTCGCTAGGAATAGGCTAGACGGAGGAGTCGAGTAATTAGGTGACAACACTTGACTCTGACTTTCCCCAAGGACACATCGAGCGGCTTGAAGGTTTCTTGTCGCGTTTTCCCCCAGGTGTGTATTAGGCGGCAACAAGTACTATCATTGCATATGTTTCTCCTTCATGTAGTTGATTGAGTAGAGAACCTGTCTTTGATAACAATCTTAAACTCATCCCACATGACATTCTAAGTGGCTTAGAGTCTCAACTTGTGCTCACAAAGATTCTTCCACCATATGAAAGATTCTCCCTTCATGTGATGTGAGAAAAAAATTGTACTCTTGAACATTATTTTACTTCATATTATGTCTACAATTGCCTCAACTAGTCACCCAACATAAGAGTGTGCATATGTGTTAGGGTGCTACCCTAACCCCCCTACTTTAGGCTACATAGGAGTAAGTCGACTAATATATGCATCCATCTCCTTTGAATAAGGCCAACTAGATAGTAGTGAATGATTAATTAATGTAAAAAGGGTCTCTTGGTTAATTAAGGCCCACTAGGTACTTGGTACCCATTAATTATGGGACTGCAAGTAGTTAGGATTTTGGCTAATGGGAAGCCTATTTAAAGAGCTAGAATGTTACATATATTTTTGTTGAGCATTGTTGTATTGGAGCTTGGCTCAAGTGAAAGCTTTCCCTACCTTAAGCGGTAACTAAACATTGCTTTATGTTGGATTCTCATAATACAGGGGTTTATTCTGCAATATCTCATCTCTATTTCTTATGCTTGGTTATTTTGCACTATAAGTTTTGGTTATTCACATCATAAACCTATGTAGATCTTGTTGTTGTTATAAGTTTAAGGGTTAAGAACACTACGAGTGGTATTAAATTACTTTCCTGAGTTTACACACCCGTAGAATTTGTTTTAGACTAGAGATGTATTCCAAAGTCATTAAATAACACAAAGATTTGTTGTTCGGTGGGTAAAACTACGGTTGGAGAAGAATACACTTAGGAAATGCAAGATGTTTCACCTGGTTGGCAACCTTTATAACCCCTGTTGGTACCCCTTCGAGTAGTACCGCATCAGACAACACTTGTATACGAAATATCACTTCCACGCACCCTAAGATATATTGGAAGCCCCCTAGGAAACTTGAAACTAGTTGTAGATCATCTGATTGACCATCTTGCTGCTATAGTGGCACTGAGCACAACACTCGGGAATATTATTCTCTACTACTTGGTAGTCAGATATTACAAATAAGGGCATGATTCAACCTTCTTAGTTAGCGCCTTGAGACATTGGGTTGAGTAATACTGTTGGAACTTGTAAGTATATCATAAAGCTATAACACTTGACAATCCCTTGGTTTCAAGACCTTGGAACCCCTATATTTTGTGACCAACCAACAAAATTCCTACAACTTTGCATCCAAAAGGAATTTAGAAATTATGTCAAGAGTAATGTTGTTGGAACTTGTAAGTATATCATAAAGCTATAACACTTGACAATCCCTTGTCTTCAAGACCTTGGAAACCTTATATTTTGTGACCAACCAACAAAATTCGTACAACTTTGAATACAAAAGGAATTTAGAAATTTTGTCAGTGATCCACCAACACCATTGTGGGACACCTATCTCAAAAGAATCCATGCATCATGCTGATTGTGTTGGTATACATTTATAAACAACCTTTTTTGTGTGGACCCAACAATACAACATTTGGTGGTACATCTCAAAAGACTCCTCTTTAGCTACTGGTCATTTTTAGATAAGTTGGTACTAATACTTTCTAGATCATAAGTGATCCCATGGCCAACACTCTCAATAGACCAAACATGGAGGAACAAAAGGCTCATAGGCAACTAAGGATTTGGGATAAGTGGTCATGACCTTGCAACATACAGTTAACTAGATCAACAGCAATATGGCCAACCAACAACACATGTTGAATATCATAACTAAAGACTTGGGGATAGCTCCCAAAAATGAGGATCCATTGATTAAAGCATTTGTAAATGAAGAACAAGGCTCTCACACTCTCTTTCGAGAAACCAAACTTCCATCCTTTTAGGATAACAATCCATGGCATTGTTTTGATCCAAAGGTTGACATGCACTTATTTGATGCTTCAAATCCCTTGGGTTGGGTTACCCAAATGGAACACTATTTTTCTTTTCATGGCATTAAGGATGATCTCCAAAGGTTAAAAATGGGGGTCTTATATTTAGACTTAGAACATTGGTAACGGTTGCAATGGTACCAACAAGCTTATTGTCGTTATGTCTCTTGGAACCATTTTGTGAAGATCCTTCATGATCGTTTTGAACGTGACACTCACTGCTTGGGAAGGTTGACCAAATTACACTAAAGCAACACTGTTATGGAATATATTACAACCTTTGAGCAATTGGAAATCCAAACAGATGGTGTTTTTGATTCTTTTTTTTGGGAATTTTTCATCAATAAGAGGCAATTTAAGCACATGTCATCATGCAACACCCCACAACATGGTTGGAAGATTATGATAGAGCTAGAGAAGTTGAGATGGTGATATATTCCCAAACCAAAAGACCATTTCCTACATGCACTATGTCTCCTTTGGATCCTACTCCCAACACCTCCAACACACCACCATTTAGAATCCAAAAGTTGTCTCCAGAATCAATGGACGAACGCCAATTCCTAAGAATTTCCTATAACCATGATGTAAGATATTTCAAAGGGCTCAAATGCAAAGAAAGGAAATTATTCCAATTAAACGTATCCCAACATGATCAAGGTAAGACATAATTGAAGGCCCCCATGAACTAGAATTGGAGGATACTGCTCCACCCATGGAAGATGACAACACATTGCAAGCATTTGGGGAGGAACCCCAAATTTTGCTCCATACTTATCAGGTTTCTCAACATGCTAAACATAGAAATTGACAGGCTACATCAATAACCACAAAGTAATTGTATTAATTGATAGTGGTAACACCCACAATTTTAATCATAGGTGAGTGGAAGATGAAACCCATTACTATGTCCAACCCATACCACTTTTCTAAATTATGATAGCAAATGGTGGTATGATGAAATGTGGCAATGTGAAAATGTGAAACTCCAAATGGGTGACTACCATCTCAAAACACACACATTCACTAATGAAATGTGTGGTTGTGATGTAATTCTAGATAAGGACTTTGGGACCAATCACCATGGATTTCAAGCAAATCTATATACGCTTCACTAAGGAAGGGCACAAACATCACATTAAAGGGATTACTTTGGGTTCTTGAGAAATTATCACCTCTAACTGTATGGCGAAGTTACTGAAAAAAGGCCACTAAGGTATTATTGCTCAATTCAATGCCATCCAAGTCCTGGACACACCCCCACAATACATTCACCCTAACTTGCAACTGGTTCTCTCTAAACACCAACATGTTTTTGAAACAACTAAGGTTTTTCCACCATCTCATGGGGAGAATGACCATGGTATTCCACCAATTCCTGGTAGTCAACCCCCCAATGTACACCCTTATTGACACCCTTTTCCACAAAGGGTTTATAATTCACGAGCTATTGGAGGTAGGCGTCATTCATCCTAGTACCAACCATTATTATTCACCAGTGGGTATGGTATTGGAAAAGGAGGGCACTTGGGTCACGTGTCCAAATTTTCAGGCTCTCAATAAGTTGACTATCAATGATAAATTTCCTATCCTAGTCATTGATGATCTCTTGGATGAGTTTCAAGGAGCCAATTTCTTAACTAAACTAGACCCCGTTCAGGATACCACCAAATTGGGATGAAAGAAGAAGACATTCCTTAGACAACTTTCTGCACCCATGAGGGCCATTTAGTAATTCTTTTTGGCCTTTGCAATGTGCCCTCCACCTTTTAGAGCCTCATGAAAAATATCTTTCGGCCTTTCCTTTGCAATTTTGAGTTGGCCTTCTTTGATGATATCTTGATCTACAATACAACATGGGAATGCCACCTAGAGCATGTCGATCATGCCTTGCAATTGTTACAGGACCACTAGTTATTTGTGAAACATTCCAAATGTGCTTTTGGGGTTACTGAGGTTGAATATTTGGGTCATATTGTGAGTTGGGATGGAGTAAGCATAGACCCCAAGAAAGTGGCAACTATGTAAGATTGGCTCTACCCTAATATTCTCAAGATCTTGCATACGTTCCTAGGATTGATTGGTTACTACATAAAGTTTGTGAAACATTATGGAAAAATTGTATCTCCTTTAACATCCCTACTAAAAAAGAATTCCTTTTTTTGGAGCAACTAAGTTAAGCATGCCTTCTCAACCTTAAAGGATACCATGTGCACTAACTCCAATGTTAGTAATGCCTGATTTCACTAAGACTTTTATCTTAGAATGTGTTGCCTTAGGAAGAGGCCTTGGAGCAGTATTGATGCAAGAAGGACGCCCTTTAACATTCACCAATAAGGAGTTATGTCATCAAAATTTGGGTAAATCTACATATGAAAAAAGAGACGATGGTCCTACTTCATGCAGTTGAGACATGGAATCCATATTTAATAGGAATATGTTTCCATATCAAGACTGACCATTATAATTTAAAATATTTCCTTTAACAAATTTTGTCATCATCGAAGCAACATAAGTGGGTTACTAGGATGTTCGGATATGATTATGAGAATATATATTATAAGAAGGGTAGAGAAAATGTGGGAGTTGATGTGTTTTCTAGGCAATTTGAGGAGGAGGGATCCCTATTTACATTATCCTAACTAGTTCAAGGTTGGCTTGAGGAAGCATGTCAAGAATGGATGGCGAATGATGCCATTAACAAACTCATTCAAAGGCTTTGGGAAGATTCAAACCCTCCAACTGAGTATACATGGAAGCAAGATACATTGAGGTATAAGGAGCACATTTTTTTGGCATTGAATTTGGCCTTAAGACGATGAATCTAAGAGGAGTTACATTCATCACCCAACGCAAGTAAATTGGGCTTTCATGAAACCCAGGAAAGAATAAAGCCTTGTTATTTTGGGAAGGCATGAAAACCGACATCCAAAACTTTGTCGTAGCTTGGGACACTTGTCAGTGACACAAGGGAGAGACGATGAAGTCACCATGAGCCTTGCAACCACTTCTAATTCCCACCAATATATGGATTGATATCTCTACATAATTCAAAGTGGGGCTTCCTAGAGATGGTAATAAATTAGTCATCATGGTGGTAGTTGATCACCTTTCCAAATATGCTCACTTCTATGTAGCATCACGCCCTTTTATACCATCAATCATTGCACAAGTATCTATGGATTAGATTTCAGATGTTGAATTCTATTGTATCTGATTGAGACCCTACATTCATGAGAAACTTTTGGTAGGAGATATTTAAACTTTAGGGTACCCAGTTGAAACTCAACATAACTTATCATCCCGAAACAAATGGTCAAATAAAAGCAATCAATAAGTGCTTGGAAACCTATTTGAAACACCTCGTGTCTGAAATGCTGCATCAATGGGAATAATGGATTCCTCTCGTAAAATGGTGGTATAATACCACTTATCATGGAGCTACCAAAATGACACCATAGGAATCCATATATGCCCAAAATCCCTTGTTCTTGGTTTCCTATTTACCAAGCACTTCCAGGGTTCATGTAGTGGACAACACACTTTGCATTAGAGAAACTATTTTCACACACTTAAGGACAATGTGGTTATGGCTCAAAACATAATGAAATAATATGCTGATTAGCATCACATAGAGCATTTGTTTGCAGAAGGAGGTGAAGTGTTTCTTCGACTGCAACCCTATAAATAAACGCCACTAAAAAACAACCTCTACCAAAAACTAGCCCCAAAGTTCTATGGGCCCTACAATATCATACAACACATTCGATAGGTGGCCTACAAGCTAGCTTTGACATATCATTCCAAGATTCATCCAATCTTTCATGTGTACTGCATAGAAAAAAAGGTTGCGGGATCAAATCGTAAAGTGTAGACCAAGTTACCAGAACTTGATGAGGAAGGCTCCATTTTTCTCAAGCCAGAAGTAGTATTAGATACTAGAGAGCGTCAATTGCATAGGTGAATGATCAAATAAGTTCTAATCCAGTGGAAATATATGCAACTAGAAGATGCCACATGGGAACTGATAGAGATTCTACAACAATTTCCTCATATTTAGCCTTGAAGACAATGTTGCTCTTAAAGGGGGAGGGCATGTTAGGGTCCTACCCTAACCTCGCTACTTTAAGCTACACATGAGTTAATCAACTACTGTATGCGACCATCTTCTTTGAATAAGGTCGACTAGATAGTAGTGAATAATTAATTAATGTAAAAAGGGTCTCTTCGTTAATTAAGGCCCACTAGGTAGTTGGTACCCATTAATTATGGGGCTGCAAGTAGTTAGGGTTTTGGCTATGGGAAGCCTATTGAAAGAGCCAGGAGGCTATGGATTGTTTTGTTGAGCATTGTTGCATTAGAGCTTGTCTCAAGTGAAAGGTTTCCCAACCTTAAGAGGCAAGTGCACATTGCTTTCTGTTGGATTCTCATAATACAAGGGTATATTCTGCAATGTCTCTTTTCTATTCACGTATGTTTGATTATTTTGCACTAAAATTTTTGGTTCCTTGCATCATAAATCTCTGTATATCCTATGGTTGTTCTAAGTTTAAGGGTTAAGAACACTACAATATGGCCATCGTAGAACAAATTTCTAAATGATTTGAACCTTTAGCAAGGTACCCAAATCAGGTAACAATGAGTTGTTATGTTAGAGGATGAAAACACAAGATTTTAAACAACAATGTTCACAAAGGAATTTTGGTTGATTCCTACTTGTAGTGTTGAAACGCTAACCATCAAAATTTGCAACATATGTGTACTATGATTTATATGATCATCCTAGTTCATTTTCTATACATCAAGATGAGCAATTCCCTATTCCAAATCTTCAATTTTTCCATAGTCTCGTCCATTCTCTCTCTCTTTGTCTAAGAGCAAGTTTTCAAGATAAAATGTGAAAAGGTCTACATAGAGCAATCTCTTGCAAGTCATATGCCTTGATACCAGCTTAATCCTTAATGGGGATTATTGAGAGTTGTGTGCAAAAAAACACACACATCAACCGAGATTGCAAAAGTACTCAAGCAAATTGCACATTTAGTGAACATGAAACTCATGAACCCAATTATACACTTATATTCATTCACTCTTAATAAGAGAATATTTGGGCAACTATCACCACATAATTTGATGAACATATTAATGAACAACCGTTTTTCCACATCCTTGGATACCATGGATACCATTAGCCGGATGCTCATCACACACTTTTTCACGACCTTGAATGTTAAAAGTGTTTCTCGATGCAATAAGATTCTTCTCTTTGTCTCGGACTTTCTTCTTCATGAGTCTCCTTGATGTTCCCAATTTCGATGTGCTAAATTTTCCTTCTTAGATTAGAGTTCCTCGCTCCTATGTAATCCTTGGAGTGGCATTTGTAGTGCCTATGTAATCCATGAAATGGTATTTGCACTCCTTGGAAGAGACAACATTTATGCTATTTCTACAAGGAGTATAAATCACTTTAGTTATTTTTTATTCAATTTTCAATTACATTGATATTGTAATTTGTTTTCAAATATTTTATTAGTTAAAAAATTAAAAATAATATGAGGAAAGTGAAATTGTTTCCTACAAGTGGTTCCTACTCTCAATTCCTCTTATGAAATTTGAAATTTGAAACTCAAACTGGTGGGGTAGGGTTGCTCAGGATAGGCACATTGATAAGTTACCATGGTCAATTTTTTTTTAAACCCGATGAAATTAAACCCCACACAAACCTTTTAAACATCTCCTCCTTAAGAATTATGTAAGTTAAATCCAAGTGTCTGTCGCATGACGAAAACTTATAACTCTCTTTCTGTATCGTTTCCCGTCACTAATATCCTCTCCGTACAATCGATTCCATAGGCTTGCCTAGTCAACGGATAAGGTTTTGCTCTTCACAGTGGTAGTCCTCAATGGCAACAATTGATAATGTTAATAGAGATTTATTGCCATCTGTATGTGATTGGATTTGTTTATGCTTTCGTCGAAAACTCTGCGAGCGTCTACTGTTTAATCTATAGCGCACACCGTTATAAATAACAAAGCCGGGATTACGGCAGGAGAATGCATGTGTATAGGTATTCCGGTGGATGCTCGCTGGGTTTTGGACGAAATGTCTAAACCAAATAAGCTCTGGCTAATTGTCTGGACGCCTTTAAATCTACTGGAAGTGACGGGTGTTTGAATGTTTCAAGGTTTCGCCTGCTGTTCTAATTATGTCTTCATGGACCTCCTTGCCATGATCTAATTTGTGTAGCTCTGGAACATGCCAAGGAGGTTCATAAAGACGTTATTAGGAGTGGGTTTCGTCCGCATTTTGATCTGGCGCTGAGTTTTGGGATCCTAAACGGAAGACAGAGGATGCAAGGCAAGTGTTTGACTGAATGCACGAACGAAGTGCCATTATAAAGTTTTCTTTAACCATTGCATTGCATTAGAGAAGCAAAGTGCGTTCTACAACCTGTGTTGGGTGGGAGTGGGTGATCCATGAACATTCTATAGGCACAGGCAGAAGCCCAATTTAAACCTGTGTTTCTTATGCACTTTAAGATCGTAACATCTTGAAGATGTACTCACAACCTTGAGTTTAGCAAGCTCAATTCTCACATCAGATCTAGGTTTAGATGGGTTCGTGCTAATAGGATATGCAACCTAGAAGTTACCAATATTCAACATCGAAGTTAACAACCTCAGGGTGTATGTCAATGCTGGTTTAGATGGGTTTGTGCCAGGTGGAGCTTAGCAACGTCGAGGTGCATATCAGGCCTGGATGGATTCCTGCTACTAGGATATGCAGCTTCAAGATTAGCAACTTCAAGGTGCGAATCAGAACTGGATTTGGTTGGCTTTGAAGGCATGCACGAGACTCTATAGCAAAAAATCTTAGTTGGTGTAGGGTTTGCATATGCTTGGCATGTCCGGCAGATCCTGTGGGCTCTCGCTAGGGATGCTTTATTAACAGAATGCCAATGAAATCTGAGGCTAGAATTTTGTTGTTTTTGCTTGCTTTGTGCACTGGAAAGCCAAGAGAATTGTGGCAGAGAAGAGACCACTTTTTTCTAGCATATCCACGGGCCATTATATATTTCCACCATTTTATTTATTTAGTTCTTTTTACAGAAGCTTCCATTTTTTTGCACTGGAGTGGGGTCAATATCCTGGGATGTCACTTCAGGGAATCTCAGGTAAACCCATAGATAATGTGCTGATAATCTAACCTGGGCTAGTTGTGGTAAGCTCTCCCCAGTCTATTACAAGACCACAGCCCAATCAACCATAACGCATTTCCGCTTTACAAAAATTCAAGTTCATCTTGGGGATTACTCATTTACTCATGTTCAGTAAACATGGCCTGAATGTAAGCTTGTGCAAAGAAACAAGCTTATTTAGTGTCAGTTGATTTGCTTTATAATGCTTATTGGCAATCCCGAATCAGTTTACTTGTTGCTAATTATCTTGGGGGTACCTGGAGTTATACAGTATTTAGTTTGGGTAGATTTGGAAAATAATTGTATAAAATATATTGCATTCTAAAGGCAGGAAGGATATTGCGGCATTAGCTTTTTCTGGCACGTAGCTTGAGTAATTTTGCTGTCAGAGCAGGCAAAACTTATGTTATAAATTGAAGCTGAAGTGACTGGGTATGATATAGGTGTTTAGGTAAAAATTTGGGTAGAATGAAAACCTTACAGCATACCTGCATGAATGTTAGGAGATTGAGGATGTGATTCGAGAGATCTACAAAAGGAGCTTGATGGTTATGTTAAGCAGGTCTATCACTTTTGTGGGCATTCTTTGCCATTCAGCTGTTTACATAGTTCTGTATTTCATGATTGACAAGGCAGAGGGACTAGTTGTTATGCACACAATGTTCAGGCATCATTAGAGATGTCAGATGCCTAGCAAGTGATATATGGAAAAACAAAGACAGTAAGGCTGACAAATGCTGGAGCAAATGACAACTCAATTTTGACATGCTATTGGAAAACCCAATTCAGAATGGATTTATGATGGAAACTCTTAAATCCTTTAATCATTGGGTTTGTTCCTTATATTGCTCATTGGCCACACCCAATGTGGTGCACCTTGTGTGCTTTTATATGACCTGCAGTTGGTGTAGAAACAGGTAATTTGATCGGTTGGCTGTTTTTTGAATAGCACCTTCCACATCTTTTCTCAATGCTCTTTTGTTCAAGAGTGGTCAATCCGTGTTCTAACACTATCCATGAATCGGTCCCTGCTCAACAATTGGATCCTTTCCCTTTTTGTTTCATCAACAAGTGTCCACTTTTTGAGCTTGGATGGCATATTGATCTAAGGTAACCGTGGCTTTTGTCAATGACAGAAATGATAGTAATCACAAGCTTATGGAACAAAGTCAATTTGAGTCTTTGAGGGGTTTTTGCAGTCCAACATTTGATATATCATTTTTGGGAATATCTGCACAGTGTAAGTCATTAAACTATAACCCATATCCCATGAGTATAGTTGCAAGTGACTAATTTCTCATGGTTTTTAATAGTCTACTTAGCACTCATTGCATTGGCTGATGCTCACAGGGGTGAAGAAGTGGGACCCATATCCCATGAGTATAGCCGCGTCTCGCAACTGACTAATTTCTCATGGTTTTGAATAGTCCACTTAGCACTCATTGCTTCGGGTGATGCTCACAGGGGTGAAGAAGTGGGATCAAGAAGTGGGATCCCACTTCTTCACCCCTGTGAGCATCACCCGAAGCAATGAGTGCTAAGTGGACTATTCAAAACCATGAGAAATTAGTCAGTTGCGATATACTCATGGGATGTGGGTCATAGTTTAATAACTTGCACTATATAGATAATCCCAAAAATGATATATCAAAGTCAATTTGGTTTATGTGTACTAATGGAAAAACTTTCTCCATAATTCGTGTCAATATTCAAGACATGCTGGCATTATTTGGGACATGGGTAAGATCTTGGGTTTTTTTTCAATGTCAAACTCTTGCTGAAGATAACAACAGAGGAGAATTTAAACTGTACTTTGAGTTAGTCTTTGTGCAAATCAAATTGTGGTCAAACTTGGGCTAGCACAGATTTAAGCTACGTTCGAGTTTCTCCTGAGGTTGTAGAACTGTATCTTGAGTTAGGTCTGGTGGAACTCAAACTGTGGTCAGAGTTATGCTAGAGGGTACTGGAACTAAGTTTTAAGTTTAATCAGATAGAGTTAAGCTGTAATTTAAATTTGTATTAGGTTCAAGGAAATCAAACTGTGATTCAAGTTTACTTGCAAGGAAGTTCGAACTATAAATTGAACTTGAAATTAAATTCAAACTTTTTGCAGGTTAGTTGTTGATTGCAAAGGAAGTCATCTCAGGTCAAAGTAACAGAGTTCAACTTCATACGACTCAACATTCACTACCCATGTTAAATACAATCTTTAGATTGATATGGATTCTACTGGTTGGGTGATTTGTTGGCGTTGGTCTTTTCTCCAGTGCACAGTTTGCTGCTTGAATGATGATGTGTACTGCAAAGATCTTCTTTACAAATGCTGTTAGGTTTGGGGTTCTTGAACTTTCTTAGTTTAAAATGGTTGCACACTCTATGGGTAGAGGTTGTAAGCTTAATTTCATAGAAAACAAATAGGCCAAATTTAATTGGTGTTATAGTAGACATGGCATCAACCCATGGTGTAGTGTGTGCAAAATAAATGTCTTGTCACGAATTTAAACATACTGAGGATATCTAGAGCATAAAAAAGACAGAAAATGCATACACTTATTTATAAACGATTATTAGAAATGTCTCTAATTGAATTTTATTTTTTAGACCATTATTCCTGTGATTGTTTAAAAAAATGCTACTTTATTCATGTTTATTATCGAACTTATTTTTTTAATGGAAATAGTTGGAGTACTGACTGAAATATAAATATAGAGCGGGTTTGAGATAATCTTTTAGAAAATAATGTAAGCAAATTGAGCATTTTCTGTTACAGTTGCATCATTTTTCTGATTAGATTGACAATGAATTACAATGATGACTCTGTTAAAACTTCAATCTAGGATTGATTCTTATTGATGTTCTGATTGGAATACAAGAATGAGATAAGGTTCAACAGGTTGGTTCAGTTACTCGAGATTTTTTTTACTTTCAGTTGACATGAAGGTATGTGCAGTTGCACTTCTTAGATTCTAACCTGAACATTTATCAGAACCTTGGTTATTTATCATCCTGGGGTTAAAATCCTCACACAAAAATGAGGGAAATTTTCTAATCCTTTTCTGTTAAGCTAGCAGTTTCAGTGGTTATGCATCTTGTTACACATGAGATCAGATATCTGCAGTTATCTTAGCATGACAAACTGTGTTTGCTTCTTTATAGTTGTTAATTGTCTTTTATTGATATGCTTAGTCTCTGTTGCTTTACAGTAAAGATTTTGTTTCCAAACTCTTCTCTTGTCTCCTTTCTCTCAACGGATTAGCTTTTATTACAGCACATGGTTCAGATTTTATTGTGTGGTTACTATTGTTACTTTTCCCAACCATAGATTTAATATGTTTACCCGTAACTGAAGAGAGGATATAATCAGATATAGCTGAGGTAGGTTAACCTGGAGAGTGGTAACCTGTGCTGAGATAATGAATGAATAATTTGGTAGTTCTCTCGTTTCGATATGTCGTCTTTTTTCCTACACTAAAATAATAATGCACTTTTCTTTTTGGTCAAATTTCATATTTGTCAATGCTCTTCTTTTCGGATGATCCGAATTCTGTGTATTATTGTTCCTTTTTGAGATCATCCCAATTATGTATGCTGTTTTCTTGGTTGCTTGAGACTATCTGATTCTTTAGTGAGGAATGAGATATAGCATGTAGATTGTAGTCTTCATTTTTTCGTCAGGGAAAAAAATCACAATATTATTTAAGTATGATAAAATCACATCTGGGAGGGATATAGCCATTCAAACATTTTCTTAGAAGACATTGTCATCATATATGATCTGAATTGGATTAATAAATAATGTTGTCTATTTTGGTGCTTTCTAGGTGGCACAATTGGATGAATTGGTTTGTGGGTGTTCCCATGAAGATGGGTAACACTTTTTGGCAAGCGAAGGGCTCGAATATGGTGAAAAAACGAGCTTGATTGAGCTCCTATTAAACCCTTGATCGAGCTCCTGTTAAACCTTCGATTGAGCTCTTAAGAGCTCCTGTTAAGAGCTTGATCGAGGGCTTAACAAAGCGCATGATCGAGCTATTTAAAATCCCTCGATCGAAGGTTTGAATAACCCTCGATCGAGCTTGATAGCTCAATCAAGGGTTTTACCAAACTCTTGATCGAGGTTTTGGTGAAACCCTCGGTCGAGCTCCTGAAAACTATTATAAAAAAGGCAAACAATAGTCGACGGTTTATTTCACCGCGGCTGTTGGATAAGAGCTCGACTGAGCAATAGACAAAAGCTTGAACAATGGTTTGTGAGTTCAACCGAGGTTCGATTCGTCACCAGCTACTAGTGAGCCCCTCTTGCTACCATGGCCTCCAGACGACGAGGTAGGCGATTCAAAACTCTTAAACCTTTAAAATTAGTTAAATTTTAATTAAAATTTAGTTTTTGTGAATTAAAATTAGTTTATTTTAATGAATGTTTTTTAAAACTAGTTATTTCCATCACTTGTGTTTTGTAATTTAGATTTAGATTTACATAATTTAGTTTATTTAATAATTTAATTTCGATTTAGATTATGTAGTTTTTTTTCCAACAATTATTTAGTTTATATATATATATTTTCGACAGAAAAATTATAACTTCATATTCTAGGATAGAATCAAAGATATAAATAGCTTTTACAACAAGTTCTTTCACCCAAAAAGAAGGCTATAGTCTCTAAATTATACCTATACCTTGGTTCATATGATACATGACTTTTTTTCCTTATCACAATCTTCCAAAAACACAAAATGTAACATGTTACATCATATCAAAACTGTTATAGGAAAACCAGCACTCATATTTAATCTAAAACTTAATAGAAAAACTACTAATAGAGTTTTATGGATCTTTCAGAGACTTTAAACCATTGATGGCCTTGAAACCATCGATGGTTCTCAATATCAAAGGATTGGTGCAATAAGGATTTTTCTTATGATCCAATCCAAGGTATAGGGATGTAATTTAAGGTAATATGCCACAAAATTTACCTTTAGATCTCATGGTCATGTATGGATCCTCAAACCATCACACATGCCCTCCATAGAGAATCTTTGCCCCATTAGTGGGATAAGGTGGTATTTTTTACATTTGACATGTTGGGGATGCATATTGGTCTCCACGCCATGGTTCCATGGTAAAATTAATGTTGTTGGGCCATAACAATTATATCTGAGGATTGTAGGCCATGTGTGGAGCCCCATGGAATCTTTGCATGATTGAAGGTTCTCATATAACACACCATGGTAAGGGTCAAAATACAAATTATTAGGCCATAAAATATGCCTTTATGGCTTGTGGGGCATGCGCACAACCTCAGATTGTAACATTTGTCCATAGGGATCATGGCATATATATGTAGTTTCAAGGCATCACAAAGCGGATATATAGAGAATACTTGTCCTACAAGCATGATATAATGGTTATTCAAGGTTTTGGGGATGGGGGCATGTTTTAGGGTTATGATATAGGTCCCGGGGAATAATATCTATATATAGGGATCATGGTATATTTATGTGTCCTTAGGGCATCACACATGCCCTACTTAAGGAATAATTTACATGTAAGTGAGTTATGGTAACCGTCATATGGTTTGTCTTGCAAGGGATAGTTCTCATGATCAAATCCATGGTCTAGGGTAAAGGTTGAAAAACTGAACCCATAAAATTCACCTTTGGGGTTCCTGGCCCATGTGTGAGGACTGAGTCCATCACATTGGCTTCACATAGGTATTTTTTGGCTTGTCAAAGGATATGGTAGCCACCATGAGATGTATAACACCATGGATGCTTTTTGGCAGCTATGCCATGGTTTGAGACTAACTTTTAGGGATTAAGTTCATATAGTTTCCTCTAGGTACCATGGGTAATCTACAACACCCCAAACAACCACACACTCTCTACATAGAATGAACACAACAAGGATGGTTCTCAATTCCCATGCCATGGTCTAGGGATAAAAGAAAAGTTACTAGGCTATAATATATTTGTATGAGGTTCACATGCCATATTTCATCACATGGGGCATCACACATGTCCATAGTACATAATATTTTTCCTACAAGTTCGATATTGTGGCCATTGCAAGGTTTGAAAGACTTGATATGCTTATTGGGATAAGACAATAGTTTAGTGTAATAACCTAGGTTCCAAGTCCATGGAATCTATCTATATGTCTTGCATGCCATGTTTTCAATACATCAAGGATGGTTCTCAATACCCAAGTTTTGGCCCAGGGTGAAAATCCAATGTTTTATGCCATGAACATGTGGCTTTGAATTTTTTTTGCAAGCCATCCATGAAACCCTAGATTATCTTCTCCCTATGAGATGGATATGGTGGCCATTTGAATTTTGGAACATTAGGAATGTTGTGGTCACTACTGCATGGTTTGATACCCAAAGCCATGTTGTTGGGTAAGAACATTTGTCTATGAAGGCTAGGTGTGCATATTAGTGGTTCACATGCAGTAATTATGGGATAGGTTCAAATTCCCTTGGGCACCATAACATAACAATAAACTAATAATCAAATTCCCTTAGGTACCTATTGCCAAACATCTTAAAATATCCTTAAATTCCTCGCTTTCCAAATTTCCTAGTAGACAAAAGAAGGAAATTCCCTGTGTTGAGGGAATTGATGTATCCATTTTTTAGTAAGTCTTCAAAAGAACACCCAACAGAGAACTAAGACCAGTCCACTATAATCTGAAGCTCAAAAATCACTTCTATCCACAGTTGTTTGTGCCACCATCCAAATACATTTTCAGTAGAAGCATCTACAATAACTTCATCTTCGTCCTCATGACAACATTGTCATGTAGTGACACCATCCTAATTGTTCTCTTCATCATTCTCATCATCATTGTCACCATCATCAGAACATCATCACCATCATTAGAACATCATCACCATCATTTTTCGTTTTTGCCATTTTATTCATAGGATGACATATTTTTTTTTCTTCATTTTTTCATGTAGATTGTTCTCCAGAGTAGGGTTCTTCCCTCCTCTAGTCGTGATCGTCAGGATGATTTGTTGTTGTGGCAAAAACCCCATGTCACGAGCATACTCGTATCTAAATTGTTTACATATAGTTTTGTAATTATTTACATATAGAAGTAAATTATTATATACATGTACATGTGTTTACTTATTAATTTTTTTTTTCTACTTTTATCTAGGGACTCCGCCAACCAGGTCGTCTAGTGGGAATCCATCTGGAAGCATAGTGGCCAGTGCCTTGCATGATGGACACAACCCATTGACCCCCTCAGAGCATAGTGAGGAGGTTCATAATGACACATGTACATTAAATTCATATTCATTTATTTTATGAATCTATCAATATCTTTGAATTTTGTATCGATGTTTTGTACTTTGACTAATACATCTTTTTTTTTTTATCTGTCAGGTTTTGATCTTGATTCTCATGCTCCTTGTGAGGATGAGATAACCAAGATCACGATCAAGGAGATAAGATCGCAACGTGATTGGTTGCACTTCTAGATATAGTCCATGCACCCTGACTGCCTATCGGTACGGTCGATGTCCATGATGATCGATGCAGTTGATAGGTTGTTGGACATCCACCAAAGGGTAGGGCCTTTGAGTGACATTTGGAAGATTGCTTGCTAGAGGAGCAGGGACCAAGTATTGGGTCCTGACAAATGGGAGGTGGTGAAAACTGCAACAAGGGGAAATGATGTCAGGTGCACTTTACTTGACATCCCTCCTGATCGTGCTGCTGGACAACCGCTCCGACTGTGGGAGTTCAAGTTTGAGGCTGTTGCGCCTCATGTTTATGATAGGTTTATTGGAGCACGGGGAATGTTCCCGTACCATGGCTAGGTCTCCTTGTACTTTGATAAACATATTTATGCAAAGTTTGTTTTACACATGCATCCCGATTACACGAGTACATTGTCATGTTTCTATGGCATCGAGAAGGGATGCAATTATCATTGTACACGGGCTTGCAGAGACCTTGCTGCTATACCACCCCCTCCTTGACTGATTCCCTTCCCTAGTCTAACTCTTCTACGATCCGAGGACGTAGCCGAGCCATCACTACTTGGAGTTGAGACACATTCTTTGATGATAGGTGCCATGCGCACTGCATTGGGTAGTGCTATTGTTTCCATGCACGAGGAGAGGTCCAAACCACCCCTTGGACCTACATAGCTTGATTTACAATATGTGGACAATTCACTTATTCAGATCCTTGATCCTTGACTATGAGATTCTAGTGGCATATGCTATAAGTGCTTGAGACTTGCACTTTCGTCTGTATGAGTGATGCAGGTCGTCGCCAACACAACATGTATATTTATGTACTTAACTTTTTATTATTATGCGTTGTTAAATAATCATCTTTAATACACATACCTTTAAAAATCGTCAATTGAGTACTAATGATTTGTTTTTTATTGCTCCATGCAAAGGACTGGCTTTATGGATTCACTTCGTTTCACTTCTCCATTGGTTGACCATCCAACCATTTCCCCCGAGCATGTCTCCATGTTACATATGCTAGTTCCTTCATCCTAACCTTGTCATGTTACATGCATTCGTATAATTGCAATTATTTTATCTTAACTTTCATCTTCTCTATTGTTCAAATTGTATAGGGTAGATGCAAGGGGATTGCAGAGGAGTAGGAGACGCCGCAATCTCCTTCGGATTCCGATCATCGACTGCTAGTCGATGAGATACTGTAACTTATGTTTCAATGCAATATAGAATTCAAGTTGATGCTTAATTTATCATGTTCATTTATTATTATTTTATTGATTACATACATAATGTCACCATACACAGGCTCAAGTAGAGTTGGGAATCAATGCTCTAGTGATGTTCATAGAGGAGTGGGAAATGTTGATTCAACATCGTCCCGGTGAGGGCCCATCGACTCAATATTGCCCTGGAGATGCCACACATGACGATGTGACAAATCTCATAGGGGACTCGAGCTAGGTAAGTTGATACATCCACTTAAAATTTTAAAAATATGCATTCTTATAAATTTTAAGTACTATTTAAATCTAGAACTAACTTACAGAGTTCAAAATTTCAATTTTTGCAGTTCCAATCTTTAGACAACCTTTTCAATCACATGTCGTCCCCACACTAGGGGCATGGTGCAGGAGGTACTAGTGGTGGGGATGACCACACAACCCATCAAGGGCTTGGTCCCCATATTGGATGACACTTGTTCATGTTGTGCACTATTTTTTTGTAAGTAAGTCATATTATATTAACATATGACCAAAGCATTCGTAAGTTGTATCCAAACCGTCTTCATGGCTTTCTAGGAGATCCACAAAACCAATTATATCTTGTACAAAACCCACCCATAGAACCCCTCCTCCTCCGAGGAAAATAAGGCTTTACAACCATTGGATATATGATTTATTATGTTTATGTCGACATGAGTCATTTATCTTATGTTTATGTTTATGTGGATGTGTGTACATGTTATTATTAAGTATATTTATGCACATGTATGTTAATTTTATCTTATATTTAGGTCGATGAGTGTACGCTTATGTTTATGTTTTTGTCGATAAGTCTATACATGTTATTTATCTTATGTTCATATTTTTTTTCATTGGCACATGTCATGGGAAACCCTCAGGTACGTCCCCTCATTTTGAGGATGGTACCCAAGGTAAACCATCGGCCTTGATTACGGGGCCGAACCCGGTGGGGACATCAAGTGAGGCCCTTATATAGCAATGTATAGCCACTCGGAGATTTGACCCCGAGACCTTCTGCTCACAACTTATAGCACTCAACCACTTGAGCTATCCCACCGAGCTTTATCTTATGTTCATATTTATGTCATCGATATACAATTTACAAAATTTCAATTAGAAATTACAAGTTTAGGATTAGAAGTTACAATTTACAATTTTACTTTTAGAAGTTACAGGTTTATCTTATGCTCATGTTCAATGTTTATAATGTTATTTATCATTTATTTATTTGTCATTTACAATTCATGATGTCAATTACAATTTATATGTCACAATTGCAATTACAGGTTACATTGTAATATTTAAATACAATTTCACAACATCAACTCACTATTATATAATTAGAATTTAAGAAAATGATAACTAGATTTACAAATTATTAATTTTACAACAGGGAATCACAATTCATGATGGTAGTTACAATTAACAATAACGATTAGAGTTACAAGTTACAATTTACAATCAACAAATACAATTACAACTCCCTTGTTTGTGAAATGATTCATATAACGTTAGACACATAATGTTATTGTTCTTCAATGGACTCTTAGACTACAGATTGAGACCAAGGATTCATCCCATGTTAGACAGACAATATTATTGTTCTTCAGTGAACTCTTAGACTACAAATTGAGATCAATTGTTGGGCATATGATATGTCAATTGCACTTAATAATTTGCAAAATAAGCTGAACAAAAAACATAGTAACCATGACTACAAAGGGGTTTGAAGTGTTAGAAAAAACAGGATTGTAGAGCAATAGCAATAAATAGAAATGCAAATATAATCACACAAACACATTACAAGAGAGACACCAATATATCGTGGTTCACCCAAGATGGGCTACATCCACACTGAAATTGCCAGTCCTTATTTTATACCGTCCAACAAAGTGAAGGGATACAACCTGCAACACAACCGCTGCACTTCATCTTCACTGTCTCACAGTCTCTCTTCCGATCTCAGAGATCTTTACAATGCATAATACCTAATACATCAACCCTAGACGTATTACAATGTCTTTCTTTTATAGGGGAAATACAATGGGAAAATACCACGGGATACCCAAAACCATGGGCCCGAAAACTGTTGGCGAAACAACCCAAACAATTTTCTCTGCACTCCCCCTGACCCCTGGGGATCGTGCCAGGATCATAACCAAACCTAGGATACAAACAAAGCTGAATCATCATCTATTAGAAAAGAAGATCAGGCTCCACCACCAACACGAGGATAGTGGGTGAGCTATAAAGGGGTCAAGGTTTCAAGATTGTGATTTTTGGGTGGGTCAAGTCCATGAAGGTAGTGGTTTACACTTGTTTACGTGGGTAACATATGTGTGTCACTTATGTGGGTGACATAAGTGTGTTTCTTAAGTATCGAGGGATCCAAGGATAGTGCGTCAGATAGAAAGTGGTTGAGGTTAGGGCAATTAATTGTTTAAGGGTTAGAGGTTTAGTGTAGTAGATTAGCATCACTTATGTTAGCCCCATACTTTCATTGTATATCACATACATGTGTTTTGTAACGCACCCAACATTACACTAGACTTAAAACACACCAATAATAATTTTGTTTTGGCTATAATGTTACATGCAAAATGGTTATATAAATTCCTATAACAAATGCATAAAAAATAAACATTTTAGCAGAAGCCTAGTAGATCAACATAATTGATCAATATACATTACACTAGACCAAACCATAATTCACAACACAATTTGATTTGGTATAGATTTAAACATAATAACTGTGACATAAAAGCTATGACATGTGAGCTCTAACAATAGCCGCGGCACAAGAGCTGCGACACAAGCATTGTTATAATAACTATGACATAAAAGCTGTGACACAAAGAACCTGTGCCACAAAAGCCGCGACATAAACATTGTTATACACAGTGAAACTTAGTTGCAATGAACCAATACAATATAAGTTATGGAATCAATATGGATAGTTATAGCTGCATACATAAATCTTCAAATACACTAAGGTTTGAGGACGAATATCACAACCTTTATTCTATCATTTAAAGACTTATAAATTGTTCATTAAACATGCAACTTCATCCATGAATAAAAATTTATTATGTCATTTAAAACAAAGATTCAGTAACACTCAAACATTAACTCATGAGCAGATTTACAACTTTTGAGCATAGTAATGTCTTCTGGCAAATTATAAAACGACTTGGCTTAACCAAAAATGTTTTATGGCATGGCACATAAGCCTTGAGGTGCAAAATGCCCCTTGTGTGTGTATGCATAACAATAAAACTAGAATTGCCCATAATTCATTTACACTTCTGGAATTTACAACTTATTCTTCTACGAAAAATTAAATGCCCAGAAATAAATTTCTAGACTTGGAATTTTTGTCATTGCCATTATAATTTTACATAAAACTTGGCATACTTAACCAACCCAACATCCACATCAAGAATTCAAACAAAATTATTCATTGAATTCCATTCATCAAATAAACAACAATGAGAAATTAAAACAAGAATTCTAGGAATTAAAACTTATCTATAAAATAATTGAATTGGGAAACTGGCTGTGTGTGAGGCACGCTCCACCCAACCGTAGGCAATTTTCTCATTAATATCTCAGCAAAATGCCACCCCCGAGCTGAGACTCATGCATTCACTACACAAACATCTCACCGGTCCCATAATTTCTCAAGATTAAACACTTGTCAATAAAAAAAAATTGGCTTAAATCCAATTCCATGCCAAACAATGCACTTCGCTTCCTTGATTTCCTTATGACCGCACAACAGTGAGACACTTCACTACCATCTGTGCTCAAAATTCCACCAAGACAACTAGCTACACCATTTTCCACCTCACTGGAATGATTAGAGACAAAATGGACAAAGTTTCAATAGAAAATCTCCAAAAATCTAGTTCACGGGTTCAGGAATTCGTATAAGATTCCATTCCCAGGCAATCATTCTCCTCTGTTCACTCAGAACTCTATCCCTACACACAATGCTTGGGCTTGGGAAAAATTTCCAATCTTTTGTTTGCATGATAATTCCTTTCTTTTCCCACGTGGTCTCACCCATGAGCCACCTTTTTCTCTTTTTTTAATTAATTAAAAACTAAGAAATTTGCTCAATCACACTTAATCCCCTTTTAAACCATAAAATAATTTTAAATTAATAAAAAGGGAAATTTGGCTAAATTAATAACATAAGGTAATTTTAGGCACTTAAAGCGTTAATGGGGTCATAACATGGTTTCCCCCCGTAAGACATTCTAACCCCCTTACTGCCTTTGGTGAATACACGAGTCCCCGTTCTCTTCAGCGTATTGCCTCAACACAACTAGTTGTAGATTTTAATATTAACAATTGCAAAATATAATATGTTCAACCTTGCAAGCATTCATAAACAATAATTACATCTTGCCATCATCACACTAGGGGTTTCAAACCAGGGGTATTACATTCCCCTCCCCCTTAAAGTTTACACTTTTCTCGGTGTTGCATTGTGCAAAAACATATGAACAAAAGTTTTCAAAACTTATTTACATTACATATATATACAAGTATTCAAAATAAATATGGGTATTCTTCCCGCATAACATCTTCCATTTCTCAAGTCGCTTCTTTAGGACTGTAATGGGTCCATTGGACTTTTACCTATTCTTTGACCTTGTTCCTGAGTGTCTTGACTCTTCTGTCTAATATGCAGTTCCCCTTCGAGTTCCACCTGTACCACAGACCAATAAGGTATGTGATTAGAATCATAAACATATTTTTTCAATAATGAAACATGAAAAACATTGTGTACTTTAACCATAGGAGACAAAGCTAGCTCATAGCCTACTGATCCAATTCTGCTTAGGACCTCAAATGGTCAACAAAATCTGGCGGCCAACTTCTTATAGGCTTGTAGTTACCCAATTGCAATGATTGTTTTTTGCGTCTGACTTTTAGGAACACTTTGTCCCCAACTTGGAAATCTCTATGCATTGTATTTTTATCCGCATAGCTCTTTTGTCGGTCTCGATCTACCTTCAAGTTCTAGTTGATCCTAGTTACTTCTTGTTTCATACCCTGAAATATTCCAGGTTCAACTATGAGCCTATCCACTGGTTTGTCCCAATTCACTGGAACATTACACTTCCTGCCATACATTGCTTCAAATGGACTCATCTTAAACGACGCTTGGTAACTGTTATTGTAAGCAAATTCCACTAAATATAAGTAGTCTTCCCATTTACTGGGTTTGTCCATTACATACATTCTGAGCATGTCCTCAATGGTTTTATTTACTCGCTCAGTCTGTCCATCCGTTTGCAAATGATAAGCTATACTGAGGTTGAGTTTGGTTCCAAATTCCTTAAACAACCATTTCCAAAAGATCGAAGTGAACTTTGGATCTCGATCTGAAACAAATGCTTTAGGAATGCCATGAAACTTCTTTCATATAGATCTCTGCAATCTTGGTTGCCTTAAACGTTGACTGAACAAGTATAAAATGAGATGAATTTGTCAATTTTCAACTACCACCATAATAGAGTCGTGTTTCTTCAATGTTCTTGTTATATTTGTAATGAAATCAATGGTTATCACATCCCACTTCCATTCCGGTACTTCAAATGGATGAAGTAAACCAACATGATACCTATGTTTAGCTTTTACTCTTTGAAATTCCAAGCATTGAGTAATAAAATTGGCCACTTCTTTCTTCATGCCTGGACAGTAGTATTCCTTCTTAACTACTGTCAAAGTCTTTTGGTATCCAGGGTGACCTGCATAAGGTACACTATGCATTTCATGTAATATGATTTTGTTCAATTCTCTTTCAGCTGGTATACAAATTCTCCCATTAAATTGAAGAGTTCCATTTTTAGCCAATGCATATTTGGAAAATTTTAATGGCTTGTTGCTTGCTTGAAACACTGCCACAACTTGTAAATAATGATTATCAACTTTTAATTCCTCATGTAACCTAATTTTTAAATTAGATTTCCAATTGCTGATAGTTGAAACTTGCTTTAACTGATTTCTTCTGCTAAGCGCATCTGCCACTTAATTCTCTTTTCCTTTTATGTATTTGATTTTGAAATTGAATTCACTCAAGAATTCAATCCATGTGGCTTGTCTTGCATTCAGATGAGGCTGCTTAAACAAATAGTTCAGGCCGTGATGATCTGTCTTTAATTCAAACCTGTTTCCCATGAGATATTGTCTCCACATTAAGATGACATGAACTACAACAACTAACTCCAGATCATGAGTAGCATAGTTATTTTCATGTTCCTTCAGTTTCCGTGATTCATAAAAAAATGCATTCCCATCTTGCATTAGAACTCTACCGATTCCTTATAGAGATGCATTCTCACATACCACATATTCTTTGTCTAGATACAAATTTTTTAATATTAGAGAACATGTGAGCATTTCTTTCAAGAATCTGAAGCTGTCTTCACACTTCTGGTTCCAGATAAATTTCACACTCTTTTTTTGTAATGGCGTAATCGTATTTTCAATCCAAGGGAAAGATTCTATGAAACTTCGGTAATAACCTACAAGTCCCATGAATGATCTTAATTCTGTGACACTTCTCAGAGTAGGCCATTCTTGTATGGATTATATCTTTGCTGGGTCCATTGCTACTCCCTCTTCAGAGATAATATGACACAAATAAAACAATTGCTTCTGATAAAATGAGCATGTTCTAAGATTAGCATAAAGTTGATTTTCTCTCAGGATTTGCAGAGTAATCTAGAGATGTTCTTCATGCTCTTCTTCAGATTTGGAATATACCAAAATATAGTCTAGGAACACTATAATGAACTTGTCCATAAACTCTTTAAACATGCCATTCATTAGACACATGAATGTGGCCGGGGCATTTGTCAGACCGAAAGGCAGTATTGTATATTCATAATGCCCATACCTAGTTATAAAAGTTGTTTTATTAATGTCCTCATATTTTATGTGCACCTGGTGATACCCAGATCTCAAATCAATCTTGGAAAATACTTTTTCCCCTCTCAAATGATCAAAGAGGTCATCAATCCTCGGTAGCGGATGCATGTTCTTGATTGTAGCTTTATTTAGTTTCCTGTAATCCACACACAATCTTAGTGTGCCATATTTCTTTCTTACAAACAGAGTTGGGGCTCCCCATGGTGACACATTGGGCCATATATAATCCTTCTTTAACAACTCTTCCAGTTTCATTTGTAATTCTCTCAACTGTAGGGTGCTCATTATGTAAGGATCCTTCGATGCTGGCATAGCTACAGGCACCAAGTCAATTGTAAAGTCAATGTCCCGCTTTGGTGGTAACCTAGGTACATCTTGGAACACATTCTCGAATTCTTTCAACACTGGATGTTCATTTAGGATTGGTTCTTTTTCAGTTGTAATTTCTTCTGCATCTATAGAATACAATTGGAACCCTTTCCTAAGACATTTGTTCATCTGCATGGCTGAAATTTGCCTTAAATGGAAATTGCTCTTGGAATTCCTTTTATCTGAACTATATTCTTGTCTTCATCTAGGCAAGTAATAATTTTATTATGGCAGTCCAAAACTACAAAGTACTGTTGGCCCCCCAACAACTTCCCCTTGAAATCAAGGGGCCCCCATGTAAATTTTGTAAATATTTAGCTTTTGGTTTGCTTGCTTGATTCAGTCAGTCGTTTAATGATCTCCTTTGGATCCTTGAAAGTTCATGTTGCTTGTACTTTGACTTGGTTTTCATTTCATGACATTTTGGTGATTTGATTGATCTTAGTCACTTAAACCTTTTGGCTTCATAGATGCTTAAAAACGATTGCATGTTTTTATGCAACCTGTTTAATTTGACAACATGCTTCGGTTAGCAAAAATTTGATCAACATGTGTTTTTGACAATCTCACTAAATTGGCTTTCTCTTTATCAATGGTTAAATGAGCTTTTTGGTGGATCAAGATACATTATTTAAATGATAAATTTTGGGATGGTTGACTTATGCCTTGAGAAAATATACTTCAAAGAGTGGAATTGAGCCTTCGATTCTTATTTTTAATGGCTTATTGGATTCTTCAAGCCCTAAAGATTTAATTTAAATTTTCGCCTATTTTTCGTAGTTTTCCTAATTTTGGAGAAATTGAATATTTTTCATTAATGTTTGATTACATTCAACTCATTTTACATCTAAGATGAATATACGTCAAGAAATTGAGACAAACTAGTTGTTTACATTTTAAGTGAATGCATCACATTTTACTAAAACTTTTATCTTAATGTTTTCTCTATTTTTGAAATCAAATTTGATTATTCCTTTAAACTTGACAAAATAAATTGAATATCATTTTAAATAAACTTTTAGCTTTATTAATATTTTGATTCATATTAAGTGTGAACCAAATTTTATTTTTATTTTAATAAAAGAATTTTCAAATACAAATATTTTTCATATTAAACTTAGTCTAAAAACAATTTCCATAAATTCTTTTATTATCATTAATTCTATAAATTTATTTTTTATTATAGAAAATATTCATTTAAAGGAATAATTTCATTATAATGCATAACAACTATGGATTCAATTTTATTATTTTTTTCCAGCGAAAAAAAACTACTATTGGTATTCATATGAATCAAATAGTACAAAGATTTTCTTGATTCTTATGGCCGAATCAATCAAAATGGCTTCAAAGCCCGTTCTGAATTACATACATAATGCCAAGACCTTTAATACCCCTTGAGGCTCAAAAAGGATAGATCTCCCATATTAACCAAGAAACAAAAAAGTATAGAAAATATGCAGCTACAGCCACCTAAAATCTATAAAATAACTAGCCTGTCAGACCTTAATCATAAAAGAAAGTGACTCCACTATCAAAGATAGTGTTTTCACACCATTCCTCCCAAAGAAGCTGACCTTCCACTCCTTCCAAAGCCTGTTTAGATAGCTTGTCTGCCAACGAGTTATGCTCTCTATAAATATGCTCAAAAATGATATTCTGTTGCTGAGCAATTTCTTTTTGTGCTCTGAGACACCAATGTCTCAGGTTTGTTACATTCAATTTGAACTTGCTAGCTGCCCACTTGATTGTAACACGGGAATCTCCATAAACTTTGATGTTTATTAACCCAAAGATATTTGCCACTTTTAGTACACACCAGAGAGCCAAAAGTTCTGCTTTCATATTGCTGCCAACACCACAATTGAGTCTAACTGTGAAATAATGAGGTTCATTCAGATAGAGGACACCTCCTACTGCACAAATCCCATTTTGTGCAACCCCATCAAAGAATAATACAGGCTGCTCCACCTTGAGAGTGAAAAGACTAACTTTGGCAATCTTCTGTCTATGATCTTTAGTTTTATATGATGTGAACATTTTCATTGCTGTCATGCTACACTCCATTACATCAGGAGTCACATTCTGAAAAATTGCACTATTTCTTGAATACCAAATTGCCCATCTAATGTAGACCGCAATAGTAAAGTATTGCTTGCTTTTCTTGTACCAATTCAAAAGGCAAGAGTTGAAATCACCAACATCCCAAAGATAAGAAAAATTCATGCTTACAGAAACAAATTCCCAAATTTTTTGAGAGAAGGTACAATTGAAAAATAGTTGCTGAGTTGTTTCTGCATCATTATGACAAAGAACATAGATGCTAGGTCCAATCCATCCACGCTTGTTCAAGTTCTCCCATGTCTACAATTTATCCTGTAAGTCTAGCCATAAAAAGCACTTGAGTTTTAAAGGAATAGACCATTTCCATAAAATCTTGTACCACTAGTCTTGAGGGAAGATTAATTTATCTTGGATGATTCTACCGTATGCAGTTTTAGTTGTCACAATACCAGTAGATGGGTTCCCTCCCCAAACAAGTTGATCACTTTCCTGATTAAGTTTGACACCTGCTGAATTTAAATTCTTGATATATGTGTCCCAAGTTCGAGCTAAGTAGCCAGATAGTCCGAGATCACTAGCTGACATCCAACCTGCAGTTCCAACATTACCAACTCTATAAACATATATTTTGTTCAACATGGATAAGCCAATAACCTGCAAATATTGAGTGATGATGGATGGAAGGAGGAAGGAGTATTCCATCCCTAAAATGGGATCCAAACCAACTCGAATCTTTACACATGTTCCCACCTGCCAATAGAGATAATTTTTTATCCACTTGAAGACTTTCATAAAACCCCTCCAAATAGGAGAAAAATTCCAATTTCCCAATTTAGGATTTCTTATCCAATGATACACATCTTGCTTAATTTATTTGCTCTGAATGAGGCTAGACCAAAGGGTATTACCAAAGATTCCTCGCCACATACTTTTTAATCTGAGAGCTGTATTGGAGACTTCTAGGTCTTTGATTCCCCAACCCCCGAATCTAAAAGGTATTGAAAGTGTCTCTGCTGAAACCATCAGAATTTTTGTTTTATCCACAGTCCCTGTCTAGAGAAAACTAAAGAAGCATTTCTTTATGGCTTTAATAATAGAGGAAGGCACTTCAAGTAATGAAAACTAGTATACATGGATGCTCGAAAGTACTGATTTAACTAGAATAAGTTTTCCTCCAATAGATAAAAGTCTGTATGACTAGTGGGCAATTCGAGCTTCAATTTTCCTCAATAACCAGTACCAATCTTTGATGAGGTAATTATTGGGCTTTAAATTAAAACCCAAATATTTAAATCCAAGTTCCAGAGGACAAAAATTGTATGGAAGCATAGAAGTGATCACACTCAATTTCTCTTCATTCATATTTAAGTGATAAATATTTGATTTAACAGAACTGACCTTCATACCCGAGGCATTACAAAAAGTCTGAATGATATCACCATACATTTTCCATCCTGCCACAGTATTCAGACCAGCGACCAAAACATCATCTGCAAATAAAATGTGTGTGATCACACAATCCTTAGCCATCTTGATGCCTTTAATCAAACCTCTATCCAGAGCTTGTTTTACTAATCTGTTGAAGCCATCCATAACTAAGATGAAGAGAAGCGGTGAGAGCAGACACCCTTGTCTAATCCCTCTAGAACAACTGAAGAAAGATGACGGTGAACCATTTACCAGAACTGCTATATTCATAGTAGTAATACATGCCATATCCACTTTATCACCAAAGGAGGGACACCAATTTTAATGAGAATCAATCGTAGAAAAGACCAATTGAATCTGTCATAGGATTTTTCTAAGTCCATTTTGATTAAAAGAGCCTTCTTCTTTTTAATCTTTATACTATGCATCAATTCCTGAGAGATGCCAATGGCATCATGGATCTGTCTCCTTGATAAAAACCCAAACTGCTCTGCTGAGATATGAACAGAAAGTGCATTCATCAACCTTTCAGCAAGAATCTTCGTGATGAGCTTATATAACAGATTGCATAATGCAATCGGTCGATAGTTACCAAATGACAGGGGCTTGTTCTTCTTAGGGATTAAGGTGACAAAGGTGGAATTGAGTCCACTAGAAATAAAGCCATTGATTTTGGAAAAATTCACCAGATCTTTAAGCTCTTGTCCCAAAAGATCAAAGAAATGGATATACAGCTCCACCGGCCAACCATCAGGCCCGGGGATTTTCTCTTTGGCAAAAATTTTCAATGTGTTCTCAATCTCCTCCAAAGAGACCTCCATTTGCAAACAGTCAGCATCCTGCTCATTAAAGAATCTAGGGAATAAGCTTGCCACTTTAATTTGATCAGCCAGATTACATTCCCCTGAATCACTATAAATACTACCAAAGAAAGACATAGCTTCAGATTTTAACTGATCAATCCCTGAGATTATATGCCCTTGATGATCTTGAATTTCCCAAATGAACTTTGAATTCCTTCTAGCAGATGCAAAGGAGTGATTTTTGTGTGTGTTTGTATCTCCTTGTGAGATCCAAACTGCTCTACTTTTGAGACGCCATTCATTTTCCTCTTGCAACAACAATTCTTCCCTTTTCTGTTCATAGCACTTCATGGCTTCAAAGGTTTCAAAATTTATGGAGTTTGTGAAATTTGCAACATATGAATTTTGAATATTCTTTTCCAACTGGGATAATTCCAACTTGTCTGCCTTTTTTCTATTTTTTATCCAGATAGTTACAGCCTCCTTTAAACCCTTCAACTTATTGCAGAAATTCACCACTGGATTTGTATCATTAACACCACAGTTCAACCAAAAAGCTCTCACCATACTGCAAAAATTTTCATCACTTAACCAAGAGCTGTTAAATTTGAAAGGATATGAAAACTTCTGCTCGTATTCTTCCAACTGAAGAACAATAGGCCAATGGTCTGAGAATTTAGAGTCAAACACCCAAGAACGATACTTTTGAAAGAGACCCAAAAGCTCTGTCTTAACAAGAAATCGATCCAATCTCTTATGTATTCCATCAATATCAAACTTTCCATTGGTCCAAGGAGGCAAAGGTTTGTGTGGCACCACATCAACAAAGTCTACTTCTGCAAAATAGTTATTAAAAAAATCTGCCAACTCATCCAACCGAGCTGAAGAACCCCAAATCTCTGAAGCACTGCTGGTATAATTTAAGTCCCCTACAATGATTAGATCAACTAATTTTAGAAGACCAGAATCATGCAGAGGTTCCCAGAAACTTTGTCTCTCCCTATAAGGGGCATAACAATTGAGAATTGAAAGAGATTGATGCAGTCCACAAAAAGACCCTTTAATCAAAATGCCCTAGGGTTAACAAAGGCCTTGAAGGAAAATAAAACAGGATTCCAAGCAATTGCAAGTCCCCCTGACATACCACAAGAACTGATTGCAACAACTTCCCAATTGGGCAGAATTTTACCAATCTTAGAGATAGCAACTGAATCGTCACACATAGTTTCCTGGATCATAACAATAGCTGGGCTGGTAGCTTTGAAGAGGTTGGATAAGGCCTGAGCCCGAGAAACCTTACACAACCCACGTACATTGAGGGAAAGAATAGACATTAAGACCCACCCATAGAGGGGGACTTCGCTCTAAGACCCTCAGAATTTAAATTGCCACTCAAACCCACTTCTTCCAATCTTTTCGAAACATGTGTGTAAGAATCAATGCCAAGAAGCACATAATTATCTACATTCTTTTTTTTCCTACCCCGACGAATGGTGACATTTTGGAAGTTCAAAGCATGAAGAGGCTTGGCCGATGAATCACTAGCTGGGCTTTTTGAGAAAGTAGGTAGAGGAGGAAATTCCTCCCCCTTTTTAGAGAGGAGATAGCCACTTTCACTTAAAATGGAATTGTCTACACCAAAAATGGAATCCATAGAATTATCTGGAGGAATGAGAACAATATCGGACTCATGACTCGAAACAACCCTTGACTCCAAAGGATGTACAACTGGAATGTTATTAGGGTTTGATGAAACAGGTCTCACATCTGACCCAAAAGCAAGCTCACTACCAACTCTCCCAGAGATAACTGAAGGTATCAGAATAGGGTTTGATGGGTCTGTACCCTCAACCGACCGTGGAATATGGGGAGGAATGGTATCTAAACCAGATGCAACTGTCTCCAGGTCTTTAATCAAATTGCGGCCAACCAGAGGAGCAGGGGAATCTAACTCATGATTTTCCAACAACAACCCCGTAACCAGGTCATGTCTCATCTTAATTTCACCTTTAGAAATTCTATTTGACAAGACTTTTTCAAAATGTTCAATGAAAGCTAATTCATCCGAGGATAAAATTGGGAAAGGGTCAAGATTTCTAGCATTAAACTTACCCGAATCCGAAGGAGTATTCTTCAATGACCCAATTTTGGGGGAAGAATGCCTAGAAGACAAGGAGTCCGCATGATGAGCCTGGTTCATAGTGCAATTTGCCTGGACATGACCAACTTTGTGGTAGACAAAACATCGGAATGGGATTTTGAAGAAATCTAGGGTTTGCCGCCATACCCTCTTGCCCCAAACAATCTCCACTTCTGCTAGTAAACCAATTCTCAAATCCAATTCAACCATAACCTTGGCATATCTCCTATCCATACCAAACAGGTTCTGCTTGTCCAGTCTGACAAATCTACCCACTGCATTCGCCAAACTGATAATGACATCTTCAGACTAGAGCTCGATGGGAAAGCCTGGGATGAGCATCCACAAGTGCCGAATAGCTTGAAACTCCTTAAGTGGGTCAAAATTAACGTGCCATCGTTTAAGGACTTAGAAAAACCGCATGAAAACCAAAAACCGCCCAACAGGTGAGCCGAGCTAAGAGGCTCAAGACCAATGCATGTCAATAGTGCCACGGGAGAAAAGAAGGCCCCCCCACCACTCCTCCCACCAAATGATCCCCACCGGAGAGGTCAGAGCCAACTTTGAGAGCTGGTCATCTTAGAATTTGACTTCATTCATTCGTGTAACGTAAAAGTGATTTACTTTTTAGTTTGGAAATTTTAAATCTTAAATTATTACTCTTCCCATATTAATTGCAACAAGTTTTTATTATTCTATTTTTCCATTAGTCTCACACAAATGGAGCATGTAAATTTATAATCATTCCATAAGAATATTATGAATTTATATGTTCATTTTTTTAATTATTATTAATGGTTTGAAAATAGGATATTATACAGTTGATTTTGGAAAGCAATGTAAACTGGGTTTTGGCCTTTTCATGCAATGATATTTTGTGAAGGATTCACGGAGGTTGGACTAATCATTTATTTCATTGTTTGTTTCCATTCCACGCCTTTGCTACGTTTTCATCGTAGATTTAAACTGAGATTGCCACGTATTACCAAAGAGATGGAGCCAAGATTGTTTCATTTGTCAAACTTAAAAGAAAGAGAGAACAGATGATTAACACAATCTTACGTGGAGAAGTTAGCTGCACTATCATCACCAGTTTGTTGAAAATGAATGTTATAATGCTGTTGTAGTTAATGCGATATCACCAACAGAACAACTAAAAGAGAAGCTGATAATGGATGATGATCTGTTTAGCTATGAGCACAAAAATCGACGATCTGGTGGAACGATTCATTAAAATAATTGATTCTTGCAGCTGTTGTTGAGGAGTTTTGTTATTATCTTCATTGATATATAAACAACAACCATCTGATTGCACAAGGATGGAGAGATAAGTCTCTGCAGAAATGAAATATTTTCTTCTTTTCATTCTGTACTCTTCTTTGTAATAATTCTATTTAACAGAGAAAGGAAGAGGTGTTGTTCTCCAGTTAGCTTTCTCTTAGTCGTTCATCTTTCGTTGTAATTATTTATGAAGTTGTAAATAGAAAGCCAGAGATTGCTCAGTGATCATTTTCATGTAGTCGGTTGTGGTCAATAGTGTTATGTAAGATCTTTATATACTTTGCACAATTGATTACGAATTTATTTGATTATCTTAACTTATTTTTTGTAGTTGGATTCTATGTAGATTGTTTGAAATGATCATGTTATTCTGATAGCATAAATAATTAGATTGAAGATCAACAATTACTATTTTGTTTTTTTGTTTGTCTTTGATAAAATTGGTGTTCTTATTCAAATTGCTATTTACTTAACGTTGTTTAAGTAAATTGGCTATAAAACTATCATTTTATAGCAGCTACTAAACTGTTTGTTTTAGCTATTGGAAGTTGCATCATAGTTAACTTTACATTTCATTCTAGAGTAGTTTATCATTTAGGAAATTATTAAAATTTGATTGTGAGACTCTATTATTGAGAGCAAACCCATATAGGCAGTGGGGCCTTTGTTCCCGCGAGAAGTGGCTATTCCAAACACACAAAGGGATTCTTTAAGAACTTTGTGTGGGCTATTTCTCCTTGTTGACGAGCAGGTCAGATATGTCTGTCAACAAATGGTGCTAGAAGGAGGGAAGATATAAAACAAATGGTTTTTATTTTTATTTTTTCAAAATTATTTTATTAATCATTTACCCTCTAGCTCTTGGATTTCATTGTTTTTATTTCTTATTCTTTTAGTTGTCATGTATATGTACTATAGGGATGGTTAGATGGAAAACTAACCTCTTAGGAGTTAATGTTTTCAATATTTATTATTTATGACTTCTGCTCAAATCCATGCATGGGAGTCCAATCCTGCACTGAGCCTGCAAGGGTCTTTGCATGAACTTCCAAGAAATGTAGTATATCTTTTGCCAAAATTCAACGGTGAGGGAAATTGTTAGGAACCTATGTCAACCCTTCTCTTTACTATGTTAGTATATTGTTGTTGGACGCATATGCTTTGTAAGTCGTCCCATAGTATTTGTGATCCGTAGTTTATATTAGCCCATAGTATTGGACACATATGCTTTGTAAGTCGTCCCGTAGTATTATATGTCCCATGGTTTTGACTCATAGTATTGGGCATAGACTTAGTATATAAGTGTGTGTTGAGGTCATTGAAGGCACTGCGAAGTTAATTGTATTGAGCTTGCTCAAAGGAGGTTGCCCTCTCGAAGTGGCCCGTGATCAATATAAAAGTGATTATGTTCTATTATTTCTGATATCTCGTGTATTTGCATTAATTAATTATTGCAGGTTCATCACATCTGGTATCAGAGCCTCCACCCAGGTTCAAGTCACAGAGCGGGTGGCAACGCCGGTATTGCAGTGTTCGCCCGGGGCTCATACGACGCAAAGGGGACACCACCATACGGGCGCACATCCAGCCCAGAGTCTGGACTGCGGAGCGTGGTGGGATGTTAAGATCTTGGTGGGTAGCCTTCACTAACATCTCAAGGTTTTGGTGTAATGGTTCGTATCATCTGGTGATGTTAAGATCCTAATGGACGGCCTTCACTAACACCTCGGGGTTTTGGTGTAACGGTTTGTATCATTTGGTATCAGAGCCTCCACCCAGGTTCAAGTCATAGAGCGGGTGGCAACGTCGGCATTACAGTGTTCGCCCCAGGCTCGTATGGCGCAAAGGGGACACCACCGTACGGGCGCACATCCAGCCCAGAGTCTGGACTGCGGAGCATGGTGGGATGTTAAGATCCTAATGGACGGCCTTCACTAACACCTCGGGGTTTTGGTGTAACGGTTTGTATCTACCTGATTGACTAGTTCCCACCCGTGAGGTAAACCAAGAGCTGTTGTTTGTGGCAAAGCGATCATCAGTTTTACCTGAGCCGTGGAGTGAGGGGTACTGCCTCAATACGCAAGCCATCGGACAACATTGGTGGCCGAGTGAAACACCTGATTTGTTAGGAAGCCGTACATACCTGGGGTCCATATCTATTTTCAGTTGAACTGTTGCCGATCACTTCCGTTCCAGATCCAGCTGTTTCAGATCTATTCTGAAAGTTGTTCCAGATCCATTCGTTGTTTCAGATCCAGCCGTTTTTGATCTCTTCCACGCCGTTGCGCCGTTATTGCCGATCCATTTCTCCCTATCTCCCTATCTCCATATATCCCTTGTTTCCACTCTGTTTCCCTTGAAATTTTCGTGGAACCCCTGTCATCCCATTCTGCATCTTTCATTCCTAAGGACCCTATCCCCAATTCCCCTTCCCAAAGCCCGAAATCCCACATTTGTCTATTTTTAGGGTTTGCCATAACTTCCTCAGATTTCACCCAATCACCTTCAAATTTTACCACAGAGTTCCTTTCTGAATTCTGCTTCTTTGTCCCTCTCTGCCAAATTTTCTCATTCTATCACCCCGCTTCTGAAATCCCCCTTTTTTCTTTCTTGTCCTTTCGACAATGTCCAAAATCTAGTCAAACCCCAATTACCCATCAAATTGTTTCCCCAATCCAAATTTCCCTTTACTAAATCAGCTTCTGTTTGTGTTTTTCTACCCATTCCACCATAAAAAAAAAACCTGGTTATGGTTGTCACCCGTGCAGGAGCACACACCATGGAGGAAGCACTTGCAGCCATCCAAACCAAACTTCAAGATCTGGATGAAAAATTTCTCAGCCTCCATCTTCAGCATTCAACCATGAACAATACTAGATAGCCAGAATCTTTTGCAGCCACCGGGTTCTCTTCTTCTAGCAATTTTCGTGGGCCAAAGCTTGATTTTCCTCGCTTCAATGGTACTGATCCGACGGGATGGATATACCAAGCAGAACAATATTTCAGTCTGCATAATACTTTTGATGTTTAGAAAGTTCCACTTGCATCCTTTCATTTGGAACAGGAAGCCCTTCAATGGTACTATTGGTACATCAAAGCTCATCCCGAGCCAAACTGGACAGATTTTTGCCAACTCATTTTGCCACGATTCAGTCCTAGTGCTTTTGACGACTTCACAGGAGCACTCACTAAACTTCACCAAATTGGCACAGTGAGAGAGTATCAGACAGAATTTGAGAAATTGGCCAATCACACAGAAGGATTGTCTGATGAATTCTACAGGAGTTGTTTTATCAGTGGTCTCAAGGATGAAATCCGCTTAGAGGTCAAAATGTTTTTTCCCAACACAATGATGGAAGTCCTAGGGTTGGCTAAGCTGGCCGAGGACAAGATCGCAGCTCAACAACGCTCCAAACCCACCTTTGTTCCCTTCAGAAATATGGGTTCCCAACGACCTCCCATCACGCCTGCTCCTCAACCAACTCCTATCAAGCATTTGTCTGAAATAGAAATGCAGGCACGCCGAGAAAAAGGGATTTGCTATAATTGTGATGAGAAATTCACTCGGGGACATAGATGTGTTCAACAAAAGCTCTATCTCTTGGATATGGATTCTCCGCCTGCCTTAGAACTTGGTGAAGAAGCTACAGATACAGTAGATGATCAGGTCGACATTCAACACCCGCCTGTTGACACCCCATCTCAGGATGACCCACCCGAGATCTCTCTCCATGCTGTAACCGGCGTCACCACCCCACAAACAATGCGGGTTAGGGGATACTTCAAGAAGCTCCCTCTTACCATACTCATTGATTCTGGTAGCACTCATAACTTCATTGACCCTCGGATTGCCAAACAGGCTGATTGTTTTGTCCATCCTTGCTCCAACTTTGAAGTCATGGTTACCAATGGGGGCACCTTACCTTGCAAGGGGAAGTGTCACAATGTGCGTATCTCTATGGAAGATTATAACCTACGCTCTGACATGTTTTCCTTGTCCTTAGGCGGATGTGATGTGGTTTTGGGCGTTCAATGGTTACGCACACTTGGCCCCATCTTATGGGATTTTGCTGAACTTTGGATGCAGTTTAAAGTCAATGGGGCACAACACAAATTTATGGGCTTACAACCAGGGTCTCTCTGCATCATCAGTTCACATCGCCTGGAAAAAATCCTTAAGAAGAATTCACATGGTGTCATCGCTCAGCTCAATTCCATTCAGATGCACCCATCAACAGCCTCCACTACTTCCTTGGATAGATATGCAGGTATCTTTGCTGAACCAATGCGCTTGCTGCCTTCAAGAGACCTTTCCGGTAAGAATGTAGCCACATCTACCTCTCAGCAGGAAATGATGGCTATTTTGCATGCAGTACAGAAGTGGCAGCCATACCTATTAGGGAATTATTTCTGCATCAAGACTGATCTCCCGTGTCTGGAAAATTTTCTGGAACAATGGGTCTCCTCCCCAACACACCTGAAATGGGTTATCCCTATGTGATCACTTACAAGAAGGGTAAGGACAATACAGTGGAAGATGCTCCTTCTCGCACAATTGATGACCCAGTTTCTCTTACAGCTCTTTCTCTGCTTGTTCCAAATTGGTTGCAATATGTTCAACAGGGCTATCTTTTCTATGAACTCCATGCTTCTTCATCAACAGGGCACTCTGGGTTCTGCAAAATGTATGACCGGGAACAATGTAACTTCTTTTGGCCGGGACTAAAAATGACAAATCAACAGATGGTGGCTGATGATGATACTTTCAAAGTCAACAAGGGGGAAATGACACTCCTTTCGGGATTGGTCAAACCCTTGCCAACCCCTAAACAGCTTTGGCCAACTATTTCTATGGATTTCCTAGCAGCGCTCTGGTGGTACAATACCACATCTCAAAGGACACCATACGAAGCAGTCTATGGAAAAACACCATCAGTTCTTCTTCCATACACCCTTAGTAGCTCCCCAGTTCAGGAAATTGACTCGGTTCTTCGAAACCACGATTAGATTCTTCTCACTCTGCAGGACAATCTTCACATGGCCAGAATTCGCCTGAAACAACAAGCCGATCAACATCGTTCTGAGCGCATTTTCCACGCAGCTGACAGAGTTCTTCTTCATCTACAGCCTTCCAAGCAATCCTCCTTGACACTCCAAAGGCGTCAGTGGCCTGAAATGCAACCCGAGGATGCTACCGGGGAACCACTCCTTCAGATTCTGCAGCAATTTCTCCAACCAAAGCTTTGAGGACAAAGCTTTTTCTAAGGGAGAGGGGATGTTAGGAACCTATGTTAACCCTTCTCTTTACTATGTTAGTATATTGTTGTTGGACGCATATGCTTTGTAAGTCGTCCCGTAGTATTTGTGATCCGTAGTTTATATTAGCCCATAGTATTGGCCCATAGTATTGGACGCATATGCTTTGTAAGTCGTCCCGTAGTATTATATGTCCCATGGTTTTGACTCATAGTATTGGGTATATACTTAGTATGTAAGTGCGTGTTGAGGTCATTGAAGGCACCGTGAAGTTAATTGTATTGAGCTTGCTCAAAGGAGGTTGCCCCCTCGAAGTGGCCCGTGATCAATATAAAAGTGATTCTGTTCTATTATTTCTGATATCTCGTGTATTTGCATTAATTAATTATTGCAGGTTCATCATAGAAATGATATTGAGCATATCAGAAAATATGATTTGATTATATGTCTTCTTAATATTATTCATGAAGATATTGTTTGCAGGTTATTTCCACTCATTTTCGAAGGTAAGGTTTTTAATTGGTTCGATGTTTTACCCGTCAATTCAATTCAAAATTGGTCACAATTCAAAAGGTTGTTTGAAAATTATTTTGATGATTATAATCCAGTTAAGGCTTATCAATATCTTAGTGAAATGCAGGAGAATGATGGTGATTCCATTGGCGATTTAAATATTTGGTTATGACAGGTATTTTATAACTTACACGAGAATCATAGACCTTCAACAAACATCATTTTAGAATGGTATGCACAATCTCTTCCCAAATACATGCCCATGTTCATTCTACAAAAAGGCATAGTAGATTTACATGAAGCATGTGAGTATGCCCAATATATCAATAGATTGTTACATATGAAATTGCAATATGAAGAAAAATAGTATTCAAGAACTAATTACCAACCTGAGAAGTGACCAATTGTATTTTTTTTCTTTCATTCCATCCATCAATATTATACATGACATATTTGAATGAGTGCAACTTCACTTTCTACCTCCCAAGTTCATGCTCATCGGTCACATGTATGCATTTGTCCAATAATTCCATCCCAACACACCCTGGGCATGTCCCATCTATGCAATATTTTTGATAAAATATGCAACCGTTTGGACTGCTACACAAAATGATATGAATAAAGTCTCTAAATGAAATCGATGGTAATGTAGCTGAGCATTCCTACAAAAGAGTGTTATTCAATACACGAAAAATATATGTATATGTGTCATAATAGTAACCATACTCAATGTGGTATCGACAAAAACATGTGTTACAAATTGTGTTTATTTTAACATACCATGGTTTGCATTTTTCAAAGGATCTTTGGCCCAAGTTAAGTTTGTTATGTTCATTCCTAAATAACTCATATAATTTTGTTTGTGTCATATCAAGAAAATGTTTAATGTGTGGTTCACGATCCTTTGAACCCCTTCTCAATTTTAATACATCTTTTTGGTTGGAAGAAGGTCTAGTGCTGTCATGCCAAACATCTTGCACTAATCCCTTTACTGCATCAATGAGCTTCATATCAGAGCATGGCAACCTTCCAATGAAGGTTCAAACATCTGTTTGACCAGTTTCAAGATGTTCTCTTCTAACACAATACCTACGGAGTGTCTTGACATTCAAATTAATAATTTTGGAGGTAGGTTTAAGAAAATGAAGCGCCCTAGTGTTTTTGTTCACGATTGATTGTGACAACACACGACGAGCTGCATTGTGATCCTTTGAGCAAGATTTATTTCCAATTGTACTAAATGAATCTACTAAACTTTTAACAACATGAGAACTTGGTTCAAATTTTTTGGTCATATTTATCCTTAACGTTCTTGTAACAGCAACCATAGACCTATATTTTAACAATGATAAAAATAATTTGCACTTGTCCCCGTCACTTTTAAAATAAAAAAAGTTATCAAGTATTTGTCGAGTTTGATAAGCAATAGCGCGTTTAGACAACGTACCTGTTAGTATAAGAATTTTCCTATCAAAGTTTTAGTTTTCGAGTAGCACATTGATCGAAAATTAAAAAGAAGGCGCTGCCAGAAGTGAAAAGCTCAGCAACATTTTCACCAAATCGCCAAGCTTCAGCCCACATAAACTTATATGCTTTATCTGTTAATATGTCATCAAACCACCGGCATATGTAAGGACTTAAAGAATATTTTACATTTTCTATGTAGGATACATCCTAGGTTTGTCTACTATTTAATGTCAACCATAAACAACCAAATCCATAGTTCATATGCCATCGATGGCTTGCTGAATCAGCGTCCAAATATCAAAGGTTGTGAAAGGAGGAACAAGTGGCAGACTACCAGTTCATCATGTCATTAGAATTCAAATTGATTGCAACAGATCGCCACAACATCAGCTTCTCACTCAGATTGGGTGTTAGGTAGAGAATGAAAGATTGTTTCATGTTAACACATGCAAAGATCTGCCACGAAATTATCTGATCGGCCAAATTGCACAAGAGATACATCGCCAGACATTTCACGAGAAAAGAAGCAAGGAAATATCTGGACTAAGTTGTTAAATCTGTTGAACAACGAATGTGTGGTGGGCTTATCAAAAATCCTTTGTGTCGAGATCATTGGAATGAAAGTTGAGCATATCTTTTGCTCAGGATAGGTTTCAGCTTGTTGATTGAATAAATAATATGAAATCCAGAGTCTTATTGCCCACGTCATTCCAGTGGGAAACCACTACTTTTGGGATTATGCAAAATTCCATGCCTTCTATATCAAATTCATAACCAATAAAGAAAGCTCTTAGAATTGATTGTTGATTTGAACTCCAATTTTAAAGCCAAAGAAAATCGTCAAAATTGGAATATAGTTCGTGATCTCTTATGCAGATTTCGTGGGAGAGAAGATGATGAAGGTCGTAAGTCATGCTAGGAATTGGAACAAGAGAATATTGATAATAGATGGTAATCTCCGCCGAGACAGATGGAACATAACCCACATCATCGGATCGATAGATGAAGCATAGATCGTTGAATTGTTGATTGGGAAAAGCTTTTGGAGATTATTATTCCAAATGGATGCTCCAGGAAATTGCGTAAATGAGGAACTAATTTTCTAAGACGTTGGTGATTTGCACTGCTAAGATCTTGAAATCCAAGCCTGAATCTGCGAAATGCTAACAACTAGTCATCCAATTTGGGTTTTGAAGGAGCGCACTGCTTATATAAGGAAGACCAGTTGAACTGGGCAGTGGGGGGTTCCAGCCGAGTAGGCTGAGAGTGTATAAGGATTATAGATCAGATTGATACTCCTATTATTTGCAGGCATGTATTTGATTTCTGGGTTTTCAAAGAGGCTTTGAAGTGATCGTATTCGAGATGGGCCTATTCTGTTTTCATTTTTGAACTAATAAATCTTATATTGTATCCATGATTCTTTCCCATACTTGGTTTCTTGTGGATGGTTTATACGTTTATCAATGATCTGGACAGAGCTTGTCTTCTCCTTATATGAGTTCATTCTCGTGATCTTTCTGCCTTGTTTATGTTTATACATTCATTGTTCAGTATTCTCATCTGTTAGCTTGATCTCTATTATATTCATATGCTTTTCAACTTACAATTCTAACCATCCTTTCAATAATTTTAAAAGATTCACTAGGATTTGAACCTAAGCAGTCAAGGTGCATACTCTAGTGA
The DNA here is from genome assembly GCA_027924585.1 of Larix kaempferi. Taxonomy (NCBI): domain Eukaryota; kingdom Viridiplantae; phylum Streptophyta; class Pinopsida; order Pinales; family Pinaceae; genus Larix; species Larix kaempferi. The sequence continues at coordinate 20,919,244 of BSBM01000023.1, forward strand.
TAACATCTTTTGGTGCCGTTGTCGGGGATGGAGGAGCGAAGATATCTTCCCCGGGGAAAACAACAATGAAGAGATCTATTGCTTGAAGGTGAAAAAGTAATAGGCATATTGGCTGCAAATTCTTCACCTGGCGACTCCAACTTCTGTGGATCCAGATTTCAAAGATTCACTAATGATTTCATTGGACTAATGAGGAATGCAGATGTTGCTTCTATTCTTTCAAGGTATTCATGTCTAGATTTTACAAAACTTCCTGGTTTTCCGAATTTTCTTCCTTTGGATGAATATTTGTTGAGAAATGGTCCTAAATTTAATGGAGAAGATCTGATTTTAGCTGTGAAACATATATCTCATTTCCATGAATTTACGGAGCTACTCGGAGTTAAACATGAAGATGTCTTCACTAGAGTATTCTATGATTCATTACAAGGAAAGTGTAAAAGTTGGGTTGAAGATTTGTTTGTTGAGTCAATTAGATCAATAACAGATTTTTGGATTGTCTTTTTGAAGACATGGATGGAGAAGATAGAGTTTAGGGCAAACTCTCTTTCCATTCAAAATTTCAGAGAATGGAATAATATCAGCACCGATGAGGAAGTAGATGAAAATTTTTCTTCCCTTTTGTCTTCTTATTTAAAGTCAAGCTCATGTAACTCAGAATCTAAAGTCATCTTTTTAGAAGAATTCGCCAAGTATATTGAGAAAGAGATTGAAGCTTTAGAGGTCAAAATATAGAGTTTGTCTTTTCAAAACCCATTTCAACTGTCTTTTGATATCAAGATTGAAAAGTGTTCTAAGAATAAAGACATGTTTGATGATTCAAAACTGAAACATTGGTATGGCAAAAATTGCATGCATGGATCGATTAATCATAATAATCAGATGCTAGAATATCTTGAGGGTTATTATGTTTTTTATGACCCAGTAGCCAACTATCATGGAAGAATTCACCGATTCAAGGTTCTAGTATTCCTTTTATGATAAGTCTGAAAATCAAACTTACAGACATGTGTTGATTTTTGTTCTAGTCTTCACCTTGCTAATACACAGATTAAGAGTTTCATCAGTTACTTAGATACTTGTATGGCTTCACTGGAAGCATGATTTTACTTGACCAAGTTGTAGATTGGGTTAGTGTAGATAATGTGGATAAATAAGCTCATCTCAAAAGCATTCTTTTTCTTTCAACTTTCAGCAATAAATCAATTATTTTGTTTTTCAGTATGAATTTAGTTTTCAACAAAGACAGTTGTATTTCCAGTTTGGGGTTTACAGTTTTTTAGCATATTTATTTTCAGTATGTTGGCTTGTAGTAGATCGGTAGACTCCATCCCAATTGAGCAATTTTTAGTTTGCAGTATACAGTTGTTATTCGGTATGCCAGGAATATGGACTTGTAATTTGGATGAGCAAGGTACAGTTGTGTTGATGCACCGAAAATCGTAGCATCAATCAGCAAGGGATTCTCCCCTGTAAGCAAGCCCAATTAGATCACTCACCGTTTGGTATAGGGAATCCGTCCAGTTAATGACCCATCTACCGTGTAAGATTTAAAGATTTGTTTTCTTTACACCGGTTGCGGCCTGATCCACCGTTTATGATTTTATTTTAAAAATGATATGCAAGTGTTGTAATCTAAATGCATGCAATTAAACAAATCTGATCTAAAACTGTTTAAGCAAAATTAATCTATCTTTGCAAGGAGCAAACTGAAAGAATGAGTAATATACTGGAAATGCAACCAAGAATTTCACAGATAGCTGTTCCAATTAATAGATGCACTTACAGCAGAAAGAAAAAGATTATCAAAGATAGCTTTGACAGAGATAAACATTCCATTATTCATTTAACACATAAATTCTACAAAGGAAAATGAAAGCATTCATAATAGAGAAATAATTCGAATTAGTTAAAAACGATCTCACAGTCAATGTATGAACAACGCATAAAGAATTTGGCAAACATTCAAAACATTTCCAAAGCAAAACGCAGTGCAGGCTTTTCCCAGGAAAAATGGAGCTTTCTTTATTGATGTAGCAAAGTAATTCACATACAAAATTCAGTCTATCCTTTCAACTGCCAAAAGTCTCTTCTCATCTATTCTACCTCTATATTTATAGATTTTACAAAATTTGTCTCTTCCCAAAACCTAACCCTAGGTAAACACAAAAGTTTGTCTTCTAGTGCCTAAAGAGACAAAATCAATTTCCAGCTGTTTTACAAAACATTTATACAATAAAAATAACTCCAGCTGTCTTTTCCCAAAAGTTACAATAAAACAAATTAAGTCCCAGATGTTCCTGCCGCTTCAGCCGATATATTTCTACTGAGCCGTCCACTCAGCAAGCTTGCTCGCTTCAGCTGGTTTGTCCACGTCCTTAATATAGCTTGCCCACTGGTTGATTTCTCGCAGAATGGTATTTCCACGTGCAAAAAACATCATTCTTAGCACTATTTCATGCTTACGCCAATCTGATTTGATGCTTACTGCCCCTGCTCGAGTCGCCTGAGTGATATCTTCCAGGAAGTAGGTGTGGATGGAGGTCTTCCCAATAAACCGATGGAGGTATTCTGGATTTAAGACTTCTATCTTCTTTAAGTTTTCTAATTCTGCATCTAGGTCACCTTGTAGGTCTACCAAACACTGCTCTCTTTCGGGAAACTCATAAATAGTTTGTGGTAAAACCATGTGACATTTCTCATGAGTGTCCCGGATTCTTGAGTAGAAAGCGTGACAGTTCTTAACGGTTTTCCGGATTTCAGCACTTAACTTTGCACCACAATCTCTACCAAACTCTAGGACTCTTGCATCCAAGTCCAATTCATCAGCGGTCTTAACGCGTAGGTTTGTCGGGAATCCAGATTTCCCTTTGCTCCATTCAAAATGCTCATACATCTCTCCCAAGTGGTGAACATATCTCTTCTTCAGCTTCAATGCGTCGACTTCAATGGATGTCATCCTTGTTATCATTCCTTTTACCTTACAGACCTCCTCTGCGATCAGCACTAGAGATTGATGAATCTTTCCTCGTATGTCGTAGGCTTGCTCATTGAACGTGGCTGGATCCTGCTTCTTCTAATTTACAACCTTGAGTTGCTCTAATAGCTGTGATTTTTCTTGCGCCATCCTTTCAAATTGAGGCTTAAAGAATTCAATTTGCTGCACGCTGTTGGCTTCATGCTTCTCCAATTCTCCTACACAAGATTCTAGGTCCTTCTTCTCGCTTTTGGAGATTGTCAATTGCACCTCTAGTGCGCTCTTTTCACCTTTGAGCTGTAGAATTTGCAAAGCTATTTATTTATTTTCTTCTTGAAGCTCTTTGTACTTTAGCCTTAACTCATTTCCTTCTAACACCTCCTTCTGCATATTACCTTTTACTTTGAAACATTTTCCCTTGTACTTCCTTACTTCTTCCACCAAACGGTCTACATTATATTTACTTGCATGGGCCGAAGCCACACTGCATGCTGCTATGAACAGAAGGTCGCTGTCGGTCCCTTTAAAAAGTGTGGTTTCTGATACTCTGATTTCAAATCGGCCCTCTCCAATGTTCATCTTCTTTTCTGATCTTTCTACAATAACCTTCTTCCTTTTATCGAAATAAACAGAATCCAGGTTGTCCACTTGGCGCTGCTTTGAAGGAGTGTATGGGGTGAGTGCGATCTCTTCAGTTGTGACAACCCATTCATTAGCTATCCCTGATTGGTTTATTGTTGATATATCCATGTCAATGGCTTGCAGGCTAGACATGCCTTGTTCTGCAGCTCTCTTAGAATCTTCTGCTTCCTCTCTTGCGTGTTTCTCTGCTTGTTCTGCTAGTTTTGCTGCCTCTTGCTCCACTTTCTCTCTTATTGCCTACAACTTTTCAGCCTCCTCCCTTTTGATTCTTTTGGCCTCTTCTTGCTGCAATCTGGCAGCTTCTTCTTTCTGAATCCTTTCCTCTTCATCTTTCCACCCTTTTGCTGCTTGCGCCTGCTGAGCTCTAGCAGCTTCTGCATCTTGCTGCTGCTTTGCCTCTAGATCCTTCTGAATTCTTTGATTTTCTTCTTCTTGGAGCCTGTCGGCTTCTTCCTTTTTCTTCCTTTTGGATCCTCTGATTTCAATGTCGCTTCCCCTTGTTCCTTTTGGATGAATCCAATAGGTCTAGGGCTAGAACTCGCTCCGCTTTTAGGGTGGTAACACTTTCCCAACTCAGTCAGGTTGTTGGAACTCTAAAAAATTATTCATCCTTGTCCCAAAGATGTGCATAATCAAAAGTGGTAATCAAAAGTGGCTTTGACATAGGTGTAGTGCTCAGTGACTTTGCCACTAGGATCATGTCTCCTAAAAAACTTTGTGCTGAAACGAAAAGCTTCTAGGTCTTGAGAAAAATTCTCACTGTCCTTTGCTTTCTGGAGACTATATGCACCGATGGTAAAGGGAATTAGTGGGTAGAGAGCTTTCTTCTTATCATTGAGAACCTTGCTGAATCCACTGATGAAGATCTGCCTTACAGCTTCTTTGTGCACTACAAAGTCTGTGACATACCGAGGCAACAAAAAGGGAGGCTTAATTCCTCCACTCATTCTGATATAGGTTCCCTCGGAGGAGAAGTAATAGTCTCCAAATTCTTCTATGATAGGCATGGCATTTCCTGACAAACAATTTGGCTCTTCTTAAAAGATGAGCTGATACAGGGGCATGATGAACTTTTCGCAAATCTGTGTGTAGTGATTTGCGTATTTGTTTTCCCATGTGAGTTGATAATCTACAAAGAGAGGGGACTCCTTTCTATTCCAGACACAACCCATATCAGGAAAAGAATGCTTGCTTAATAAGCAATCTATCAAATACAAAGACATGAAGAAATCAACTTTCTTCTGAGTTAGTCCCCCTTGGGCAGCAGTTAAAACTGAGACCATGCTGTCTGAGATTATATCAACCCAATTGAAGATTGTACCATGTGTGGCTACATGGACCATCACCGACACCCAGCCAAGCTTGAATACGTTTCCATTTAGCATGCCGAAAATTCGACTCAACATTAAGGCGATGAGTCTGTAAGGAGTCCTTAAAAGCATACTTTCATACTCTCTGTTGCCTCTTTGCCTTATTTTCCTTTCAATTATTAGCTTCTTCCTGGCGGATTCTAGAGGGTCCATTGTTTGCTTTGCTAGATACTCATTGTTTAGCCAAGCCCTTTCCTGGGGTAACCTATAGGTAGCCATGATATGCTCTGGTGCGAAGGATGCGAGGCTCATCTCGGTTTTATCATTAATGAATCTCGTGTTAGTTTTCACATGGGGAATTATCCAGCCAATAACCTATGATCATGGGAATAGTTCAGGACGAGTTGCTTCCCTGTGAAGGCCAGACTTCTTGATGTTCAAATAAACCATGCTTTCTTCTAAGGTTGCGTCAGGGCACTTCTGGTCTCTGATAAATATGTATAACTCACCCCACTGAAATTCTGGGGTGGCTCCTGGGGCTACTCCTGTGACAGCTTTTGTATCACCTAACATTGTCTCAAGTGAGGTATCCAACAAGATTTCTATGTCCGAATCTGACTCGGCAAGCTTGGACTTCTGTTTTGTAGATATCCTGTGCATGTCAAACATACAATGGTGAGGAGAGAACAAATGAGAAGCTTACAAGTTTACAACATTCAAATTTATGATGTTTAACAGAACTTGAGTATACACAGGTGTTAGCTTTCAATTAAAACTAGTCTTTTGAAGACAAAAATAACGAAGAGGAGAATTTAAACAAAGTCGTCCATGTAGCAGCTCAAAGACTGCAATTTAAAAAAGCCCGAGCGCTGCTAGCTAGCACTTAACACTATATTACCATCATGAGTCCAAACATCCTGCTGGGAATAGTCTTTAGAAACATAAATATGCAAAGTATTTTTGCTGTGGAATACGGAACTTTCTCAAAACATTATTTAGATTTTCACCGGTTTAGCTTTTTAGCAATCAAATGAAAGCGAGGGAGGAGATTTTTCACAACACAGAAAAAACGACTGACAGGCCAGATTGCGTGCACGTGGAGGACACTGCATAGTGACTGCGACGCAACTCTTTTGGGTCGAAAATTGACTTGACGGGAATGAATAGAGAAAACCCTTGTGCTTTTAAGCTTACGAGAGGTCTGCCTATCAAGTTAAAGGCAAGGAAGTTCTTATTGGGCACAGGGTTCCCATAAATAACATGAAAACGAGAGCAATTCAGGTGTTATAACGACGCGGGTTCGGCCTTGAGGGACACCTAATAAACAACTTTAAAGCTAAAAATAAGCATTTAATGAGGTTTTCTATCGGACAAAAAAAAGGGAGGGAATCAAGGACCTAACTGTCTTTATCTGAAAGGTGCCCTGTGGTCAACGCGCGTACCCAAGCTAGTGACAGTTTGAAGCTTCCAATGGAAAACAACAATGCTTCTCGGTTTTGGCGAGGATGGAATGGAAAACCCCGTTGGGCGAATATATATATATATATATATATATATATATATATATATATAACATGTGAAATTAATTCCCACGGGGTGGACAGTTGGAGACTTAAATGTGCACAAGGCTCAATGCAAAAAGCAATAACTCTGCACGGGGCTAAAAATGTAATTTCACCAACTAACCTTTCCCGCTTTCCAAAAAATTGGGCTACGTTGTGGTCGGCGACTCAAATGGTAATTCCTGCGCAACGGTCGGCAACTCTAAGGGTAACCTCTGCGACCAGACGCTGCGACGAGGATTGAAACGAAGGTCAGCGAGGGTTAAGCTAACAAGACACACAATGGTCGGTGAAATTAATCCTAAAAGCTGCGACCAAGAAGCGTGACGACGAAATACGAAGAAAGGAAAAAAATGACGCGAAAGGTTGGTGAAGTTAAGCTCAAAACCTGTGCAACGGTCGACGCCTTTTAAACTAGACTTTAGTGCTACTATTGGCAAAGATAAAATGGGACTCTGCACAATGGTCGGCGCATTTGGCTTTAAAATATGCGACCGATTGGTGCAAGATAAACTTAAAAAATGTGCAACGGTCGACTATGACAAGGTTAAAACCTGCGACTGGTCGACAATTTTATCATTAAAAACCGTGCAACGGTCGGCATATTTAGCGTTAAAATCTGCACCCAATGCTGACAAAAAGGAAAAAATGCCTTAGCAGAAAAACAAAAAATTTGTTGAAGAAAGAGAAAACTTGAAGAGTTTAAAAAATAAGTTTCAAAGGACCAAAGGACTTCTTCAAAAAATAAAAGGGGGGCCCCATTATTTCTTAAAGGAATCATGGGGATCAGGTTGCATCAGCAACAAGTTGACAGGTTTGACACGAGGTCATGAATCCATCCCAATGAAGACACTGGTATAAGCAAAGGATGAAGGCATTGGTCTACGATTTTTTAGAGTCTCACGGGGAGGACTCTATCCCCCAGCCAGAGCCAATGTTAGTATCGGAATTTTCCTATCAAAATTTTAGTTTTTGGGTAGCACATTGATCGAAAATTAAAAAGAAGGCACTGCCAGAAGTTAAAAGCTCAGCAGTATTTTCACCAAATTGCCAAGCTTCAGCCCACATAAACTTCTATGCTTTATCCGTTAATATGTCATCAAACCACCGACATATGTAAAGAATATTTTACATTTTCTATGTAGGATATATCCTAGTTTTGTCTACTATTTAATGTCAACCATAAAAAACCAAAATCCATAGTTCATATGCCATTGATGGCTTGCTGAATTAGCGTCCAAATATCAAAGGTTGTGAAAGGACGAACAAGTGGCAGACTATCAATTCATCATGTCATTAGAATTCAAATTGATTTCAAAACTCAGATCGCCACAACATCAGCTTCTCACTCACATTGGGTGTCAGGTAGAGAATGAAAGATTGTTTCATGTTAACACATGCAAAGATCTGCCACAAAATTATCTCATCAACCAAATTGCACAAGAGATACATCGCCAGACATTTCACGGGCAAAGAAGCAAGGAAATATCTGGACTAAGTTGTTAAATCCGTTGAACAACTAATGTGTGGTGGGATTATCAAAATTCCTTTGCACCGAGATCGCTGGAATGAAAGTTGAGCACATCTTTTGCTTAGGATAGGTTTCAGCTTGTTGATTGAAGAAATAATATGAAATTTAGAGTCTTATTTCCCATGTCAGTCTAGTGGGAAACCACTATTTTTGGGATTATGAAAAATGCCATGCCTTCTATATCGAATTCATAACCAATAAAGAAAACTCTTAGAATTGATTGTTGATTTGAACTCCAATTTTAAAGCCAAAGAAAATCGTCAAAGTTGGAATACAGTTCGTGATCTCTTATGCAGATTTCATGGGAGAGAAGATGATGAAGGTCGTAAGTCATGCAAGGAATTGGAACAAGAGAATACTGATAACATATGGTAATCTCCGCCAAGACAGATGGAACATAACCCACATCATTGGATCAATAGATAAAGCATAGATCGTTGAATTGTTGATTGGGAAAAAATTTTGGAGATTATTATTCCAAATGGATTCTCCAGGCAGTTGCGTAAATGAGGAACTAATTTGCTAAGACACTGGTGATTTGGACTGCTGAGATCCTGAAATCCAAGCCTGAATCTGCAAAATGCTAAAAACTAGTCATCCAATTTGGGTTTTGAAGGAGCTCACTGCTTTTATAAGGAATACTAGTTGAACTGGGTAGTGGGGGTTTCCAGCCGAGAAGGCTGAGAGTGTATAAGGATTAGAGATCAGACTGATACTCTTATTATTTGTAGGCATGTATTTGATTTCTGGGTTTTCAAAGAGGCTTTGAAATGATCGTATTCGAGATGGGCTTGTTCTGCTTTCATTTTTGAAATGATAAATGTTATATTGTATCCATGATTCTTTCCCATACTTGGTTTCTTGTGGATGGTTTATACATTTATCAATGATCTAGACAGAGCTTGTCTTCTCCTTATATGATTTCATTCTCGTGATCGTTTTGCCTTGTTTAGGCTTATACATTCACTATTCAGTATTATCATCTGTTAGCGTGATTTCTATTATATTCATTTGCTTTTCAACTTACAAATCTAACCATCCTTTCAATAATTTTAAAAGATTCACTAGGCTTTGAACCTAAGCAGTCAGGGTGCAAACTCTAGTGATAACAGTACCTTCAAGTGAACCAATGAGACTTTCATCAACCTGTATATTTTTCGATGTTTTTCAACGTGTAGTTTCTAATGGAGGTAAGGGCGTTGGAACTGGAGCATGTACAACATCACCAGGATGCTCCGACGTTTCAATAGTATCCTCTTGTCTTTCATTCTCTTCTTGGTAGTTGGCTGTGGGAAATTGGACTTTCTCTTGGATGGTCTCCATAACATTTGCTTCTTCCATCGAAAATCCTACATTCAATGCCTCCCTAACTTCGTCACTTGTATGACCACTACCCAACAAGTCATTCACTACCATAGTCTGAGGTTGACTTAATGTGGGAATTGAAACATCCCCCAATGAGCACCTACGTTTTACTTCTTGACTATTTCCATGGGGTGCTTTTTCATCAAATGTTGTTGAAATTGAGGGCCCCTCTAGTGAATTCTTCCATTTTTCTTGTCGTGGATGGGTAGGAACGACCGTGGCATCATCTATAGTTGAAATTGGATGAGTATCCATGGAATTCCTTCAATTCCACATGTCCAATCTTTTCTTTTCTCTAACTTCTTCCATGGTTTCTTAAGGATTCTCTTTCCTTGCCAATTTCCTTGATCGATTGTGTGAATTCGCCATGACCACAATGAGCAATACTATGAAAACATATTCTAGAGGTGTGCTCAACTATGAATATGGATTCTTTCTCAATTGTGAATATAGGTTTTTCAAGCTTGCTCAATTGTGAATATAGATACTTCCTCAATTGTGAATATAGATTCCTCAAGCTTGCTCAATTGTGAGAGTAACTTCTACCTCACTTGTGAATATAGAAAATTCTTCATTTGTGAATATAGGTTATTCAAGCTTGATCAATAGTGAATGCAGATTCTTCTTCAATCGTGTTCATAGAGATTCCTCAAGCTTGCAACTTGACATTGTGAATATATGGATACTTAATCAATTGTGGATGGAAATTCTTCAACCTTGCTTTTGATTGTGGATATAGATTCTTCCTCAAACCTAAATTTAGATTCTTCAAGCTTGCTCAATTCTCAATGCAGGTTCCTCTTCAATTCTGAACATAGATTATTCAAGTTTGTTTGATTGTGAATATAGAATCCTCTTCAAGTTTGCTAATTGTGAATGTAGAATCCTCTTCAAGCTTGCTAATTGTGAATGTAGAATCCTCAATTCTCAATGCTAATTGTAGAATCCTCTTCAAGCTTGCTGATTGTGAACATGCGTAATTATGAACATAGAGTATCCAAGCTTCCTCAATTGTTGCTAAATCTATTCAATTGCGTAGGTTTCTTTGCAGTGCTGTCAGGGAGACAAAACGCAGAATTCAGGGATGAAATTGACAGAGTATTCGGTTGAATTATGCAGAGCCAAAACACGCTAGCGTTATGGATTTACAAAACGCTCTAGCGTTTCTTAAATCTATAACGCTCGAGTGTTCCTTCTATGATAAAAAAATTCATTTCCAATTAATATGTTTGGTGCACGGTTACATAACGTCTAATGGGAGAAAATGCTCGATCATTTCTTCATCAATAAACGCTATAGTGTTATGCCAATCTACACACAACTTACATTTTCCTTCAAACCTTATTTAATAATTTCTTCCAAAGAAATTAAATTTCCTTTATTTCCCTAGATCCCCCCTTATCTTGAAAGGTTTCGGGCTTCATGTTGTATGAGTTAGGAGGTTAAATAGGGCTTTGGTGTTAGGAATTAATGGGTTAATGGGTTTTGGGTCAAGGGGCTTAGGGGTTAAGGGATTTAGTTCTTAAAAGGGATTTAGGGCTCTATGTTTAGGGGGTTATGGTTTTAGAGGTTAGACATTAAGGGATTAAGTGTTTGTGGATAAATTAGGGCTTCTAAAGGTGTTCGGTGTTAAGTGCTTAGAGATAAACTAGGGATTTAGGGTTTAGGGGATTTAGGGGTTAAGAGATTGATGGCACCAATGTTAGGGGGTTAGGGTTCAATAGGTTAAGCATTAAGGTTGAAGGGTGAAGGGGTCAAGGGGTTTAGGGGTTAAGGGATTTATAGGCTAAGTGATTTAGGGCTCTAAACTTATGATGTTAGCATTGAGTCATTTGAGGGTTAAGTGTCAATGGGTTTAAGTATTAAAGGTTTTGGGTTTAAGGGATTAATGGCTTCTAAGAGATGAGGGATTGGTTTCTAGGGATTTATGGGTTTTGGGCTTTAGAGATTATGGGTTAGGGGGTTAACTAGGAGTTAGGGGTTAAGGGTTAAGCATTTAGAGGTAAATAGATAAAGTGGTTAACATGTTTAAAGATTTATGGGTTAGGTTGTTGAGGGGTTACGGGTGGAATAGTTGTTAGGGGTTAGGGGTTGTCGGATTAGAGGTAGATTGGTTAAGGGGTTGGGTTTTAAGAGGTTAAGGGATCTAAAGTTAGGGGGTTAGATTTTAAGAGGCCGAGCATTAAGGGATTAAGTGTTATAGTGTTAACGGATTATAAGGGGTTAAGGGCGTAGGGCATTAGAGGATAAGGACTATGAGGATGTGATATAATGGGTTAATTAAGGTACCATGGATTTAAGGATTAGGACCTTTATAGTTTAAGGTATTTAGGGATCGACTGCTAGTGGGGTATGGTATAAAAAGTTATGATTAAGTGTCAAGGGGTTAAAGCGGTAAGGGAGTATATGTTAAGGCCATAGGTGCTTAGGGGTTTAGGGATTTAGAGGGTTTGGGACAAGTAGGACTTATGGGTTCAGGCCTTTAATTTTATCCATCCTCATTCCTCTCTCCACCTCCCTAATTTTATGACCCTTGACCCCCCCTCCCCCTCTCGTATCCCCTCTCTCTATTTCACTCCCCCTTATCCCCATTCAGCTCTTAACACATAGTTTATGTGGTTTATAATGCTATAGTATTCTATAACCTGTAAACCCATTTATCTCTAAGCACTTAATACCCAACACCTAAGCCCTATTTTATCAACAAACACTTAAGCCCTTAATGTCTAACCTCTAAAACCCTAACCCCCTAAACCTGGATCCCTTTATCCTTGGATAATGTTTTATTTAGATATAAAATGAACGCTCGAACGTTATGTATGTCCATAACGCTCGAGCGTTATGTTATTCTATAATGCTCGAGTGTTATATAAATATAAAGCTAAAGTCTTATGTATTTCTATAACGCTCAAGCATTATGGAAATACATAATGCTCAAGCGTTATAGAAATACATAATGCTCGAGTGTTCATTTTTTATCTAAACAAAACATTATCCTTGAAACCTTGTTTAATATTTCCTTACCAATAAAATATTTCCATTATTTCCCTATCCCTCCTTATCTTCAAGGGTTTTGGGCTTTATCTTGTATGGGTTAGGAGGTTAACTAGGGATTTGCTGTTAGGGGTTAAGGGCTTAGAGTTAAATGGATAAAGGGATCTAGGTTTATGGGGTTAGGGTTTTAGAGGTTAGACATTAAGGGCTGAAGTGTTTGTGGATAAAATAGGGCTTAGGTGTTGGGTGTTAATTGCTTAGAGATAAAGGGGTTTAGGGGTTAGGGGCTTTAGGGGTTAAGGGATTGATGGCACCAATGCTAGGGGGTTATGGTTCAAGAGGTTAAGCCTTTAGGGTGAAGGGTTTAAGTGTTAAGGGTTTGTAAGAATTAAGGGATTAGGGGATTACTGGTTAAGGACATAAGGGTTAGGGGATTGGTGGTTATTTAAGAGGTGAGGCCTTTAATGGTTAGCAGATTTACACGCTAAGGGTTTTAGAGCTATAGGGTTAAGATGTTAGGGTTGAGTTGGTTAAGGGTTAAGTGTCAAGGGGTTAAAGGATTAAAGGCTTGGGGGTTAATGGATTCTAGGAGATTAGGAATTAGGATTTTCTAGGGATTTATGGGTTTTGGGATTTGAAGATTATTAGTTAGGGGTTTTAGGGTTACGGGGTTAATTACGACTTAGGTGTTATGGGTTAAGAGTTTATAGGTAAAGGCATAAAGTTGTTAACACGTTTAAAGATTTATGGGTTAAAGAGTTAAGCAAATAGGGGGTTAGGGGGTTTTATGGGTTATGGCATTTAGGGGTTAAGGAATTTAGGGCCCAATGGTTAGGGGGATAGGGTTTATGGGGTTAGGGGTTAAGGAACAAGCAGTTAAAGTTTTAATTGTTTATGTGGGTTAAGTGCTTAGGGATTTAGGGATTTGGGCTTTAAGTAATATCGATTAGACTGTTTAGGGGTCAGGGGTGGATGAGGTCTTAGGGGTTGTGGGATTAGATATAAATTAGTGGCTAGGGGGTTTAGGGGTTAGGGGCCTTAGGGGTTAATTTATTTAGTGCTTTATAGTTAGGGTGTTAGGGTTTATGAGGTTAGGCATTAATGTTGAAGGGGTTAAAGGGTTAAAGGCTTGTAAGGGGTAAATTAGAGTTTAGAGACTAATGCACAAGCCCAAGAAAGAATTCCAAAGATGAGAGAGGAGCGATCAATCTAGAGGGAGAGATCTCAAGCAAACATAGAGCTCTCATGCAAACGAATATCACACATGAAAACACAGAGTGCACAAGTAAATGCAGGGCACGCTAGCACAAGGGAGGTCGCACATGCAAACGTAGTGTAGAGGTAAACAATTATTTTACCTCTATAGGGTAAACTAGAGCTTATAGGGCTAATGGTTAAATGATTAGAGGTAAACAATTAAAGGACTTAAGGGGTTTAACCATTAGGGGTTTTAGGGGTAAAGGGATTTAGGGCTATGGGATTAGGTTTTAAGATGTTAGACGTTAAGGTCTAAGGTGTTATAGTGTTAAGGGATTAGGGCATTAGAGGATAAGGACAACAACGAGAGGAGATAAAGGGTTAATTAAGGGACTAGGGATTTAAGGAGTAATACCTTTATAAATTAAGGGATTTAGGGATCGACTATTAATGGGGCAAGGGATTATCATGTTAAGGGCTTAGGTGCTTAGGGGTGTAGGGACTTAGGGGGTTTGAGACTTAATACTTATGGGTTTAGGCCTTTAATTCCCCTCCCTCATCATTCCTCTCTCCAACTCCTTAAATTTATGTCCCTTGCCCCCCCTCTCGTATCCCTCCTCTCTCTCTCTCAACCCCTTTATGTCCATTCAACACTTAAAATGCATAAATTATGTAGTTCATAACGCTCGAGCGTTATTATTTATATAACGCTCGCGCGTTATGTAAATAATAATGCTCGAGCGTATGTGAATAATAACGCTTGAGCGTTTTAGATATAAAAAATGCTAGAGCCTTTCTTCTAACACCAAGCACGCGAAACAAATATTTGAATTTAAACAGAAAGCGTGAGCATTCCTTAGCACCTAATAACCGCCTCCTCACGCACCCACATGTCATCCACAGTCCCATGTGGTTGGTTCTGACTTACCAAACCCGTGCTATGGAATGTGCTGAACCATAGCTAATTGGACATTTCCACCATTTTTCTCGATATGCCTATCTTTCACCACTCTTTACAACATGACATACACGACCATTTTTTGACAAAATTTTAGGTACATATATCATTTTTTATGCAGATTCCAATTATGTAATTGAATTTTTTTTTTTTTTTTTTCTATTTTTTCCCTAATTTTCTCGTGTCATCACTCCTTAAGTAAAAAAACATGTTGTTATTGTTTCTTCCGTAACTTTTTCATTTCACAACCATTTAAAAAAAATGTATGTTGTACTAGTAGACACCGACCTCTACATGCTATAAAAATCCAAGTCTAAATGACTGCATTAAGACCTTCAAATGCTGCACCCACATTTGATGTACCGTTCTCGAGGTTTGATCACTTACATAATTAAAAAAAATTAAAAATTAAACATTTAATTTTATAAAAATAGTGCTGCACTATTTCTACGTTTTCTATAGTAACATGTCTACC
The DNA here is from genome assembly GCA_027924585.1 of Larix kaempferi. Taxonomy (NCBI): domain Eukaryota; kingdom Viridiplantae; phylum Streptophyta; class Pinopsida; order Pinales; family Pinaceae; genus Larix; species Larix kaempferi. Next base: position 20,934,255 of record BSBM01000023.1, read on the forward strand.
AATTTTTGTAGCCCAAAACTATCTTTTAGGAACTCAAAGGCCTCACCCACAAAAACATATACCTTATCATTTGCCAAAAAAATAAAAAGTGTCCGTTAGAAAAAATGAAATTTGACATAGTTATGTAAATTTTCAATACATAAAACTTATATATTCGGAAACGTGATTTGAAATTTCCTACATTTCATCTTTTTTACTCAATGCAAGATATCTTGTGTAAGTATCTCAAAAAAACCTAGTAAATTGAGGGATGCCTGATTTTTCAATTTTCTATTGCATCTAACGTGCCAAAAGTGACCCTCATTAGCTTGCATTCACCCTTCAATAACACAATGATCTTCTAGTTTTTACCTTTAGATGTACCAATCCATTAGATGTCAATCGTATATGATAGTAGAGAAATCCTAATAAATGTGACTAGGGAACATCCCATGCTTCCTAAATACTTTTGACAATAAAAAACCTCAATTTTTTAATAAGTGAGAAGAAACAATAGAGTAAAAAAACATCATACTTTGATATTATGTTTTACTTATAGAATCTTATATTTAAAAAGAACTGAAGCATTACCATCCACTCATTTGGTTGCAAGAAATGTGGAAGAAGTTTGCAAACATCTCAACCCAACCCTCTTGCTTATTCTTTGGAAAGATACACATTTTCCAAGGAACCACTCCTAAGTTCGTCTCTCATCCATACTTGGCCAAAATAAAGGACCTCAATTTTTTCTCAATGTGTTTAGAAAGCTAGCAAGATACTTAGTAAATATGAGAAATCTATAGGATTTTGGATTGAAATGTTAACTGATTGGCAACATAGAGTTATTAAGTTATAATTTATAGAGTTAATAAAGATTAAAAAATCATTCACAAATGATTATTGTAAAATAATTCTAACCTTCTTCTCTAATACATTAGTGTAAAATAATTCTATTGCAAAAGAAGCCATTTACGAAAGTACAAGTTGGAACATGTGAAAATAAAGAAGCATCAAATCCCAAGAGTTCAAAGTAAAGAAGGATCAAATCCCAAGAGTTATATTATATTCTATCATAAGCTTTATTCAAATTATTTTTTATAAAAACAAAATTTTCAATTTCAAATTAAAAATATCTTTTATAAAAACAAAATTTTCAATTTCAAATTAATCAAGTTAAAGAAGTTGGAACATGTGAAAATAAAGAAGCATCAAATCCCAAGAGTTCAAAGTAAAGAAGGATCAAATCCCAAGAGTTATATTATATTCTATCATAAGCTTTATTAAAATTATTTTTTATAAAAACAAAATTTTCAATTTCAAATTAAAATGATTTTTTATAAAAACAAAATTTTCAATTTCAAATTAAAATTATTTTTTATAAAAACAAAATTTTCAATTTCAAATTAATCAAGTTAATAGGTGATGTTTAACACCAAAACCTTTCACAGATTTAAAGATTTATTAATAACATAGTTAAAATAATAATCATAATTAAGTTATTAATCTCAAAGTAGTTTAAAAATAGAACTAGTTAGTTCACTATATTTCCTACTTTCTTATACAAACTATTAGCATTAGCGCTCTCGTGATTTTTGTGAAATGGGTTAACCCTGGAAGTTTTATGTAAGAAACACCAAACCCCAATACAAAGATTCAATTAACAATCCATTCAAATTCAAAGATTCAACTAACAGGAACAATCCATTCAAAGTCAAAGATTCAATTAACAGGAGCCATCCATCCGTAGATTCAATTAACAGGAGCAATCCATTCAAATTCAAAGATTCGATTAACAGGAGCCATCATCCATCCGTATTGAAAAATAGTTTTACTGAATATCCAAGCTGAGATAAGACATCCTTACAAATTTTCTTCGAATTAAAATACTCAGTTCTACAACACGCAAGGAAAAAGAAAGATAGCGGGCAAGACAATTGACCTTTTATTTTTTTCCTTGAATCCATTCAGTGGATGCATTGAGTATCCGTCTCGGATTCTTCTCTCCTGCCATGCTGTCTGCGAAATACGTAAAAACCAATTGCAGAGCCTGCAATAACAACAATGATCGCACCCAAGTTGTAAGACATGACTGCTAGCATCAGGATGTACGCACCGGCAACACGGACTGTGTAGCGCACGGTGTCTGCCAATCCATTTCCACCATGATAAGCTCTGGGATTGGCCAGATATTCATAGAATACAGAAATGATAAAAAGCAATACAAGAGCCAAGATATACATGCCCACATGCCCTGAAGGCCAGTCTGCAAAAAAGAATACAACATCACTGCCCCAGTAAAAGCTACTCCTCATGGATTTCATTGGTGATGACATGGGTTGCATGGGTAAAGACATGGACTCCATTGATGCTGGCTGTGGCTGTGGCTGTGGCTGTGGGGGTGGTGACATTTCATGCATGCCATGGTCATCCATTGTATGTCTCTGGTTTTCTTACAACGCCGATTGCAGATCTTGGCCTCTAGGCCTCTACCTTTGTAGATCGTAGAGAAATGATCTCTACTGCGGTTTTGCAGATTTAGAAACAAATACACATTCGGAAGTGAAGAATGAGGATGGGGATCCACCTGTGACTTGAGCTGAGCAGGATTGAGGACCGATATTGAGAAAGAAAATAAAAATTGTTGCAGGATTGTAGCGTCACAAGCCTACTCTTCTGGATTTATGAAGCGATTCTCAACTCGATTTGTACTGGATTGTACGATCTGAAGGATAACTTTGCACCTGGCCTCGGATCACTCTATTATACAATCGAGGGTTTATGATTTTGATCTTATGAGGTTTGAACAAGGGTTTATGATTTTGATCTTATGAGGTTTGAACAAGTGACTTTCAAGAATCCTTACAAGTCAACTGTCTCACATGAGGTTTATGATTTTGATCTTATGAGGTTTGAATAAGTGACTTATGGAACTAACTCCTATACAAGTCAACTGTCTCACATGAGGCTTGCCTTATGTGGTCAAGCCATATTTTCTTGTTTTGTTATGGCTGAGTACTATCCACTTGTAAGTAGATTATTGGATTTGAAGCAATTTAGATTTAATCGTGTATACATCGCTTCACACAACATTTAATGTTGCACAATAGGGTGGATAGTGCTTACCTACATCATGTGGTCAAGTTAATATCAAATTTAATGCTAGACAACAAAGTGGATAGTGGTGGAGATAAGAATGGTCAATTCAAAGAGGATTACTTATTGGAGTAGGAATTCAAGAATAAAAAATAAAAGATGTAGTCTAAATATTTCATGTTTAATTTCCGAACATGTTTTTCATTTAAGAAATTTATAAAAAAATTTAGAATTATATATATTAGTTATATAAATTGCATAATTTGGGTGCTATGGGGTATTTGAGGACGCTGAATCTATTTATGGATTCAAAAATACAATTTAAACACGTAGAAATTTGGATTTTACCAAAAATAAAATTACCGATTCCAACCAAATCCACCATAAAATCAAAAGTCAAAAGTAAATAACAAAAAACGTAGAATACATAGACTACTCCAAAATAAAATATTGGTTTTGATAATAAATCATGTAATTTTTCAAAGATATTTTCTTAAATTTTATTTTTATTAGAATAATTTTGTATTATAATTTTAGCTATTAAAACGTGTAATTATAAAATTTTGATAAAATTATAATGAAAACTTATCAATAAATAAGGAGACTTTGTTACAAAATTATTAAATTTTTTACATAGAAATTAATGTGAGTAGTTATAAACATTTAGGAACCTTTTTTGAGACATATTAAATCTTTCACATGGACATGTGAGAAGTTAGACATCTCTTTATGCACTATGTAGATGAGTTGTCTAAAGTGCCATTCCCATAAAAAAGGAAATAAAAATACAAATAACATTAGTTTAAACAAAAACATTAAATTATATTGATTTCATTATATAAAAAACAAGAGGTGTAATTTTTTTTATGTATATTTTTTTTGAATTTTAATTTTTTTTTTAGAATTTAAATTAATTTAAAATTAAACAATCTTTTTACTAATAATATTTCATATTAAATTTTGATTATACATGAAATTTATGACAAATTCTTATTAAAATTATGAGCAATAAGCAATGAAATATTTTTTACTACAAAATTAACTTAAATCCATGCATCAAAGTTTCTTGGAACTTTGCTCTTATGTGAAATGTAACTCTTTGCGAAGCACTTGCAAGAGGCAAACAGAACTCTTTGTAAATTAATTAAGCCACATACTCTTTTTGAAGTACTTGTATGAAGTCTCCATGCATAGTCAAAGTTTTGAATTTAATGATAGAGTTCCCAATTTCAAAATTTATTGTTTACATCGTTATTGGTACTTGTATGAAGTTTCCATACATAGTCATAGTTCCCAATTTAATAACACATGGAGCTTGATAGAGATATAAAAGTATTTTTTTGGTCATAAAACAATTTCAAAATACATGAATGCGAGGTGTAGGATAAGAATTATCAACATTTTTTTTTTTGAATAAAAGGGATAAAAGTAAATAAAAATGGCAAAGTTTTTCCATGACTGTGTGGTTTTGATGGTCTTCGAATTGACCTAGTATGTGAAATTTTTGAAAAATCCATTGGTTTGAGTCAAATTTAAACCTTTTGTTTTGTCACATTCCAATGAGAATAAATACTTCAAAATCTTTTTATATAGTTTATAAATGTTAAGATTATTCAACTTATTATTAATGGACATGTTTGAAAAAGCCAAGAAGGCTATGTTGAAATCTAACCAGAATGATATTGAGAAATTCTAATAATAGCAAATATAAAAAAATCAAAATCCTAAAACATTTATTTTTCTTAAAAAAACTACAAACCACAATTTTATGGGTACCTGCACGAAGCTGGTACCCAAAATAACCGCAACAACAGCGCGTGAGCGGAAAAAACAAAACGACGTGCACGTGTCGCTGCTTCGGCAATGCTGAACGTACATGTGGAAAAAAGGGGCACGCACGTGCCTTTGACGCGTACGCACAAAATGGTGCGCACATGTCAATGGCATGTGCGCGCCTCTGTTTTTTTATAAAAAAAAACAGAGCTCACGGGTTTGTCATTTTAGACAGACCCGTGAGCTCACTCTCCAACCCGTGAGCGCACTATGCAACCCCGCGAACACGGCTTCGAGCAACCAAATCCTCATCAACACCAAGAAATCACCCCTACACCACGGTGCCATCGATTTCTCCAAGTAGGTGCTCCTTAAAGCACAAATTTGTGTTATATTTCTTTTGTTTTCCATTTGAATTTTAATTTACAAAAAAAAATTACAATCCATTAAAAAACCAAGGAAATTTAATTGCAGGCCATCTACACCTAACAAGATGTCAGACACACCTGAACCATCCGATGAAACCAATGAAACCTGACCTCCAGAAGACAATATGGGAACCGACAATGAACCGAATGAAAACCACGAAGATGAATTACACCAAGACTTAAATCAATTGAGGGCGCTAAGTAATGAATTGAACAGTACCAAGGAACCCTCTTGGGTTTCCTTGGCTTCATCACTTCAAAAAATTATTGAATCAATCAATATTGCACACAATGAGATAACAAACTTGAGCCAATATAGGGCTCGAATGAGGGAACACTACTCCACTGGGTTGTCTAAAGAACAGATAAAAGACCTCAACATCACCAAAGCCCAGTTGTATAGCAAGTTCATGGTTCCTTCGACGGGACAGCCTCCAGCTATGATGAGGCCTCGGGTTTGCATGGACTGGTGCATTTACCAGCCATGGAGAGATAACTGGAGAAAGAGGTGGTTCATGGTCTTTGACAGGCCCCCGTGCAACAATTTGGAGGTCCCACAGTATTTCCTTCGGAAACTGTGGGCTGAGTTCGAGCTAGGTTACCATGTCAACTATTTTGAGATTACTAAGTTTCAGGGTGTCGGTCTTGGCTCTGCCCAAGATTGACCTCAGGCGCACCGCAACCCACTTCGAGGACCTCCTGCACCTAGGAGAGAGCCAAACCCCCCTCCTCAGCCACCCAGGTTTGGTATCGGCCTAGATGAGATTCATGACTTCGTCAGACGTTCCACACATGACTTGCTTAGACATACCAAATTTGTGGCCATGTCTTCCCAGAGCCGGGAGGACATCGATGAGACACAGACAGTTGCACAGTCTACGGGTGGTGGCTGGGACATGTCAGGTATAGGTGGAACCCAAGCGAGGCCTTCTAGTTCTGTTGGAACGACGACACATTGTTGTTCTCACTGTGGTCATTCTTGCCATGGTGATATGCAACAGCATGCCACAGGAAGCTTCATGCATCAGGTTTGCTATTGTTTTATTTAATGTTCAAGTATTTGTTGTATTTTATTTGATATCGTATTGTTTAATATATTTAACTTTGAATTACACATTGTTGACTTTATTTGTTTTAATGTTCAGTTATTTGGGGCTGGGTCTCCATCCCCCAGGTGGGAGGACGTTGGTTCCTTTGACCTTGATGGAGCCATGGCGGCAGTAGAGGAGATCGCGACACCATACACACAGGTAAATTCTTTACTTTGAATAATTAGATCCAGTTACGAGTAATTTGTGTTCAGTAATTACAAATAAATTAGAACTAAGTAATTACCATATTATCATCGTATTTTACAGTTGTGTTTATAATATTGTCTAATTTATTTGAGAGCTATAAATTCTTATAATCCCACCAAAAAAAAATGAAACCTTATAAAACATGAAAACCTAAGAAAACAATAAATATTTGTCCATGTTCACGTTAGGCATCCTAGACCTATGATGATTATACAAATGGGAGAGAAATTTCCAAAATATGTCATTCTTACTTGACCAATGATGAGCCCGCAGTTAGGGTTTTGGTGATGCCCGCAGTGTCCTTCATCCTCAGACTACCATCCAATGCTTGCTTGCTCTTCCTGTGCTTGACCAATGCCATGTGTGTTATTGTTGCTTTTCCATTTGTCACCATGTCATCCAAGTTATCTTTGCCATGTACTCTCCTTGTCCAAATCATCTTCAAATGACCATAGAATGGGTCATTTGACTCTTGGCTCAATAGGTGTTCCAATTGCTCCAATGCCCATCACTTTGTCCACCAAATCAACCTTTGTTGCCATGCCCTTATGCCATGTGTTCTTCAAGCTTAAACTTTGAGAATATATTACCATGGTAATTATCACTTTCCCCCGTATTCTACTAATAGGTTCTTTTAATGCTAAAGGTGGTCAAATCACTTCTATGCTTCTGCTAACTTTGTTGCATCAATTGAATTCACTGAGATGTTGTACTTGTCACTTTCGCATCCACCGAGATCAATAGGGAAACTATTTATTGCTATGAATTTTCACTGCATTGTGCAAAACTCTCGGGAAAAAGAGAATCATAGTGGCCAAGCTTCTAGAAATCCAAGAACCTAATGTTTCTCATGTCCTTATTACCCTATTTTATTATCACGGGATTTCCAATTTATTCTAATACTTGAGACTGAAAGTAATCATATTACTACTCCTACAACATGCTATTAGGAAAGACATATAAACAACGTAAAACAACTTATCACATGTATTTTCACTAAAGTTTTTGAAAATGATGTAAGGCCCATAAGGAAGAGCGATAATCTTACAAATATGGTCTATGGGGCCTTGCTATTATCTTGATTCAAATACAACTTGGTAAAACATTTGGCATCAAGAATACTCATTTAACTCATTTCACTCAAGATTTATTTGATTTCAATCAAGTGATATCATTCTGACAACATAGCTATTCAATCAAGAACACATAATTACTCATTCAATGCAAAAGAACATGGCACATTCAAGCTTGTAAGTAAGTTAATCATGAAAAAGATTTCTCTTTCTTCCTTTTTCTAACGATCAACACTCTAAAGTGTATTAAATAACATGCACACTAACTTAACTTCTATTTAGCACCTCTTTGCAAATTTAAACAATGAGATGCCATTTTATTTGATGATGTAAATGTTATGGAAATAAAAGGATTCAAGATCCTCACTCTAGGGATGCATATACTTTTCCATTGGGTGAACCAAGCTTGTAGGAAACTACAAATCTATAAGAAGACATCAAATCCTAGGAAATCTTCATCAAGAACCCAAACACATTACATAGGTTTCCAATTCAAATTTGTAAATGGACATGAATTCCATTCGCTTATGAGGCACTGCACATCTCTCTAGGGCCAAAGGAAAAGCTCACCTACTCATGGGAATGACTCTAGAAAAGGAAAATCTCACCATGTTACCTTCTATTCCCTCTCACCTTATTGAATTTTAATTTCATGCCATGCCACCTTCTATCCTTTCAGAATATTGAATATCATCTAACTTGAATATAAATTAATTGCAGTCATGTTTTTTAAGTACCATTGTTGTCATTCTCATTTGCATTGTGTTTAATATTGTTAATATTTTTTTTATAAATTCAGTCTAAAGATTGTAGTGTTCGCACAGGTGTCCACGGGCTCCAACGACGAGCCACTGCCATCGAGGACCAGCAGTTCTCCACGTGCGCAGGTATCGTGTGTATTAAAGCATAAATTTAATTTCAAATACGATGACTTATCCGTGTATATTTATATTTTTGTATATTAAACTATGAGGTTATAAATGTGTATGCAGGTGCGAGCACCTAGGCCTGCCAGTGCCGTTATTCCTCCTTCCCCGACCTTTCGGCCACCCTATATGCCAGTTGTATCCCTTGGCATACATTCCCCATTCCCCAAACCCTTCCATCCATCCCCCCCTCCTGTATAGCACCACAGTTCCATCCAGATCCCCCTTACGTATCATATCCAGCTCCACCTTTGTATCAGTTTCCCATGTTCCCACCCTCCCCCATATGACCATGACACACCACCCATCCACAGTCACCCATTCCTCTACCATAGCACAGAACTCGCCCCCCCACTCACATTCCCCCACCACACTTGCTTCCCCTTCCAGGGTGCCCCGATCCATACTATAGACAGTTGGGGTTTATAGCCCTAGATGTCCATCTCCACTTCGCCCACCCCAGTCCATGCCTCCTCCTACCACCCCCCCTTCTTCCACTGTTCTCCCTAGTGGTGTAGCCACCGTCGATGTGGCTACATCCTCCCCTTTACTATCCACCCTAGCATCGGAGCAGGCTGTCCATCTGACTGTTCCATCCGCCAACCCCGAATACCAGCAGATTTTGTTCACGGTGAGATTGACTAGTTTATGAAATTCTCATTCAATTTTAACGAAAATTACTATATGCATCTAGTTTCAGCATTGATCTGAGTGTTCTAAATGTTGCAGGCTGGCATTTCCGAGAGACTTGGATCACAGAGGAGGGAGACCCCCTCACGACTTACAGTCTCGCATGCTGTGAGTTATCCAAGATTTGAAAACTATTTTTATTTTGAATTTTTTTTTTTATACTTTTATAATTTCCAGGAAAAGTTGACATATTATTGTTGTCATTTCAGGGCTCAAGGGGACATGCTCAAAGACGCCGGAAGGACCCAGTTTCCTCTAGCACGAAGAAGAGGAATACCAATTTTGGAGATGCACCTAGAAGTTCCGAGGGTGGGTAGGAGGATTGAGAGACCCTCCTATGTACACTAGCCACGATGTGGCATTTTCGACATGAGTTGCCATATTTTGTATAGGGAACCATGGGCCATATTTTGTATAGGGCACGAGTTTCCTTTTTTTGTACGGGGCACGAGTTTCCATTATATAGACACTGTGAACGATGTTCCATTTTTCCAAAAAGTGTACATGATTGGATCATTTTTGCATATTAATAGATGGATCTGCACTTGTGTATATGAGTTTGTCTTTGATTACATTTTTGCATACATGATTTTGTCTTCGATAAGAATGTTATGCAAAAGTTCGCACATACATATAGATTTTATTTCTAGACACCAAGTGACCTCAATATGAGTCCCTTGTATTTGAATGGGTCTTGCATCTTTTCCTTTCAACAACAACATACCTAACCAAGCAAACTAAGGAGTGAAATTTACATTACAAAGTGTTGTGACTTTAGGGATAAAAAAAAATATATAGCATAAGCAAAATCATCTCCCACTTCCAATCATGGGCCAAAATATTCCTCAAAATCCTCTTGACATATGAAAAGAAACCCTAGGTAACTTGTAGTTGATATAAATAAATTAGGAATGTACCCAAGCCTAAGAGCCCATATTTCCTATAACTACACCCTTAGAGACAACTCCCCCACCTTTTTACCATGAAATCTTCCAACAAGAGCATGGGAATCCATTCCCACCACCTCATGCATTTTGATATCCTTTCCTAGGACTAGCCTCATAAGAGAGATTTTATGTTTTACACACTTATTCCTCTTCATTTTGACACTGCCAACATCATTTACCTGCATCCCTTTGTTGGCTTCACCTTTATCATTATCAACATGCTTTAAAGAATTGTCTCCTTCATCTCTAACCTTCAACCAACTACCATCATTTTCCCAAACAACCCTTCCATCCCTGATATCTATAGGATTCACCATTGGACTTATTAGGTCCATAACCACTTCATATACAACACCTAAAATAATTTGATTATCCTAAATTAATCCATTTGAAATAGGACCCTCGTCACATATATAATGACTAGTCTATCACGATCCACAACTCTCATCTATGGATCATAGTGTTGATTGCATGTTATTTGAATGGTTATTATTTCACAAATTTGTCTTAAACAATTACACACAACATATCCTAAATGTTTATGGTTTATTGAATGAATGTTTACAATCATCTAATCATTTACATTCTAGAAGTTACCAAACCTACCCAAGTGGTTTACTGATTTTATTTCGAACACATCTTTTTATATTTATATGCTCATTGATCATATGGCAAAACATTTAATTAATTAAGTTTGTGAAGATAAGATTTCAGCCATCTTTACTGAAGTGATTCAAATCACTACAACTTAGTTGGACCCTTAATAGATTGTGTGACACCATTTTGCAAATATTTTACTCTCTCCAAGAGGGTCTCATTCAGTAATCACTCGTAAACTAATAACTATAACCTTGGCATTATTATATATTATCATTTGTGGATGATTTTGGGAAATAAGCCAACATGTTTTAATGTGAATTTTGATTCTAAGACATTATGGTTCATTACTGATTTAATTTTTGTGAATATCTTTATTTATCCATGAATGATCTTTCATTTTACACATGAGCAAATATTTATTTATGAAAGGTGTCTATTTGATTAATTCACTTGCAAATTTCTGAATTAAGCACTCACATGGGACTTTAACTTAATGGAAAACACATATTAATCTTCAAACAAGTTTGAAATCCTAAGACCTTTTCTCCAACCTTGATCTAGAAGCCTCCCTTGGCCTTTAAAGTAGGCCTAAAACTTGTGAAAATCTTTGTTGAGGGGAGAGTGGCAATCATCTTTGGAAGTCACACTTGTAGAATTAGAGGATCACCATCATCATCACCATCACTATCACCATCACCATTACCATCACCATCACCATCACCATCACCATCACCATCGCCATCATCATCAACGTCTTCATCATCACCACCATCTTCATCATCGTCATCATTAACTCTAACTCTAACCCTAATTCAATTTCCTTCTATAACTCTAGCCCCAACCCTCACCCAAACCCTAGCACTAAGCAATCTTCTTCATCATCGCCATCACCATTGTCATCACCATCACCGTCACCATCACCATCACCATCATCATCATGTCTTCATCATCATCACCATCTTCATCATCATTGTTAACTCTAACTTTAACCCTAATTCAATTTCCTTCTATAACTCTAGCCCTAACCCTTACCCAAACCCTAGCACTAAACCATCCTCTTCATCATCACCATCACCATCACCATCACCATCATCATCATTAACTCTAACTCTAACCCTAATTCAATTTCCTTCTATAACTCTATCCCTAACCCTCACCCAAACCCTAGCACTAAGCCATCTTCTTCATCCTCACCATCACAATCATCATCACCATCACCATCATCATTATGTCTTCATCATGAACACCATCTTCATCATCATTGTTAACTTTAACTCTAACCCTAATTCAAGTTCCTTCTATAACTCTAGCCCTAAGCCTCACCCAAACCCTAGCACTAAACCATCTTCTTCACCATCACCATCACCATCACCATCACCATCACCATCACCATCACCATCAACGTCTTCATCATCACCACCATCTTCATCATCATCATTAACTCTAACTCTAACCCTAAGTCAATTTCCTTCTATAACTCTAGCCCCAACCCTCACCCAAACCCTAACACTAAGCCATCTTCTTCATCATTGCCATCACCATCACCATCACCATCACCATCAACATCAACATCTTCATCATCACCACCATCTTCATTATCATCATTAACTCTAACTCTAAACCTAATTCAGTTTCCTTACATAACTCTAGTCCTAACCCTCACCCAAACCTTACCACTAAACCATCTTCTTCATCCTCACCATCACCATCACCATCACCATCATCATCATCACCATCTTCATCATCATTGCTAACCCTAATTCAATTTCCTTCGATAACTCTAGCCCTAACCATCACCCAAACCCTAGCACTAAACCATCTTCCTCATCCTCACCATCACCATCACCATCACCATCACCATCAACGACTTCATCATCACCACCATCTTCATCATCATCATTGACTCTAACTCTAACCCTAAGTCAATTTCCTTCTATAACTCTAGCCCTAACCCTCACCCAAAACCTAGCACTAAGCCATCTTCTTCATCCTCACCATCACCATCACCATCACCATCACCATCATCATCATGTCTTCATCATCAACACCATCTTCATCATCATTGTTAACTCTAACTTTAACCCTAATTCAAGTTCCTTCTATAACTCTAGCCCTAACCCTCACCCAAACCCTAGCACTAAACCATCTTCTTCACCATCACCATCACCATCACCATCACCATCAACATCTTCATCAACACCACCATCTTCATCATCATCATTAACTCTAACTCTAACCCTAATTCAATTTCCTTCTATAAATCTAGCCCCAACCCTCACCCAAACCCTAACACTAATCCATCTTCTTCATCATCACCATCACCATCACCATCACCATCAACGTCTTTGTCATCACCACCATCTTCATTATCATCATTAACTCTAACTCTAAACCTAATTCAATTTCCTTCTATAACTCTATCCCTAACCCTCACCCAAACCCTAGCACTAAGCCATCTTCTTCATCCTCACCATCACCATCACCATCACCATCACCATCATCATCACCATCTTCATCATCATTGTTAACCCTAACTCTAACCCTAATTCAATTTCCTTCTATAACTCTATCCCTAACCGTCACCCAAACCCTAGCACTAAACCATCTTCCTCACCATCACCATCACCATCAACGTCTTCATCATCACCACCATCTTCATCATCATCATTAACGCTAACTCTAACCCTAAGTCAATTTCCTTCTATAACTCTAGCCCTAACCCTCACCCAAACCCTAGCACTAAGCCATCTTCTTCACCATCACCATCACCATCATCATCATGTCTTCAGAATCAGCACCATCTTCATCATCATTGTTAACTCTAACTTTAACCCTAATTCAAGTTCCTTCTATAACTCTAGCCCTAACCCTCACCCAAACCCTAGCACTAAACCATCTTCTTCACCATCACCATCACCATCACCATCAACATCTTCATCAACACCACCATCTTCATCATCATCATTAACTCTAACTCTAACCCTAATTCAATTTCCTTCTATAAATCTAGCCCCAACCTTCACCCAAACCCTAACACTAATCCATCTTCTTCATCATCGCCATCACCATCACCATCACCATCACCATCACCATCACCATCAACGTCTTTGTCATCACCACCATCTTCATTATCATCATTAACTCTAACTCTAAACCTAATTCAATTTCCTTCTATAACTCTATCCCTAACCCTCACCCAAACCCTAGCACTAAACCATCTTCTTCATCCTCACCATCACCATCACCATCACCATCACCATCACCATCACCATCATCATCACCATCTTCATCATCATTGTTAACCCTAACTCTAACCCTAATTCAATTTCCTTCTATAACTCTATCCCTAACCGTCACCCAAACCCTAGCACTAAACCATCTTCCTCACCATCACCATCACCATCAACGTCTTCATCATCACCACCATCTTCATCATCATCATTAACGCTAACTCTAACCCTAAGTCAATTTCCTTCTATAACTCTAGCCCTAACCCTCACCCAAACCCTAGCACTAAGCCATCTTCTTCACCATCACCATCACCATCATCATCATGTCTTCAGAATCAGCACCATCTTCATCATCATTGTTAAATCTAACTCTAACCCTAATTCAAGTTCCTTCTATAACTCTATCCCTAACCCTCACCCAAACCCTAGTACTAAACTATCTTCTTCACCATCACCATCACCATCACCATCACCATCACCATCAACGTATTCATCATCACCACCTTCTTCATCATCATCATTAAATCTAACTCTAATCCTAATTCAATTTCCTTCTATAACTCTAGCCCTAACCCTCACCCAAAACCTACTACTAAACCACCTTCTTCACCATCACCATCACCATCACCATCACCATCACCACCACCATCACCATCATCATCAACGTCTTCATCATCACCACCATCTCCATCATAATCATTAACTCTAACTCTAACCCTAACTCTAACTCTAACTCTAGGTTCCTCATCAACATCTCCATCATCATCATCTTCTCCATTGTCATCATCACCATCACCATCACCATCACCATCACCATCATCATCAACGTCTTCATCATCATCACCATCATCATCATCATACGTGCCCGGCAGACGATTCTGTAGAGTTGACCCTTGTGTGCAAAACTTGCACACTCCCTCACTGAGCAAAACCCTAGTTTTCAATATGGACGTACAAGATGGAACTGGGGCCATGGTACCGGAGGAGAGGGGCACCCCTGGCACTATCCCGACGTTCTGAATCCAACGGAATCGACGGTTCATCGATCGGAGCCAGTGTCATCATTCTATGGTTCGTTCCGTCTCGCATCCAAAAGGCCTTCAGGGACACCTGCTGGATACCTGTCGGGGGCATAGAAGTCCAACCGTGTAGCAAAACTGGGTTCCGGGGAGTCCTGCAGGTGTGTCTAGGCAGGTTCCGGCTGGGAACACTAGCCGTAAGTGCTCGGCGGATGATTTTGCAGAGTTGACCCCCGTGTGCAAAACATTGCACACTCCCTCACTAAGAAAAACCCTAGTTTCCAAGATGGACATACAAGATGGCACCGGGGCCATGGGACCAGAGGAGAGGGGCACACCTGGAACTATCCCGACATCCCGAATCCAACAGAGTCGACGGTTCGTCGATCGGAGCCATGGTCGTCATTCTATGGCTTGTTTCGTCTCGCATCCAAAAGGCCTCCAGGGACACCTGCTGGATACCTGCCGGTGGCATAGAAGTCCAACCGTGCAACAAAACCTAGTTTCGGGGAGTCCTGTAGGTTTGTCTAGGTAGGTTCCGACTGGGAACGCTAGCCGTAAGTGCCCGACAGATGATTCTGTAGAGTTGACCCCCGTGTGCAAAAATTGCACACTCCCTCACTAAGCAAAACCCTAGTTTCCAAGATGGACGTACAAGATGGCACCGGGGCCATGGTACCAGAAGAGAGGGGCACCCCTGGCACTATCCCGGTGTCTTGAATCCATCAGAGTCGACGGTTCATCGATCGGAGCCACGGTCGTCATTCTATGGCTTGTTCCATCTCGCATGCAAAAGGCCTTCAGGGACACCTGCTGGATACTTGTTGGGGGCATAAAAGTCCAACCATGCAGCAAAACCAGGTTCTAGGGAGTCCTGCAGGTGTGTCTAGGTAGGTTCCGGCTAGGAACGCTCGCCATACCTTCTCAGTCGACGATTTTTTCCAATCTTTTCGGTTTGTTGAATTATTTTCATAATTTTGTTTTGTTTAGGTTTTTGACTTATTTTATTTTAAATTTTTTATTTACTTTTATAAATTTGATCTAGCTCCTATAGTTGAAGTTTCATTTCAAATTATGAGTGAGTGAGTTTGCTTATGAAATGACTGATGCGATGCTTTAAGGAATAATACAAGATGGCAATAGGTGTAATTTTTTGTATATGCATATGCGCTGCTAGATTGTCCAATCATATTTGTGCAAGTTTCAAAACAAATCATAGCACGAAAATCCGATGGCAGAGCATGAATTATGTTGGACGACACTTGGCTCAAAGCAGTTACAGAGGACCGGAGGCCCTGAGGCAAATCCTCCAAGTGTCCCTGAACAACCTTGAGGTGCCCAACTAGAATGCCCGTAGCACCCGAACCATGGCTTGGTTCGTGAATCTGTCGATTTCGGTGGGTCCAAGATGCCGAGTTTCAGCTAGGGGACCCCCCACAGTGTCCCCCGAAGACTCGGAAGCGGTGCCAACGAGCCATCTCTAGAGCTAGGGTTTTGCTCAGTGAGGGCCATTCCAAATTCGCTAAAGGGGTGCATTTCTCATCCGGAGGCCCGCGGGCGTGCATGGCCACCATGGATAGGTCCACAATGGCCACTTGGACTTGTGGGAGGTGACGGAATCCAAGTCCGCTTGTCGGGTTGGGTTCTGTGGCCCCGGGACAAATCCTCCAAGTGTCCCTGAATGACCCTGGGGTGCCCGACTAAAATTCCCGTACCACCCGAACTATGGCTCGGTTTACGAATCTGTCAATTTCGGTGGGTCCGAGATGTCGGGTTTCAGCTAGGGGACCCCCCATAGTGTCCACTGCAGACCCAGAAGCGGTGCCAACGAGCCATCTCCGTAGATAGGGTTTTGCTTAGTGAGGGCCAATCCAAATTCACTCAAGGGGGGTATTTCTCGTCCGAAGGCCCCCAGGTGTGCATGGCCACTGTCAATAGGTCCATAATGGCCATGTGGAGTTGTGGGAGGTGACTGAATCCAAGACCTCTTGCTGGTTTGGGTTTTGTGGCCCCGGGGCAAATCCTCCAAGAGTCCCTGAACGACCTCGGGGTGCCCGACTAGAATGCCCGTAGCTCCCGAACCATGGCTCAGTTCACAAATCCATCAATTTCGGTGCGTTCAGGATGCCTGGTTTCATCTAGGGGACCCCCCACAGCGTCCCCGAAGACCCAGAAGTGGTGCCAATGAGCCATCTTTGGAGCTAGGGTTTTGCTCAGTGTGGGCCATTCCAAATTTGCTCAAGCGGGCCATTTCTGGTCCGAAGGCCCCCAAGTTTGCGTGGCCACCATGGACAGGTCCACAATGGCCACGTGGACCTATGGGAGGTGACGAAATCCAATTCCACTCGCCGGTTTGGGTTCCGTGGCCCCGGGGCAAATCCTCCAAGTGTCCCTGAACGACCTCGGGGTGCCCAACTAGAATGCCTGTACCACCCAAACTGTGGCTCGGTTCATGAATCTGTCAATTTCGGTGGGTTTGGGACAGCGGGTTTCAGCTAGGGGGCCCCCCACAGTGTCCACCGGAGACCCAGAAGCGGTGCCAATGAGCCATCTCTGGAGCTAGGGTTTTGCTTAGTGAGGGCCAATCCAAATTTGCTCAAGGAGGGCATTTCTTGTCTGGAGGCCCCCGAGCATGCATGGCCATCGTAGATAGGTCCACAATGTCCATGTGGACCTATGGGAGGCGACAGAATCCAAGTCCTCTCACCGGTTTGGGTTTCGTGGCCCCAGGGCAAATCCTCCAAGTTTCCCTGAATGGCCCCGGGGTGCCCAACTAGAATGCCCGTAGCACCTGAACCGTAGCTCGGTTCATGAATCTGTTGATTTCGGTGGGTCCGGGATGCCGGGTTTCAGCTAGGGGACCCCGCACAGCGTTCCCGAAGACCCGGAAGTGGTGCCAACGAGCCATCTCTGGAGCTAGGGTTTTACTCAGTGAGGGCTATTCCAAATTCGCTCAAGGGGGCCATTTCTTGTCTGGAGGCCCCAGGGCGTGTGTGGCCACCGTGGACAGGTCCACAATGGCGAAGTGGACCTATGGAAGGTGACAGAATCTATGTCCTCTCTCTGGTTTGGGTTTCGTGGCCCCAGGGCAAATCCTCCAAGTGTCCCTGAACGGCCTCGGGTGCCCGACTAGAATGCACGTAGCTCTCGAACCATGGATCAGTTCATGAATCTGTCAATTCCGGTGGGTTTTGGATGCCCTTTCTCATCTAGGGGACCCCCCAAAGTGTCCCCAAAGACCCGGAAGTGGTGCCAACGAGCCATCTCTGGAGCTAGGGTTTTGCTTAGTGAGGGCCATTCCAAATTTGCTCAAGGGGGCCATTTCTTGTCTGGAGGCCCTTGGGCATGCGTGGCCACCATAGACAGGTCCACAATGGCCATGTGGACCTCTGGGAGGTGACAGAATCCAATTCCACTAGCCGGTTTGGGTTCCGTGGCCCCGGGGCAAATCCTCTAAGTGTCCCTTAACGGCCTCTGGGTGCTCGACTAGAATGCCCGTAGCACCCGAACCGTGGCTCGGTCCGTGAATCTGTCGATTCCTGTGGGTCCGAGATGATGGGTTTCAGCTAGGGGACCCTCCATAGCATGCCTCAAAGACCTGGAAGCGGTGCCAATGGGCCATCTATGGAGCTAGGGTTTTTCTCAGTGATGGCCATTCAAGGACACTTCGGGGATTTGCTCCGACGCCTTGGAACCCAAACCAATGAGCAGAATTGGATTCCGGCAGCTCCCACTGGTCCATGTGGCCATTGTGGACCTGTCCACGGTGGCCATGCATGCCCAGGGGCCTCCGGACGAGAAATGCACCCCTTTAGCATATTTGGAATGGCCATCACTAAGCAAAACCCTAGTTCCAGAGATGACCCATTGGCATCGCTTCTGGGTCTTCGAGGGACGTTGTGGGGGGGCCCCTGGCTGAAACCCGTCATCTCGGACCCACCGGAATTGACAGATTCGTGAACTGAGCCACGGTTCGAGTGCTACGGGCATTCTAGTTGGCCATCCTGGGGCCGTTCAGGGACACTTGGAGGATTTTCCCTGGGGCAATGGAACCCAAACTAACGAGCGAAATTGGATTTCATTTCCTCCCACAAGTCCATGTGGCCATTGTGGACCTATCCAAGGTGGCCACGCATGCCCGGGGGCCTCTGGACGAGAAATGGCCCCCTTGAGCGAATTGGAATGGTCCTCACTGAGCAAAACCCTAGCTCCGGAGATGGCTCGTTGGCACTGCTTCCAGGTCTTCGGGGGAGTCTCTAGGGGGTCCCCTAGCTGAAACCCGGCGTCCTGGACCCATCGGAATCGACGAATTCATGAACCGAGCTACGGTTCGGGTGCTACGGGCATTCTAGTCGGGAACCATGGGGTCATTCAGGGACACTTGGAGGATTTGCCCCAGGGCCACGGAACCCAAACTGGCGAGCGAACTTGCATTCTGTTGCCTCCCATAGGTCCACATGGCCATTGTGGACCTGTCCATGGTGGCCACACATGCCCTCGGGCCCCCGGACGAGAAATGCACCCCTTTAGCGAATTTGGAATGGTCCTAACTTAGCAAAACCCTAGCTCTGGAGATGGCTTGTTGGCACCACTTCCAGGTCTTCAAGGGACGCTGTGGGGGGTTCCCTAGCTGAAACCCGGCATCCCGGACCCACCGAAATCAATGGATTTGAGAACGGAGACATGGTTTGGGTGCCACAAGCATTCTAGTTGGGCACCCTGGGGCCGTTCAGGGACACTTGGAGGATTTTCCCCAGGGCCACAGAACCTAAACCGGCAAGCAGACTTGGGTTCCGTCGCCTCCCATAGGTCCACGTGGCCATTGTGGACCTTTCCATGGTGGCCATGTATGCCCGCAGGCCTCCAGATGAGAAATGTACCCCTTTAGAGAATTTGGAATGGCCCTCACTGAGCAAAACCCTAGCTCCGGAGATGGCTCATTGGCATTGCTTCCGGGTCTTCGGGGACGTTGTGGGGGTCCCCTAGCTGAAACTCGACGTCCCAAACCCACTGGAATTGATGGATTCACGAACCAAGCCATGGTTCGAGTGCTACGGGCATTATAGTAGGGCACCCTGGGACCGTTCACATACACTTGGAGGATTTTCCCCAGGGCCACGGAACCCAAACAGACAAGTAGACTTGGATTCCATCACCTCCACAGGTCCACGTGGCCATTGTGGACCTATCCACTGTGGCCACGCACTCCTGCAGGCCTCCGGACGAGAAATGCACCCCTTTAGCGAATTTGGACTGGCCCTCACTGAGAAAAACCCTAGCTCCGCAGATGGCTCATTGGAACCACTTCCGTATCTTCGGGGGACACTGTGGGGGGTCCTCTAGTTGAAACCCTGCATCTCAAACCCACCAGAATTGATGTATTCGTGAACCAAGCCACGGTTCGGGTGCTATGGGCATTCTAGTCAGGAACCCCTCGGCCGTTCAGGGACAATTGGAGGATTTGCCCCTAGGCCACATAACTACATCCAGGAGCCGCTGAACAAACTTTGAGATAGAAAGCTCTATAATTTTAGGATACTAATTCAACCACTCATACAGTTTCTCACCTTCTCGAGGATCTAAATTTATAATTGCCTTCTGGGTAGATTCATGAATTCTCAAGGATCTAAATTTATAATTTCTTTCTGGGTAGATTCAGGCATGGAATAATATTTGGCGGCACTTCCAAGCTCCCTAGACCATTTGCTTAGCCACAATATGTGCAACTCCTTTGACGAAAGATAAATTCTGGTGTGGACGACAACATTTGATACACTAGCCAAATCAATGTTGTTGGAAGAACTTACATATTTCAACAAAGGAGCGTTTTGCAGGTGACTTGAAAATCCCTTCCAATTTTCAGCAATAAAACAAAGAAGTTCAACGTACATATTTTTAGGCAAGATTGTCAACCAATCAGACAACCAAATACAGGGAGATAACCATG
This sequence comes from Larix kaempferi, assembly GCA_027924585.1. Classification (NCBI taxonomy): domain Eukaryota; kingdom Viridiplantae; phylum Streptophyta; class Pinopsida; order Pinales; family Pinaceae; genus Larix; species Larix kaempferi. The sequence goes on from BSBM01000023.1 coordinate 20,955,258, forward strand.
CCCAAAAAATTCAAGCTATTATAAAACTCTTGTTTATCAAGATAAGGATGGACTATATGTGCATTGCGAGGAATATGAAAGGGAAGGTACCTATAGACCCAAGTTTTCGATGATAGTGGTGAATTACCACTTACCAGAGCATGAAATGATGAACAAAGGGCTAATGGAACACAACGAAGGATTCCCTGGTTCCACTTGTTATTGAAAATGATACTTTCTCTTGACGAAACCAGTAAAAAGTATGCCTGTATTATAAGTGGAAGTCCTGTTACAATTTTCGTCGGAAGAAAAGCATAGATACCTACAATCGCCATATTTCCTTTTGTAAGCTGTTCGCCCATTGGAAAAGCTAATGTAATAGCCCATTTCCCAACATATTTCCATGAAAAACCGCTGCCTCCACATGTAATAATCATATTTTTTTGTTGAAAATTGATCTTCTTCTGCTAACAAATGCAAAATGAAGGATTAATTGTCATTGCTACGAGAAGTTCTAAGGTCAGTTTCTCGTAAAACAAAGATTGTATAAATCCTGTTAAGATCGATATGTTCCAGCTCACCAACTGCGAGCTTCTTTATCTTAGACATAAACAAAAGAGCTTCAAGATGAATACTAAAGACCTGTTGCTTTACAGCTTCAACCTTCTCAGGACGTAGGGGTATAAACGATCCATAAAATGACGACTGTGGCTCAGATCGATGAACCATCGACTCCGTTGGATTTAGGACGCCAGGATAGTGCCAGTAGTGCCCCTCTCCTTCGTTCCAATGCCCCCGGTGTCACCTTGTAGGTCCATCTTGGAAACTAGTGTTTTGCTTAGTGAGAGAGTGTGCAATTTTTGTGCATGGGGGTAAAATCTACAAAATCATCCGCCAAGCACTTATGGCTAGCATTCCCAGCCGGAACCTACCAAGACACACCTGTAGGACTCCCCGAAACCAGGTTTTGCTACACGGTTGGAGTTCTATGGCTCCGACAGGTATCCAGTAGGTGTCCCTGAAGGCCTTTTGGATGCGAGATGGAACAAGCCATAGAATGACGATCGTGGATCCGATCAACGAACCGTCAACTCCGCTGGATTCAGAATGCTAGGATAGTGCCAGGGGTGCCCCTCTCCTTCGGTCCAGTGGCATCGATGCCATCTTGTACATCCATCTTGGAAACTAGGGTTTTACTTAGTGAGGGAATGTGCAATTTTTGCACACGGGGGTCAACTCTGTAAAATCGTCCGCTAGGCACTTACGGCTAGTGTTCCTAGCCGGAACCTACCTAGACACACCTGCAAGACTCCCCGGAACCATTTTTTGTTGCATTGTTGGACTTCTATGCCCCCGGCAGGTATCTAGTAGGTGTCCCTGAAGGCCTTTTGGATGCGAGATGGAACGAGCCATAGAATGACGATCGTGGCTCCGATTGACGAACCATCGACTCTGTTGGATTCAGGACACCGGGATAGTGCCAGGGGTGACCCTCTCCTCCGGTCCCATGGTCCTAGTGCCATCTTGTACGTCCATCTTGGAAACTAGGGTTTTTCTCAGTGAGGGAGTGTTCAATTTTTGCACACGGGGGTCAACTCTGCAAAATCGTCCGCCGGGAATGTATGATGATGATGGTGATGTTGATGATGAAGACGTAGATGATGATGGTGATGGTGATGGTGATAAAGATGATGACTATGGAGAAGATGATGATGATGGAGATGTTGATGAGGAACCTAGAGTTAGAGTTAGAGTTAGGGTTTGGGTGAGGGTTAAGGCTAGAGTTATAGAAGGAAATTGAATTAGGGTTAGAGTTAGAGTTAATGATGATGATGATGATGATTGTGGTGATGATGAAGAAGTTGATGGTGATGGTGAAGAAGATGGTTTAGTGCTAGGGTTTGGGTGAGGGTTAGGGCTAGAGTTATAGAAGGAACTTGAATTAGGGTTAGAGTTAGAGTTAACAATGATGATGAAGATGGTGATGATGATGAAGACATGATGATCATGGTGATGGTGACAGTGATGGTGATGGTGATGGTGATGGCGATGATGAAGAAGATGGCTTAGTGCTAGGGTTTGGGTGAGGGTTGGGGCTAGAGTTATAGAAGGAAATTGAGTTAGGGTAAGAGTTAGAGTTAATGATGATGATGAAGATGGTGGCGATGATGAAGACATTGAAGATGGTGGTGATGGTGATGGTGATGATGAAAAATATGATGATGATGGAGATGTTGATGAGGAGCCTAGAGATGATGTTGGTG